>CM060916.1:52810000-53410000 GCA_030737875.1 Allium sativum | reverse complement strand
TGACAGGAACATTTTCCGTGTTGACCAGAATATTCTCCATAACTACATGAATATGTTCTAATGGAGCAGGAGAAACATCCAGAGCTGCCCAAAAGTCTTTTCTATCCGAATTCGGACCTTCACATTGGATGGTTATCTATTCCCCGAATTTTGTTTTTGCCTTAACAACTCTCTCCGCGCATTTAACCTCAGCTTCATATTTAGTTAACCAATCCAATCCTAAAATAAGATCAAATTTGGTAAAATTCATGACGATCGCGATGGTAGGGAACCGATAACGGGAAAAAGCGACAGGCACCCCGCAAATCCAACTAAGTTTGAGGGAACCCCCAACCGAATTATGAACAGTGATGGTTTCTTTTAGCCTTTTCAATTTCAAATCCAATTTCTTAACCGCATTACTTGAAAAAGCTTCGCGACGCGCCTGTATCAAACAGTACTTTAACTGGAATATCTTTGACAGTAAGTGTGCCTTCCAAAACATCTGGCCTCGTCTGACTGACTGAGGGTGCCGGAGTATCTGTGGTGTTATTAACTTGAGCCCCCTTGGTCTCTTTCAACAACCAGCAATCCCGCTTTATATGACCAGCCTGATGGCACAAATTGCATTTTCTATTCTCTTGAAACTTGTTGTTGGATTTAAATCCACTCTTTATTCGTTTCTTTAAGGGTCCGCAATATATTGCAAAATGCCCTTTCCGATTACAGTTAGAGCACGTGGTAGTTGTTACTGGTCCTTTCTCAGATTTAACCTTTTTCCTATTGAATTTAGGCCTCTTACTGAACTCAGACTTCGTATTGGCCTCGGGCTGTGTACTTGTCCCTGGGCTATCAGTTTCAAATTTCCTTTTGTTGCTAGAACTGCATTCTTCTTCGTCTTCCAAAAGGACTTGCTTATCAAGATCTTCATACTGGTAAGCCATATATATCATTTTGGAAAAAAGGTAGCTTCACATGTGTAGTTACACTACTTTGGTACTTTCTTTGGAGTCCGTTAATAAACCTCAGATTCTTCCTCTTAGGATTTTGAATTAGATACGGGGCAAAACGAGAAAGTTCATTCAATTTCTTATGACATTCTGGAATGGTCATATCTCCTTGTATCAGATAATAGAATCCATCATATAGCCGATCAGTTATTTCTGGAGGAATAAATGTTTCATTGAAAATTTCTTTAAATTTATCCCAGGTAGTATTACCTTCTGGATTATCCTTAATAACTGTTTCCCACCAGATTAAAGCTTCGTCTTTGAGTGCCTAAGATGCTAGTAATCTTTTCTGATCATCTCTCGGCTTTGAACCTTTAAAAATTTTCTCAGTAAAGTGCATCCTTGCTTGTGTTTCAATGATGGATTCTTTGCCCAAGAATGGAATTCCACCCAGATTTCGATACTTCTGTAACAGAGCTTCAATATCTGGTTCTGACCTACCTCTTCTACTTCTGCCACTCATTTTCTACGATTCCTATAAATAGTAGACAAAGTGTCAGGCCAACAGAAAAGGTATTTTAAAGCATAGAGACATATACTTGAATGTAAATGTGTCTACTGGGGTGTATTTATGCTACACTCATTCTAGGATTTTACTGATCCTATTTGAAATGAGTTATTCATCCTAGAACACTTCTGATTCTATTTCTGACGAGTTCGTTAATATGTTATATTCCAGAACTAAGCTTAACCAAAGCTCTGGTACCACCTGTGACGACCATAAACCCCCGTTCCACTGAGGCAAGGCTAAACAAATGATAGCAGAAAAGAAATATATAATTGCACCAGATAATGTACATCAAATTACACTGGAAATAATAATCATCAGAGTTACACAGTATAACAGGATCATACTTAGTACAAAATACAGTTTCAGCTTTATATAAAATGTCTACAGCGGAATCAAACATAATATACATAACAAGAGCTGAACAACATAAAAGAAGTGATAGAATCCATCTTCAGTTCCATAGCTATCCAGAGAGAGCCTGCTAAAACCTGAATACAAGGCTACCCGTGTAGAAAATAGGGCACCCGAGTTTGCAAGTGAAACAAACTACGAGTCAGTCATGGGACTGGTATGAGAAACCTACTTAACTTATTTTATAATAAGGCCAATCACAGGACCATGCCGCTAATGCGGAACGGGTTTAGTCCATTGGATTTCCAATGCTTAAAACAAGTAAATCATTTAAACATCGCAATGCTTTTTACAAAAATGAAGCCATTATAAGACTCATGTCCCATCACACAATGCAACGCAAACCGGAGGATAGAGTTTTACCTTACAATGGCCAAAATATGCTTGATACGAATAAAACAAAATCATTTGATATTATTACTACAGTTTATATGTTTCAAAAACAATTTCCATCATAAGTATCAATCATAAACAGAATGGGTACCATATATCATGTCGCCATACATTGGTTTACAATCAAAACCGCATGATGTCGTATTTGGAAATTAGATTTCCATTATGAACCAAGGCAAGGGATCGTCCTTACCGCTTCGAGACGCTCTAGCCCGTGTCTCAGGCAAGCGCGCAGGCAAGCCGGGGATCGTCAAGGTCTGTCCACAAGAGCGGATTAAAATGACTGAACACTGCATTTCCCCGCCTTATGGGGCGTCAAACTGGCCGGTATATCTATCAAACCATCCATCGACTCCTCAGAGACAGCAATAATCGAGGCGCCTCACTATCTATCATCCACATAAGTAAAACGTCCGGGCATGTAAAATCCAGACATCACTCCTAGCTAGAAGGAAACTCATGTCCTCCCTGAAGTCCTCTCCCGTTTCTGGTTCATTCTCGGGTGTAAGGCCCGCGAATCAACGCTATACACAAAGCTAGCTATATTAAAGTCGTGCTTTGATCATCAACCTCAAGACTTTGCTTTTCAACAAAAGCCTTGATCACAACATCTCTGTATGCCACGTTGTCAATCTACAACGTCAGACACACATATCCATTTACAAGTTCGTTTTGGGTCTGAACGAAACTAGAGGCACCTTATTCCTCGTCCCATATGTCCAATACAGGAGAGAGGCCCTCACACATACGAACGATCAACAAGTACATCCGGACAACCACCACTGTAACCCCTTCAGGGCAGCAACTCCCATTAAAGGCATCGGTAGCCATCCATTCAATGTGAAGATCATCGGTCTTGCACCGTCTTCATATCTTCGACTTCTAATTGTCGAACAATTATTTGAAATGAGATTTAACTCGGCCTTTTCAAATAATTCACATATATTTAGATTTCAAATCAATTCATTTCCATGGTTAAATTATTTGACATCCATAGTTCAGTTTATTAATATAATTTTCATGTCAACACATTCTACCATCAAATATCCAATAAACCCAGTAAATTCGGTTTATTTCCATTCCATATCGTTTATAGTATTTATAACGATTTATCGCTATTTTTATTTATTTAATAATAGCCCATTTATTTAAAAATAGCCCAATTATTTAAACGACGCTTCAGGCCATAACGTGGTCATGGCGCTGTTTTTTTTCAGATTTGATTTACACATATATGAAAATCTAACCATTGGATCTTTACAAATTTTATATCATTTGAAAAATATTTTCAAAACGGACCCAACGGTTCCAGATTTGGGAAAATCTGACGGTCGGATCTCCCGATACAATCGTTTAAAGTTAAGATTTCAAAATACAAACTACAGCGTCGTTATTCGTTTTATTTTAATTATATATATATATAAATATAATCCATCCCGGCGCTATTTTGATTCTGATTTGAATTAAACATTTCATACAATCTAACCGTTGGATCTTTACAAATTTGGTATCTTGGAAAGATATTTTCAAAGCGGACACAATGGTTTCGGTTTCGGGGAAATCCAATGGTCGGATTTCTCGGTATAATCATTTAAAGCTACGATTTCAAAGCACGAACTGCAGCGTCGTTATTCGTTTTATTTTAATTATATATATATATATAAATATAATCCGTTCTTCGATTTCCAAACTATTTTCATTTCATATACGTGATAAAAATAATATTTTTACCTAACCAATATTTATTTCAACACATGACTATTTTTAACACTTCATATATATAATAAAAATGTGATTTTTTATTGTTAAAACAATTTATTTCAAACATGAATATTTTTACGGATTCATATATTTAATAAAAATGTGATTTTAATTGTCAAAACAATTTATCTCAAACATGAATATTTTATATACTTCATATACACGATAAACATGTGGTTTTTATCGTTGAAACAATTCATTCGTCATATGAATATTTTTCCAACACATGAATATAAATCAAACACATGAATATTTCAGAAAATTTCGGCAGCATAACGGTAGGGGGTTTAAAACCGGCACCGTCCCGAGTACGACTCCTCGCACTACCTTAGGCCTCGCGGCGTTCCCTAAGGGACTTATCCTAATGATCTAATCATTTCAATCATTTTCATATCACATTGAATTTTTCCACAAACAATTCCAATTTTGTTTCAACGACAAACAACTATTATCAACCATTCACATTTATCAACCCAATTTTACGTCTACCAAAATCCATACAATCACAATCAATATATATCGTCCATGGTCTGTGGACGAGGGGAGTGTGTGTGTGTATATATATATACGTATATAAATATATTTCAATTTCATTTCAACTCCATTCAACGCATATATGATTTTTACAACGTATATATAACTTATACATCGCACATATAATTTATACAATGCTTATACATGAGGTGTACAACGCTTATATAACTTATACATCGATCTTATAATTTATATATCGCTATTCCATTCAAATTTGAATTTAGAAATCTTACATTGGGTTCCACTCCTTCAAAAATTGTAGGAAGCTCCAAAAATTCTTTGGTGTCTTCTAGAATGTAGAAGACGTCCTCATGGTCCCGACTTCTCTTGTTTCACTGGATTTCGACCACATAGCAAAAATATATGATTTTTATAAGTTTGCAACACTTTTAATTGTCGAAATCAATTTAAATAAACCTAAGCCATTACCTCTCTGAACTCATTCAAAACTAGTTTTTGATTTTCTAGCCAAACCGTGAAACAATGTGACGATAGGCTTGTGCAATGTCGTAGAGCTTGGAGTCGCGCACGTGCGCAGGAGGGTGGGGTCCCGTGCGATCCATGGTGGTGGGAGATCTGACGGTTGAAACGTGGCTACTTCCAGACGTCGATGCTCGAGATTCACACCACCATACGAGGCGCAACAGGTATGGATTTGTAGAGGAAGAAGAGCTCTTCAAAAAGTTCCAAAGGAGCATACGATTTTGGTGAGTGGTTTGTGAGATTTTGAGGAGAGAAGGGGAGTGATGTTATCGTCGTTCGTGAATAGGGAGCGGAAAGAGTTTCTGCGATGTGGAAGATGAAATTTGATTGGCCCTCATTTTTATATTTAATTTTTAATTTATTTAAATCCAAAAATACCCCTCAACCCATACGAACACCAATTTAAACCCAACGACTGTCGCCCCTAGCTAAATACCCCTATTTCGAACACAATGGAATATATTTAGTAAGCCCATTCGACTGTTTCCGCTAGTTATTCTTCAAATTAAAATATAAAACATTCAAATATTGATTTGAACGTATATTTTAATTTGCCGGGGCCACATACTGATTCTGAAAATTCCAAAAAAATAAATCTGGCTATGTTTGGACCATACGGTCCCAACAAAACTAATTTCGTCGAATTTGGAGACCGTTTGAAAAATGACCATTTACTGGTCGATCCAAATTGACAAAAATTAACCAAACACGTTTTCTTTTGCCACGCTCACATATTAACTCCAAAAATTATGAAAATTGGAATCTAGCAATAATTTGACATTCTAGATCCAACAAAAAAGGTTTCGTCGAAAACGGGGGTCGTTTGCAAAATGTCTATTTTTACGGGTTATATTTATTCAATAGCGACCTTTCTGAAAATTTATTTGGCCATAACTTTTGATTCCCACTGTGAAATTTTGATTTTTCAGATTCGTTAGAAAGATATTCTTAAACAGATTTAAATATTTTTGGTTTCACTAAAATCCGATATATTTTGCATCATGTACAGTCAGTCAAAGCTCGACGTTGAATTTTCAAACTGCCGCGCTATTTCAGGCCCTGTTTTATAATTATAATAAATATTTATATTCCAACATCGATTCAAATAAATATATATGTTCTAATTCTATTCAAAATAAATTTCTTGTCGTTATTATTTAAAATAATCCATTTAAAATATTCAAAATTCATTAAAATTGCTAAAATAAAAATTTTAAATTGGTTCTGATTTTCCGGGTTGTTACAATCTTCTTATACTCGATAGTCCAACCTCAACATCAAATAAAATACTCAAATTCTTTATTCATTTTGGTTTCTAATCATATCGATCAATTTCTTTAGAGGAGAATTACCTTAACAATTTTTACCCAAGTTTATCTCTTAACATGAATTCTAATATATTGTAATCCCAAAATTAATTAATTTATACGTGGAAAGCGCTCTCTCAAACGTAGTACTCCGGAAACTCATTCTAGGGCATTACTAACCCTATCTCTAACGAGATATTATAACTCTGATGAGTCTTTTCTTTTGTACAAATGAGTCGTACCCCATAGCTTTGTACAAACCAAAGCTCTGATACCAACTGCAACGACCCGGCTTTTTGCCCGGTTTTCGCCCGTAATTAAACCAACTTAAACCGTTCATAAAGACGGATTGTTAGGGGTACTTACGCATTTGCACAAAATAAAAAGAACTTTTCCATTATCATTAAAATAATATTACATTGGAGTTACAAGAGGTACATCAGAGTACATCGATTACACAGCGGAAAAGATTCTAAACTCAGCGAAAAAATGTGAATGCTCGAAGACATAATAGCTCCAACTAAAACCAGAATCCTGCTCCAACTAACTCCAAGGCTAAATCTGCGAACCAAACTACTATGATGCCCGTGTAAAAATTATGGCCACCCAGGGTTTAGGTGTGGGAACAGTAAACTCCAGGTCAGTCATGGGACTGGTGCGAGAACTCAAAACAGTTGTTTTTAGGGTTTATTTTAAAGTTAGGTAATTCACCGGACCATGCCGCTAATGTGGAACGGCTTTACTCAATGTGAATACCAGTGCACAGAAATCTGCAATGACTTTTTGAAAAATGAAGCTATCATAAGCTCGTCCCACATCGCACAATGCAAGCGCACACCAGATGGGCGAGTTTTGCCTTGTTATAACCAAAAATGCATTCGTACATGAAAATCCTCTTTTACTACTATATATAGTGTGAAAACCATTTTATCAAATAAATGTATTAATCCGAGCCAGCATAATGCCTCATCCCATTATACTGACGTAATCCTTCCAGTAACCAACAGGCTATACAATCAAAATCGTACGGGCACGTAGTGGAGATTGGGTTTCCAACATGATGGTTCCTAGCACGAAAGATCATTCGTGGGCTCAAAAACTTTCTTTCACGCATCATCCCAGTATTCGGGAATAACGTCCAGACTCGGACTCTGTTATACTAACCCACTATACATGAATCAGAATACCCAACAAATAGCGTCCCAGACTGGGGACTTCGCAGCACTCTTTCATATTCACATCCCGGTGCACCGAACATACGAAACAAACATAAAAATATGACCACCAGTTTACCATCAATCTGGGGTGTGAGGTTCGTCAAGGTCACGATAAACACAAAGCTACGGTTAAATAAGCCATGCTTTGATCATCCATAGCTCATCACATAACTTTAGTATGCCACATTGTCCATTCACTACGCATCACTGATTTCCATCAATATATAACCTCTAAGCTCATACGTCTTAGAGAAGGGTGTTAAGCAAGAGAATAAATTCTCCACCACCAAACAGATATATATTAATAAGATCAGTGCTACACAGTCAATTACAGTGTCAGATACACAATCCATGCATGTCCGTTCTGGGTCTGAACAAAACAACAATCCGGGACGGTCGAAACGTGGCCACTTGCAGACGTCGATGCTCGAGATTCACGCCACCATACGAGGCGCAGCAGGTATGGATTTGTAGAGGAAGAAGAGCAAAAAGTTCCAAAGGAGCATACGATTTTGGTGAGTGGTGTGTGAGATTTTGAGGAGAGAAGGGGAAGAGCTGTTATTGTCGTTCATGAATAAGGAGCGGATCGAGTTTCTGCGATGTGGAAGATGAAATTTGATTGGGCCTCATTTTTATATTTAATTTTTAATTTATTTAAATCCAAAAATACCCCTCAACCCATACGAACACCAATTTAAACCCAACGAATGTCGTCCCTAGCCAAATACCCCCATTCCGAACACAATGGAATATGTTTCGTAAGCCCATTTGACTGTTTCCACCAGTTATTCTTCAAACTAAAATATAAAACATTCAAATATTGATTTGAATGTATATTTTAAATTACCGGGGCCACATACTGATTCTAAAAATTCCAGAAAAATAAATCTGGCTATTTTTGGACAATAAGGTCCCAACAAAACTAATTTCATCGAATTTGGAGACCGTTTGAAAGATGGCCATTTTCTGGTCGATCCAAATTGACTAAAATTAACCAAACACGTTTTCTTTTACCACGCTCACATATTAACTGCAAAAATTATGAAAATCGGAATCTAGCAATAATTTGACATTCCAGATCCAACAAAAGTGGTTTCGTCGAAAAAGGAGGTCGTTTGCAAAATATTTGTTTTTACGTGCTATATTTAATAGCGACCTTTCTGAAAATTTATTTGGCCATAACTTTTGATTCCCGCTATAAAATTTCGATTTTTCAGATTCGTTAGAAAGATATTCTTAAACTGATTTAAATATTTTTGGTTTCACTAAAATCCAGTTTATTTTGCATCCTGTACAGTCAGTCAAAGTTCGAAGTTGAATTTTCAAACTACTGCGCTATTTCAGGCCTTGTTTTATAATTATAATAAATATTTATATTCCAACATCGATTCAAATAAATATATTCGTTCTAATTCTATTCAAAATAAATTTCTTGTCATTATTATTTAAAATAATCCATTTTAATATTCAGAATTCATTAAAATTACCAAAATAAAAATTTTAAATTGGTTCTGATTTTCCGGGTTGTTACAATCTTCTGATACTCGATAGTCCAACCTCAACATCAAATAAAATACTCAAATTCTTTATTCATTTTGGTTTCTAACCATATCGATCAGTTTATTTAGAGGAGAATTAACTTACCAATTTTTACCCAAGTTTATTTCTTAACATGAATTCTAATATATTGTAATCCCAAAATTAATTAATTTATACGTGAAAAGCGCTTTCTCAAACGTAGTACTCCACAAACTCATTCTAGGGCATTACTAACCCTATCTCTAACGAGATATTATAACTCTGATGAATCTTTTCTTTTGTTCAAATGAGTCGTACCCTACAGCTTTGTACAAACCAAAGCTCTGATACCAAATGTAATGACTCGGCTTTCTGCCCGGTTTTCGCCCGTAATTAAACCAACTTAAACCGTTCATAAAGATGGATTGTTAGGGGTACTTACACATTTGCACAAAATAAAAAGAACTTTTCCATTATCATTAAAATAATATTACATTGGAGTTACAAGAGGTACATCAGAGTACATCGATTACACAGCGGAAAAGATACTAAACTCAGCTGAAGAATGTGAATGCTACAAGACATAATAGCTCCAGCTAAAACCAGAATCTTGCTCCAACTAACTCCAAGGCTAAATCTGCGAACCAAACTACTAGGATGCCCATGCAAAAATTATGGCCACCCAGAGTTTAGGTGTGGGAACAATAAACTCCAGGTCAGTCATAGACTGGTGTGAGAACTCAAAACAGTTGTTTTCTCGGTTTATTTTAAAGTTAGGTAATTCACCAGACCATGTCGCTAATGCGGAACGACTTTACTCCATGTGAATACCAGTGCATAGAAATCCGCAATGACTTTTTGAAAAATTAAGCTATCATAAGCTCGTCCTACATCACACAATGCAAGCGCACACCAGATGGGCGAGTTTTGCCTTGTGATAACCAAAAATGCCTTCATACATGAAAATCCTCTTTTACTACTATATATAGTGTGAAAACCATTTTATCAAATAAATGTATCAATCCTAGCCAGCATAATGCCCCATTCCATTATACTGACGTAATCCTGCCAGTAACCAGCAGGCTATACAATCAAAGTCATACGGGATCGTAGTGGAGATTGAGTTTCTAACATGATGGTTCCTGGTACGAAAGATCATTCGTGGGCTCAAAAACTTTCTTTCACGCATCATCCTAGTACTTGGTGATAATGTCCAGACTCAGACTCTGTTACACTAACCCATTATACATGAATCAGAGTACCCAACAAATAGCGTCCCAGATTGGGGACTTCGTAGTACCCTTTCATCATCCCATCCCGATGCACCGAACATACGAAACAAACATAAAAATCAGATGACCAGTTTACCATTAATCCGGGGTGTGAGGTTCGTCGAGGTCACGATAGACACAAAGCTACACTTAAATAAGCCATGCTTTGATCATCCATAGCTCATCACAGAACTTAAGTATGCCACATTGTCCATTCACTACGCATCACTGATTTCCATCAATATATAACCTCTAAGCTCATACGTCTTAGAGAAGGGTGTTAAGAAAGAGAATAAATTCTCCACCACCAAACAAATATATATTAATAAGATCAGTGCCACACAGTCAATTATAATGTCAGATACACAATCCATGCATGTCCGTTCTGGGTCTGAACAAAAAAAACAATCAGGAATTCCTTCACATACGTTTGGGCTTCTTGCCACTTAACTGATATATAGAATTCATCTGCAAATGGGAGCCAGCCATTTGAGACATTCAGCAAGTCGCCCTTATGACATGAAGGGTCCCTATCTTCAATGCCATCTCCAATGTCTTGAATTGCTCTCACAACGTCGTATTATTACTTGGAATGGTTTTCAGACATAATTCTGATACCGGTCTTTCCAAATAATAAGCGCAATTAAAAACACAATTACAGAACACACAGACTTTCTACCAATCTCCTTCCGTCTTGGATTTTTTAAAATTAATCTTCTTTAACCCCATTCTCATATTTAACCTTTCTCTTTTAAAACACTTCCATTAAATCAAACATAATTTACCCTCAAAACCTTAATTAATTTTCAATTTGATAACTCGTGATCAAAAACCCAGCTTCCTTTGAAAACCCTTACCCCACATTTCAACCTTAGTTTCCAATTAAATTGCTTTCTGAACATTCAATTCTGTAATCTTAACTAAAAGATTATACTTCCTTCCCAATTCCTTATTTTTAATTTCCACAAATCAAAGATCTGATTAAATCCCCAAATTACAATATGAATTTCCACAACTCAATCCCATTGGGTTTCAAGAATGATATTATTGACGATATGATTCACGATAAAACCCAAACCAATTAATATTGAACATAAGTTACACAGAAATTGTATCTACTTATATTCGATATCAATTCTCATAATTAACGAATATTATAAGTGGAATAACGATATAATAATAATTTCTTCCAAATTCCTTAAATAGTATTACATTTACACCAAAAATTTCATATCAAATATATGAAGATTACTTATATCCAACTTATCCCAATCAACTTAGGAAACTTGTATCTTAATTAAAAAATTTCTTTGACATTAGATCTAGATAGAAATTTCATCAATTTATCGTCAATATTAATCTCTGTATCCAACTCACACTATAAGTGGAATAATGCTGAGCGTCCTTTTAAATTACTCAAATGGTAAGATTCATCATCTACTGAATTAATATCAAACATCAGAAGATTAATCTCCAACCATATCCAAAATCTGAAAACCCGTTTTAATATTAAATAAATCAATTTAATTTCCATATAAAACATTTTCGATACTTTTAAATCTTTGAAAATATTTCACCAATCATTTACAAATGATTACTTATAGTTTGGAAAACAGTTTGCAGGTTAAAAACTTCAAAATAGATTGTTTCTGAAGAAAGCGTTACAATAGTGTTTTCAAAAGCATTACAAAAGTGTTACAAACTGTTATCTTAATTACTTTGATCAAAATATTGTTTATCTTAGTCAAAACTTAAACTTTACAATTCAAAACATTTTTACATAATTTATAATGATTTTACCATTTTTTCCCCGTATTTTTGTAAACATTAAAATGGTTGTTTATGGTTATGGTCGATAAGTTCTCTTACAGCGATCTTTTCCAAAATGGTTTTAAACATAACTCGAAAATTATAACTCGAAATTAAAATCCGCTTTCACTCATTTAAAAGCTCTAGTTAATATAAATCAATTGTTTTTCATTTCTTGGAAATCCGATTTAGATTGCAAAAGTTATAAGCATTTACAGTTGGTAACTAAAGTACGCAAATTGCCATTGTGCTACAAGCTCTATTTTGACCGAAATAAAAATTATTCTTCAGTACTTCAAAATACCTTAGAAAACCATTATATACTTATGTAATTCATCTAAAACCATTTAAAGTAATTTACATTGACTTTCCAAATTATTTTAGGTTCAAAATTCAACTTTTAGTTTTTTTTTACTTAATAAATTAAATTCCAATTCAGTTCTAAATTCAACTAATTTCAAATTAACCATTCCATTCATCAGATCAGTTGGGGATAGCCAGGGAGAGCAGGAAACTATATTTCTAAACCCAACCCTAGACACTACCCTCTCTGTCATCCTTGAATGTTCCGTTTTTTCTTTGTTCATTTAAAAACTTTATCCATATATATGAATTCATACATATGGTCTTTCCCAATTATTAACCTTCAATTTCAATAATAATATTGTTTCTAATTACAAAGGAGATTTGTCGATCACCAATGTGATACCATAATTGTTGTGTCATAGTGTGTGCAAAACAACATCAACAACCATTATAAACATCCACAGCAACCATCATTAACATGATTAAATAAATCATAATTGTGCACAAGCATTATAACACTAACGCTTAATAGTGTGTGTTCTAAACTACGGATCCATCATCCATCATGACAAACATCAACTATCATTAACCACTAATAATCCATCACTGTATTTAAATTAGTCTAACTATTAATTAAATATATAAACCGTGGTTAAAGAGTTCTCACCTAACAGCTTTCCAAATCTTCACAGTAAGTGAGCCTAACTAAGCGAACTGTCGGACAGTATTTCGGCACAACGTCTTTTTCACCAAAATATATATAATATAATATACACTAATCTCTCTCTATTTATATTATAAGAGGAGGAAGAGAGGATAACGAACTTTGGCAAGGTGGTGGTGGAAAAGAGGAAGACTTATGCCATGGAAACCATGGCCATAAGCTTTAAGAAGAAGGTGGAAAGGAGGAAATGGAATGGCAAGAAAATGGAGAAAAGGCCTCCTTATATATGAAAGGAGGAATAAGGAGGTAAAGACACATAAGGGACAAGTGGAAACTATGCATGAAAGCTTACATGCAAAATTACAAGTGTCCATACACTTGTCATGTAGGGACTCGAAACTTCCCCGTGAAGGAAAGCCCGGATTGCCTTGGGAACAAGATGAATCAGAACACAAACAGAAGAACATTTCATTGCTTATTACAAAAATTTCATCAGAATACAAGAATATATAGAGTATACAAGAATAATATACAGAACAAAAATATCAGAGATTTACAATTTACAATGCAACGGAAAATAATACAAAACACAACTGAAAAGAATATACGGATACAGAGCTTTCCGAATATCATTCCAGCTATAAACCAGGATCTTGTGAATATAAATATGCAAAACCAAAACTACTAGCTGCCCGTGCGGAAAATAGGGGCACCCGGAGTTTAGGTTAAGACAATAAACTCCAGGTCAGTCATATGACTGGTATGAGAACTAAAACAGTTATTAATCTTTATTTTAAAGTTAGGTAAATCCATGGACCACGTCGTATAACACGGAATGGGTTTCCTCCCCAGAATACCAGTGCATAAAACAATAGCGCGATGCTAAATAAAGAACAATGAAGCTATTATAAGACTCAGGTCCCATCACACAATGCAACGCAAGCCGGAGGATAGAGTTTTTACCTTATAATAGCCAAGAATGCTTGGTACGTAAAATTTCATGTTTTATTATTACTATAAGTGTATAGTGTCAAAACAATTTCAATCATAAGTATCAATCATAGACGGCATAAGTGCCCCATACCACTATGTCGCCATATATATGTTTACAATCAAAACCGCAAGATGTCGTATTGGAAGTGGGATTTCCATTTGTGAACCAAAGCAAGGGATCGTCCTTATCGCTTCGAGACTCTCTAGCACGAGCCTCAGACAAGTACTCTGTCAAGCCTTTAGATCGTCAGGGCCGGTCCACTCGATGTGGATTAAATTGCCTGAACACTACGTTTCCCCGCCCTATGGGGCGTAAATGAGCCAAATGACTCCATCAGCTCCGGGTCGACCGATATAACTAAGGCGCCTCCTATCCATCATCCACATAAGTAAAATACCAGGGCATGCAAAATGCTGACACCACTCCTAGCTAGAAAGAAACGCATGTCCTCCCTGAGGTCCTCTCCCGTTTCTGGTTCACACCGGGGTGTGAGGCTCACGAATTAACGCTACACAAAGCTACGCCACAAAGGCCGTGCTTTGATCATCAACCACAAGACTCTGCTTTTCAACAGAAGCCTTGATCATTTGTATCTCAGCATGCCACACAGGCAATTTACGCTATGCAATCGATGTCTATCAATCACACAGAATAAAATCCGATGTCAGACACACATCCATTTACAAGTTCGTTCATGGTCTGAATGAAACCAAAGGCACCTTATTCCTCCTCCATATGTCCAATACAGGGGAGAGGCCCTCGCATATTCGTCGATCTCCAAGTACGTTTGGACGATCACCACTTATTACCTCGCCTTGGGTGTACAGCCTAATCAAGACATCAGTAATCATCCAAACTATGTGAAGACCTCCGGTCTTCATCCTCGACACATCGTCGAATCAGTTATTCAGAATGGGATAAACCCGGTCTTTCTGAATAACTCGCGTATATAATAAACAAGTGCTATAAAAACACAACATACGCCTCATTCCAATCCAGAATATTTCTTTATCCAAATATTCATATACTTTGGGAAAGGTTCCCATTAATTTTATCAAAGATAAATTCTTTAAGTTTATTCTTTAATCTTCCTTTGGATATCATTTCAATCTAATTAAAGATTCATTAGAACTCCACTTGGTTTTAATCTTCCCAAAAATCAATATTAATGATTGTTTAACTTGGGAAACCATATCCTGTCTTTAATTGGGTTAAAGAACCAATGTCATTTAAAACACGGTTCACGATAAACCCAAAATCACATTCCATTCCATCAGCCTTTAACCTCAAATTAGCAAGTGAACAATTCCCTAAGTATTAACCCCGAAGGCCGAAACCAACATCAGATTAATACCCAGGAAACCATTCAACTTAACTAATCTCCAGTTAGTTTCTGATTTTCTTAACTCCATTGGGTCTAAGAATAGCATTATTAAAGATACCATTCACGACCACCCAAAATACATTCCATTAATTATGGAATCTTCACGGAAAAACAAATCAATATATAATCGATATCAATTTCCATATTCGACCAATAATATAAATAGAATAACGGCAATGCCTCTTAAATTCCATATGTATTAGCAGTCTTCCTCCACAGAAGTTCACTTCGATTATTATCAAATCGAATTCCCTTCAATTCCAATTCAATATATTAAATTGGAAAATGTTACCTTTTACAATTCCCGTTAAATCTAAATAAAAAGATTTATAAATCCCAAATCACATTTCACTATAAATCGGGTTAAAGAACGAATATCGTTAAAAACACAGTTCACAATAAATTCAATTCACATTAGCCTCTAATCGTAAATTAGTAAGAGAACAATCCCCTAAGTATTAACCCCGAAGGCCGAAACCAACATCAGATCAATACCCAGGAAACCATCAACTTGACTAATCTCCAGTCAGTTTCTAATTTTCTTAACTCCATTCGGTTCAAGAACAGTATTATTAAAGATGCCATCCACGACGAACCCAAAATCCAAATTGACATTAAACACATGGCTCTGAATAGAAAATATATCGGCTTATATTCAATATCAAATTCTGAAATCAACAAATATCGTATTGGAAATAACGATATATATATATCTTTCAAATTCCCAAAACAATATCTATATAATCACGAAATCCAACATCGAAATATCCCGAAGACAATTTCGATTCAAATCCATTTCCAATATATATTGGAAATTCTGGTTATTTTTAAAACCATTTCAAGTCCAATTTATTTATTTTAAAAAATATTTGGATTATAATTCTAGTTCATAACTAGTTCATTTAGATAAAAATCTATTTTTATCTTTGAAATATGGATTTTTTCATCCCAATTCTTTCCAAATCATTTGTTATGATTTTACACAAATTATTGATATTTTTAATAATTTTTTCAAGGACCGTACAGTCGATTTCCATAAATGACCATCGAACTGCACTTACAGCAACCTTTGCCAAATTTGATTTGGACATAATTCCAAATCCAACCGTTAAATTTCAAATCTCTAATATTCTTTAGAAATCTCTTTTTGATATGATCCCAACAGTTCCGGTTTTAGGAGAATCCGACGGTCGGATCTCCCGTAATGTTCGTTCGAAGTCAATGGTCGAAATTTGCGAACTGCCGCAGCGCGGCGCGTTCTATTCAGGCCATTATATTATATATAATATATATTTCATAGATTTCCATTTAAAACATATTTTATAAATCGTTTTAAATTCGTTTTCAAAACGATTTCAACTTCCTATTCAATTTCCAATCAAAATTGAATATTCCATATCATCGATATATAAATGATAGTATTTTCAAAACATTGTATTTTGAAATCAATTCCTTTTCGATATTCATTATAAAAATGAATAAAATCGATATAAATATTGTTCACATCAAACTGGCATTAATCTAATCAACACGGCTTTATATATTTAAATATTTTCGTGTCCATCTCAAAGCGGACATCAAAATTATATTTTGATTCTTTTCTGAATATTATTTGAAGATATTCGTTATTTTAAAATAATCGTTATATTAAAATATTCCTTCTTTCTGAACTGGAATCAGACACATTCAATTACCATATAATGTGATATACATGGATTTCATACACACATGTATACAACAACAATCAAACACAATCAACCATCATCGAGAGTGCATTCTACACTGCAAAAGCATCAAATATAAATATTTAACGCTTATAACTGTCTTTCAATCAATCGATCGACATACAGCTAATTATTGGGATTAGTGTATGTCATATATCATCCCAATACCCGTGTGGGGTTTTCAAACAACAAACACAGATTTATTTGTGTAGTTGGGCAATGTGTAAAATTTATCGTCCTAATCAATATCAGTCAAATCATTGTACATAAACAAATCGTATGATTTGTTTATGAATATTTATTTTATTCATATCCACGTTAAAAATAATATTTTTAACTGTAAAATATTTTATTTCATTCCACATCACATAATCAACTTTCACAACAATCATACAAACAAACAAGCCGTCCATGGTCTGTGGACGACGGGTGTCGGGTGCTGCTAAGCACCGTTCGCATCCTAGTATATATTTTAACTAGAAAATAAAAATAAAAGTGAGAAGTTCTCACCTTGGGTTTCCACTCCGCCATTATCTATTTTTGAACGGTTCGGGTATGTCCAAAATTCCAATACGACCTTTTCCCGCTGTTCATATATAAAAATCACATTTTTATTTCAACATATATATAATAAAAATCAAATTTTTATTTCGCTACATATATAAAAATCAAATCTTTATCGCCATTCCATATATATATAATTCGAAATTTTATATTATTACATACCCACGATAAAATTTATATTTTTATCTAACTAAAAATAATACTTTTAGGTCGCTATTCAACTTATAAAAATCATATTTTTATTATCTCTGTAATATAAAAATTATATTTTTATTATCTCTATAATATAAAAATCATATTTTTATTCTGCTACCTTCCATATAAAAATCGAACCTTTATATTGTTACATACATATAAAAGATCATATTTTTATAGTGCTCTTTATACTATAAAAATCCAATTTTTAATGCTACTTCTTATTGATAAAAATCATATTTTTATCTCGCTACTCATATGATAAAAATCTTAACTTTGTATAGTTAAAAGTTTAATCTTTTCGTATTTGAAAATATAACGTTTTCTTTATAAAATATAAACTTTTCCTTTATAGAAATATAGACTTTGATCATGAAAAATCATTTATTGTATGAACTGAAAATCATTCTTGTTAATTTAGAGAAAATCATTATTTATAAAATAAAATAAAAATCAAAGGGGACTAAAAGAAAAACAAAGAAAAACTCACCTCGGGTAGGAGGGAATTTGCTGCGAATTTGAAGTGGAGAGGGGGGCTGCTGCGCTCTCGAGGTAGTCGGATGGAGGTGGTGAACTGTGTGGCGGCGGATTTTGGTGAAGCAGTGGTTTAAATGGAGGGAGGAGGGAAATCGAGGGGGGGTCTAGTGATGTGTGGGGAGGAGAGGCACCGGTGGAGGAGGGAGGAGGCACGGGCGCGCGTCTTCCCTGACCTCGGCGCTGGAGGTGCGGTGCCTCCGGCCGCGGGGCGGCGGAAGATCCCCCCACCCGATTCGTTTCTTTTTCTTTTTCTATCCTCTTTCTATTCTGAAACGATGAAGACAGGAGAGGGAGGGGTTGACTTTGAAGAGAGGAAATGTGGGGTGTTTTATGTAATATATATATATATATATAATTTCAATTCGAAAAGCAACTTTTTATTTCGAACTCGAAATCGAACCCACCGACTGTCGTCCCTAGCTAATTACCCCCATTCCGAACACAATGGGATATATCATAAGCTAGTTTGGCTGTTTCGATCGGTTTCCGTCAAAATCAAAATATAAATCTATATATTGAATTTGAACGCACATTTAAATTTACTAGGGCCTCATACGGACCCCAAAAATTCCAGAAAAATTATTTCTAGCTTCGTATTAACGATACGGTCCCGACAAAACTAATTTCATCAAATTTGGAGACCGTTTGAAAAATGACCATTTTCTGGTCGATCAAAATTGACTGAAATTGACAAAACACGTTTTCTTTCGCCACGCTCACATATTGATTTAAAAAATTATGAATTTTGGAATCTAGCAATAATTAGACATCCCGGATCCAATAAAAATGTGTTTAGTCGAAAACGGAGGTCATTTGCAAAATTTCAATTTTTAAGGGCTAAAATTCTATAGCGACTATTATGAATTTTCAACTGGACGTAACTTTTTGTTCCCGCTATGAAATTTCAATTTTTTGGATTCGTTGGAAAGATATTTCCAATTAGATTCTAATATTTTTGGTTTTTCCAAAATCCTGTTTATTTTGAATCATGTACATTCATTTGAAATTTGAAATCGTATTTTCAAACTATTGCGCCATTTTCAATTCCCTTTTATAATTAAAATAAATATTTATATTCTAATGTCGATTCAAATGAATATATACGTTCTAATTCTATTCAAAATAAATTTCTTGTCGTTGTTATTTAAAATAAACCATTTTAAATATTCAAAATTCATTAAAACTGTCAAAATGAAAATTTTAAATTGGTTCGGATTTTCCGGGTTGTTACAATCACCCCAACTTAAAATCTTTTCGTCCTCGAAAAGGAATGGAGCTGAAAGTTGTTTTTCAAACCAACTCAACTTTCATTATTTTCATTATGGCTTAAGTTCTTCAATTTTTCAGTTTCTAAGAACTTTTCAAATTTTCAAAAATTTGGCTAACACCCTAAATTTTCGAAAAATTTCGCCATGACCTCCCCTGCACGGGAGCACCGGGAAAATCCTGAAATTGCCATACAGGCCTTTCCAATCCAAAAAGAAAAAGAAACAGCCAAGCGGCTAGCCCATCGGCTCATAAAATCATCAAAAACCCTAAGAAATACAATAAACATGTACCTATTTGTCGGGAAAACAATTTTATTCTTCTGCTCTAGCCTCTTTGCAATGACCTGTTCAATGGATACACATGTATATGCATGCAATTTCAAACAATTTTCAATATTCGACACAATTTGGTTATTTGTACCGTTCTTTCACGTAATGGTTTTATTACATAACAACTACTCATACAACACAACCATCAATCAATTAGTGAATTAACGTTTCAAATTCATAATTTTGATATATAAACAGAAAATCATGTTTTTGATGCCTATTCACAACAGTAAGCCCTATCTAGTTTTGGTTCTCACACCAGTCTAATGGAAATATATAATCATCCCACTTCCGAAACTCGAATACAAATACTGATGATACTATAGTAATCATCAGGATCGTCTCTGGGCGACTAGAGTGTGATTCTATATCTATCCAGCATATTAAAACTTTGAATATACGTTTGCAAGCCATATATGCAAAATCTTTATATACTTGATTGTCCAAATCAATATAAAATAGATATTCAAATAAGAATAATAAAGTTTAAATTTTCAAAACAAAATTCGTTTTCAATTTTGTTTTAAAAATATCACTCTTCACACTCGTTCTAGGATACTACTGATCCTATCCCTAACGAGTCATTCTCATTGAATATTACTAATCCAATCTCTGATGAATTCTTTCGTTTGGTCCTAACGTGCCTTGTTCTCCGAGCCCTGTAAACCAGAGCTCTGATACCAAATGTAGGGACCCGAAACTTCCCCGTGAAGGAAAGATCGGATTGCCTTGGGAACAAGACGAATCAGAACACAAACAGAAGAACATTTCATTGCTTATTACAATAATTTCATCAGAATACAAGAATATACAGAGTATACATGAATAATATACAGAACAAAAATATCATAGATTTACAATTTTACAATGCAGCGGAAAATAATACAAAACACAACTGAAAAGAATATACGGATACAGAACTTTTTGAATACCATTCTAGCTGTAAACCAGGATCCTGTGAATATGAATCTGTAAAACCAAAATAACTAGCTGCTAGTGCGGAAAATAGGGGCACCCAGAGTTTAGGTTAAAACAATAAACTCCAGGTCAGTCATGTGACAGGAGTGAGAACTAAAACAGTTATTAATCTTTATTTTAAAGTTAGGTAAATCCAAGGACCACGCCGTATAACATGGAACGGGTTTCCTCCCCAGAGTACCAGTGCATAAAACAACAGCGCAATGCTAAATAAAGAACAATGAAGCTATTATAAGACCCAGGTCCCATCACACAATGCAATGCTAGCTGGAGGATAGAGTTTTTCCTTATAATAGCCAAGAATGCTTGGTACGTAAAATTTCATGTTTTATTATTACTATAAGTGTATAGTGTCAATACAATTTCAATCATAAGTATCAATCATAGACAGCATAAGTGCCTCATACCATTATGTCGCCATATATAGGTTTACAATCAAAACCGCAAGATGTTGTATTGGATGTTGGATTCCCATCTGTGAACCAAGGGAAGGGATCGCCCTTACTGCTTCGAGACTCTCTAGTCCGAGCCTGAGGCAAGTACTCTGTCAAGCCTTTAGATCGATAGGGTTGTCCACTCGATGTGGATTAAAATGCCTGAACACTACGTCTCCCCGCCCTATGGGGCGTAAATGAGCAAATGACTCCATCGGCCCTGGATCGACCGATATAACTGAGGCGCCTCCTATTCATCATCCACATAAGTAAAATGCTAGGGCGTGCAAAACACTGAAACCACTCCTAGATAGAAAGAAAATCATGTCCTCCCTGAGGTCCTCTCCCGTTTCTGGTTCACACCGGGGTGTGAGGCTCGCGAATTAACGCTACACAAAGCTACGCCACAAAGGCCGTGCTTTGATCATCAACCACAAGACTCTGCTTTTCAACAGAAGCCTTGATCATTTGCATCTCAGCATGCCACACAGGCAATTCACGTTATGCAACTGATGTCTATCAATCACACAGAATGAAATCCGACGTCAGACACACATCCATTAACAAGTTCGTTCTGGGTCTGAACGAAACCGGAGGCAACTTATTCCTCCCCATATGTCCAATACAGGGGAGAGGCCCTCTCATATCCGTCGATCTCCAAGTACGTCTGGACGATCACCACTTATTACCTCGCCTTGGGTGTACAGCCCAATCAAGACATCAGTAATCATCCAAACTATGTGAAGACCTCCGGTCTTCAACCACCGTCTTCATCCTCGACACATCGTCGAATTAGTTATTCAGAATGGGATAAAACCAGTCTTTCTGAATAACTCATGTATAAATAAACAAGTGCTGTAAAAACACAACATACGCCTCATTCCAATCCAGAATATTTCTTTATCCAAATATTCATATACTTTGGGAAAGGTTCCCATTAATTTTATCAAAGATAAATTATTTAAATTTATTCTTTAATCTTCCTTTGGATATCATTTCAACCTAATTAAAGATTCATTAAAACTCCACTTGGTTTTAATCTTCCCAAAAATCAATATTAACGATTGTTTAATTTGGGAAACCATATCCTGTCTTTAACTGGGTTAAAGAACCAATGTCATTTAAAACACGTTTCACGATAAACCCAAAATCACATTCCATTCCATCAGCCTTTAACCTTAAATTAGAAAGTGAACAATTCCCTAAGTATTAACCCCGAAGGCTGAAACCAACACCAGATCAATACCCAGGAAACCATTTAACTTAACTAATCTCCAATTAGTTTCGGATTTTCTTAACTCCATTGGGTCTAAGAATAGTATTATTAAAGATACCATTCACGACAACCCAAATCACATTCCATTAATTTTGGAATCTTCACGGAAAAACAAATAAATATATAATCGATATCAATTCCATATCCGACTAATAATATAAATGGAATAATGGCAACGCCTCTTAAATTCCATATGTATTAACAGTCTTCATCCACAGAAGTTCACTTCGATTATTATCAAATCAAATTCAATTCAATTACATTTCAATATATTAAATTGGAAAACGTTACCTTGGAAAATTCATGTTAAATATAAATAAAAACATTTATAAATCCCAAATCACATTTCACTGTAAATCGGGTTAAAGAACGAATGTCATTAAAAACATAGTTCACAATAAACTCAATTCACATTAGCCTCTAACCGTAAATTAGAAAGCGAACAATCCCCTAAGTATTAATCCCGAAGGCCGAAACCAACATCAGATCAATACCTAGGAAACCATTCAACTTAACTAATCTCCAGTCAGTTTCTAATTTTTTTAAGTCCATTCGGTTCAAGAACAGTATTATTAAAGATGCTATCCACGACGAACCCAAAATCCAATTTGACATTAAACACAAGGCTCTGAATAGAAAATATATTGGCTTATATTCAATATCAAATTCTGAAATCAACAAATATCGTATTTGAAATAACGATATGTATATATCTTTCAAATTCCCATAACAATATCTGTATAATCACGAAATCCAACATCAAAATATTCCGAAGACAATTTCGATTCAAATCCATTTCCAATTTATATATTGGAAATTCTGGTTATTTTTAAAACCATTTCAAATACAATTTATTTATTTTAAAAAATATTTGGATTATAATTCTGGTTCATAACTAGTTCATTTCAATAAAAATCTATTTTTATCTTTTCAAGTATGGAATTTTTCATCCCAATTCTTTCATATATATATATATATATATATGATTTTACACAAATTATTGATATTTTTTGTAACACCCCACGTCCATTAATGTCACTCACAAAGGGAATGCATTTACTTCCATGGAGGTTATAAGTGAATATAGAACAGAAAAATTACAACAAGACAGAAAATAAGTAGTACTTAGAAATCTAAAACTTCATTTTATTGCAGCGGAAATCAAACATGTTTGTTACATCATAAAACCATAAATCAGAGTCAAGTACAATATCCATCTTCATAAACAAAATACATAATCCCATTACACAAATAGCCATTAAAGAAGATAACAAGCTGGACTTTACTTCAACGGTCCAAGCTTTCCAAGAGAGATAAAGCAATCCAATCAAACTCCACTAGAGCGGGGCCCAACCTGAGGACCTGGAGGGGAAAAAGGATAGAAATGGAGGGGGGGTCAGACATAAAGTCTGGCGAGTATGATAATTCTAACAATACTATTATCAAAATAACTAGACTAAGGCATAAGCTGGAGAATAAGGAAATATCTATGAACTATTGGGTATGGAAGAGCAGATAAAGATAACGTTAAAGGCATACCTAATTTCTAACGAATAATTACTACACTGCACCGCACCAGTCACCCTAAAGGTTGATCCCACTTGCTTCACACAGAAACTATATAAATAGCCTTGCATACCCCTAGCTGACTACATAGGTGCCGTCTGCCCCTATCTCCACTAGATGTACCCCACTACCCTCTTAGAAATTTTATAAGTAACTTCGTGTACCCCTAGCTGACTACATAGGTGCCGTCTGCCCCTATCTCCACTAGGTGTACCCCACTACCCACTTTTGATCGGCTCCCTACTCGTAGATACCCGTGCTGGCCCCACAGTGGGGGTGTATCACTCCCCTAAAGTGGCAACCCGATACAACTTGAGAATGCACGGCTTATACCTACACGATGCAACAACGTCTTACCTACCAGCCCGGGTCCACACACGCATACGAAACCCGTTGGACTTGCGTTGCCACCGCTCCGCGTTTTGGCCTCTTACAGTCAAGCCCAGTATGCGTGTCCCGTCCTCGACTTGGGTCGAGCCCACAAAGATACGTTTGGGATACTGGTTGAAATGGGCCCCCACAAGCTACCCACCTAAGCTTGTCACTACTAGTATATCCCACTTAACCCTCTTAGTCATGTTCATTTACATGTGTGTTTGGTTAAGTCTTACTACTCGTATTTCACATGCCACTAAGGGCACCCACTAGATTCCTCATGCCACCCAAGGCACCTACTTAACCCCCCATGTCCCACCTTACATGTTTATCTGGTTAAGTATTTCTTAATTCATTCAGGCCATAACCTCATAAAGACCTCTCACATTAGACTGGCATTTATGGCAGCTGGATTTGCCGGGCGGGTCCGGGCAGTCTTACACCATAAAAGAGTCTAACTTCGTGTCTTTACAACTGTTATGCTTTAGTTTAGGCCTAGGACCTCTCACATTGGGCTGACATTTGTGACCACTGGATTTGCCGGGCGGGTCCGGGCAGGTTTACGTCACAAACGAGTCCAACCTCGTGTCCTAAGCATTGATTATCACTTATAATCTTTTACCCCAGTTTTAATAATTCCTAATCAAATTATTAATTAAATCCAATTTTAATGATGCCCATAATTGACTCAATTATGGTCATCCACACATGGCATGCAAAATCATATCAATTTCACCCCAACTTCTTATTATTAAATCCTTAATATTACCCCTACCCCACGTTTATACGTTCGCTTATTCGACGCAGAATATACGTTAGACTCGAATAGTCTAACTCATAGCACAAAAATAGACTATCACAACATATAGGCAATTAAAATGAATCTAATCATAATAGGGGTGAAACTAGCATAAACTACACAGGTTAAGGATCTAAAGGTGTCAACTTGCTAAATGTCACAATTTACATGATATGATCATAACCCAAATTTGTGTATATACTTGCATATGGGGTTTTAGACAACATAATGATGGTGTGAACTAGCATAGAATTTCACATATGTCATAGCATAATTCTAGATGTCATAATAGATGTCATGGCATATGTTCATAACTTTTACTAATCAACCTAAACTTGCATATGTGACTTGTCATATGGATCAACATAGCCCAAACATTATGATTTGATTAACATGGACTAACTAGCATAGGCAATAACATCATGATTTTATAACATGTATGATTCATATCAACTTAGCATAGAAACTTTCAACATATATAACATCATCATAGCATGATTTACAACATATAGGATATCATCACCACATAGCATAGGATTTATAACATACATGATAGTATATGGTTTACAACATCATATATGACAATTCACATCATCTACTCATAATCCATTCATAACTTAATCTAATTAAAATAATAATAATCTTGTTAAGATCATCATACTCACTATTTAGAGAAGAAAAGAGAGTCTTGATTTGCTTTAGAGTTGAGTAGAATTAGGTTTTGATTATCTTTTCTTCCTTCTTAGTTGGCGGCGGCTAGATAGAGTTCCATGGCGGCGGTATGACGGTAGCTAATCTATTTTTCATATGAATTAGGGTGAGAGACTACCTAGGTATTTATAGAGTTTAGAGTTTATTTAGACCGCCAGATCAACACAGAACTAATCCCAGCCAACCAGATTTGGTCAAAACCCTAATGGGTCATCACTCAGTCAAAAACAGGCTCAGCCAAAACCCTAGCCGACTGACCAGGTCGACACCCAGGTCGACACTATAGTCGACCTGGGGGGGGGAGGAGGTCGACATGGTAGTCGACCTGGGGGGGGGGGAGGTCGACACTAGTGTCGACTCCCCAGTCGACCTGCCTGGGCGGGAATTTTCCCGCCCAGCCCGCTTCTGCACTTTGAAATTATAAATTTCCTGCGAGCTGTTTTGAATTTTCAGAAACTTCCGATGGCCATAACTTCTTCATACGAAGTCCAATTCACGCAAACTCGGACTCTATTTCAACCAGAATTCCGAGACGAACACAATGGCGCAACTCGTTTCCCACAATTCTCACGTCTGAGATTAGTTATTCTTTAATTTGTGAATATTAATATTAACGGCATTACGGGGTGTTACATTCTTCCCTCCTTAAAGGATTTCGACCCCGAAATCTTCAAGTCAAGAAGAATGTATATCCTAACATCCAATCATCCATCTACTCAACCATCAAACACAGGCATCCATTGTCCTTATAGACTTCTAATGCTTTCATGTTTAAATGCACAGTGTGTGTATATGTCCATATCTAATGCAAAATCAGGCGGTCCACTAATTCAGTTGACCTCCTTAATGCAAACCATGCTAGTGCCATGCGTCCATTATGTATGCAAAAGTTCCCTAATGCTACATATTATTTCTACATGTGTGCCCAACCATTCACCAAAATGCGGTATCCATATGATAGCACAACCATTATACATCCATTTTACTAAATACATCCATTTATGCAATATGCAGTATGAAGTGACTGAGCCGATCTAGTGCCTAATAGTGTGTGTATATGCGTCCACGAGCAACTACTAGCAAACACTTGCATCCACTTTGCATCCATCATACATAACATGTCTCAAACACATGTTTCAACCATAGGATTATCCTAACTAAAGGTCAAAGATACTAGCGAGAGGACACTCTAAAGATAAGATAAGTACAAGCTAAGTGATAAAGGAGAAATTAAAAGACATACCCCCAAAAATAAAAGGGTACAACGAACGCATCTTCTCTTCTGTCTTCCAAGTAGCGTCGCTCTCATCATCTCCCCATTGCACTTTGACTAGTCTGACCTCTCGATTCCTCAGCTTCTTGATCTCCGATCCAAGAATGCATGTAGGAGCTCGTCGAATCGTCGTATCACGCTCTATCTCCACTTCTCTAAGCAAGCTCGGCTCTACCACTTCCGTGGTCTCTTGCAAACACTTCCTCAAATGTGACACATGGAATACGTCGTGTACACCACTAAGTCTCTCTGGCAACTCCACTATATACGCCATCTGTCCAATCTTTTCCTTAATAGGAAACGGCCCTACGAACCTTGGTGCTAACTTCCCCACGGACCCAAAGCGAACAACGTTCCGTAATGGAGACACTTTGATAAAGACCATGTCCCCAACATCAAACTCAAGATCTGTTCTCCTCTTGTCCGCATAAGATTTCTGCCTATCTTGCGCTGCTTTCATCCTCCTTTGAATCAAGTCGATCTTTTCCGAGGTCTTTCTAATCATATCGGGTCCAAGTAAGATCTTATCCGTAGCTTCCCACCAACATGTAGGTGAACGACTAGGTCGTCCATAAAGAGCTTCGAAAGGTGCCATGCCAATGCTAGACTGAAAGCTGTTATTATATGCGAACTCCACCAATGGAAGATGCTCTTCCCATGTACCCCCAAAGTCTAGGATACATAGCCTCAAAAGGTCCTCTAGAATGCGATTCACCCTCTCGGTCTGGCCGTCCGTCTGAGGATGATATGCGGTGCTCAAACATAACTGAGTCCCTTCCGCCTCTTGCAAGCTTCTCCAAAATTCGCTAATGAAAATAGGATCGCGGTCGCTCACTATGCTAGAAGGAACACCGTGCAAACGAACTATTTCTCGGACGTATACAGAAGCTAACCATGGAGCAGTCCTCTTACTCTTCACGGGAATGAAATGGGCGCTCTTTGTGAGTCTATCTACTATAACCCAAATCCCCGTATTACCCTTCCTTGATCGCGGTAACCCGTCCACCAAAATCCATCAAGACAATTTCCTATTTACATAGTGGAACCTCCAATGGGTGAAGCAACCCACCGGGTTTCTTTCGCTCCGCTTTTACTTGTTGGCACACCAAGCATCTAGCGACATAATCGGCCACATCCCTCTTCATGCCGTCCTTAAAGTAAACTCGTCTCATGTCCATGTATATCTTGTCCCCGCCGGGATGAATGGTCATCTTCGAACGACGTGCTTCGTCAAGAATAGTCTTCCTTAGGTCATTGTCTTTTGGTACACAAAGTCTACCGTCCCTACGTAACCAACCCTTATCATCTAGGGTACACCTACGGAGATGGCTTGATGACTCCCCTCCTTTGAGCTTTTCTACTAACTCAACCAATTGTGGGTCATCTCGCTGTGCCTCGCCAATCCGTCCCAAAAGCGTAGGTCTGACCTCCAAGGATGCTAGCAAACCGGGTACAAAGTCAACGGAAGGTCTAAAATCAAACATAGAGATGAACTCTAAACTTCGCCGCTCAACAAACAAAGGACTTAAGGATAACCTTTTTCTACTTAAGGCATCCGCCACCACGTTACCCTTGTAAGGGGTATATGCTATCTCGAATTCGTAGGACGCCAAGAACTCCTTTCACCCTAACACATCTCCCTTCCCTAGAGACCACATGCCCTAAATTCCTCACTTCCTTCCTCCAAAAATGGTATCTTGGAGAACTTAGCTTTAAGCTGGTGCACTTGCAGGGTCCCTAAGCTTCCCCTAAGATGTAGGGCATACTCTTCTCTACTTCTAGAGAAAACCAGGATATTATCCTATGTAAAATCGTCACAACTATCCATCTCTCACGCAGACCATCCTAGTCGAATTCGACATCCCCCAAGTGCAAGCCCCAAAGGCCTAAACCAATATCAGACAAACACCCAAGGGATACCTCCTTCGAATTCAGACGACCTACGTGAGATGATACTAGTAAGATGGTCAATCAATTGAGCACTTGATCGACTCTGGCCGTCCTTGCCAGTCTTTCTCCAAAACTGCCTCTGATTACATAACGGGCTTTGCTTAATCTATTAAGCACATACGAAAACTTATTTCGTGCCTATGGGTAAACCCCGCACTTTATCAACGACGTCTCCATACTCACGGACCACACACAAACAGATTCCTAATCATCGTTAGATGCGTCAGAAGATTCTAGGCAGCTAAGCATCACTGAACCCTATGGGTCGCAAGAAATATGAGGGTTTTTCTATAACGAATCAATAGTCTAACTACCCTCCTTTCACAATCTAGGATGGCACCCCGCTTGGCTAGCCAATCCACCCCTAGAACCAAACTATAGCCCGTGAAACCAAGGACAAAGGCGTTGCATTCAAACTCAACGCCCAAGATAAACACTCTCAAATCCCGACAAATCATAGAAAGATGAGCCGAACCACCAATAGGATTTGAGACTACTAAGGGATCAGTAACAAGACTAGTATCTAGGTGCAGTGTTTCAACTAATGATGTAGAAATAAACGAATGCGATGCGCCCAAATCGAATATAGTACGGACATGATGATCAAACAGAAAAACTAAGCTTTCAACAGAAATGGTTCTACCTCGTTCTTGCAGCGGTGGGACCGCGAGAGCCTGAACTTTTCCCCTTGCCTACCCTGGTGCCATAAGAGCCTGCACCTGTCCTCCTGAGGTAGCCCCTATCCTCTGCCCCTTCTTTGGGCAGTCCTTCACTAGATGTCCCGCTTCGCCACAGTGAAAACAATCGGTCTTCTTCTTCTTCCTACAATCCTTGCTTAGATGGCCTTGTGTCCCACAGTTAAAGCATTTCTTCTTCCCCTTAGCATTGTTGCCTTTGCCACCTTTATTTTGATCCCCTTTCTTCTCGGGTGCCTTATCAGCTTTAGCGCCCTTCTCCTCGTGCATGAGCGCCATGTCTACTAGCTTCTCAAAGGTGGCCCCCATAGGGATGTGGGTCATAGCCAACCCTTGCAATGGCTCATTCAATCCATTAACGAACCTCAGAGCCTTCTTCTCCGGCGTGTTCACTAAGTCCAAGCCAAACCTTGCCAACTGATTAAATTTGTTGACATATTCTTTCACTGATGAACTTCCTTGCTTCAATGCCAAGAACCTTTCCATATATAGATTCTCTTCTGCCCTTGAGAGAAACTTTGCCTCAAACCTACGTCTGAAATCCGCCCAAGAGTCAATAGGACGCTCCCCATTAGTGACCTCCCACCAAAACGAGGCCTCTCTCTTCATTAACCAAGCTGCTAAACGAACTTTCCTCCCTTCTTCTACTTCAAAGATTTCTAGCAATTCTTCCACCTCCTTAAGCCAATCTCTAGCTTCCACAAACGTTTCTGACCCTTGAAAAGGTTTTCCACCCATAGCCTTAAATTCCTTGCACGTCTTTGCAAAAGTATCTACGCGAGGAGGAGGAGGAGGAGCGGGTGCAACTAGTGGTGGAGGAACATTGGCTGGACCCGCAGCGGCCCTAGCCTCTAACAACCTCCTATACCATCCTGGTATCGTTACACCGTCAGGTAGGTTAAGATCTTCAGCCATGCTGAAACGAAAAAGGAAAGATTCAAAATGGAGAATTCGAAAGATAAAGATATGGCTATTGGGGATTATGTTTTTCTTAAAAACTTTCCTCTTAAAATTACCCATTAAGACATGTTTATGAAAACACTTCTTCCAAAAATACTTTTAGAAAAGTAGTTTTTCTATAACAAAAATCTGTTCTGGTAACCTTAAGCTCTGATACCACGTGTAAAACCCCACGTCCATTAATGTCACTCACAAAGGGAATGCATTAACTTCCATGGAGGTTATAAGTGAATATAAAACAGAAAAATTACAACAAGACAGATAATAAGTAGTACTTGGAAATTTAAAACTTCGTTTTATTGCAGCGTAAATCAAACATGTTTGTTTCATCATAAAACCATAAATCAGAGTCAAGTACAATATCCATCTTCATAAACAAAATACATAATCCCATTACAAAAATAGCCATTAAAGAAGATAACAAGTTGGACTTTACTTCAACGGTCCAAGCTTTCCAAGAGAGATAAAGCAATCCAATCAAACTCCACTAGAGCTGGGCCCAACCTGAGGACCTGGAGGGGAAAGAAGGATAGAAATGGAGGGGGGGTCAGACATAAAGTCTGGCAAGTATGATAATTCTAACAATACTATTATCAAAATAACTAGACTAAGGCATAAGCTGGAGAATAAGGAAATGTCTATGAACTATTTGGTATGGAAGAGCAGATAAAGATAATGTTAAAGATAACGTTAAAGGCATACCTAATTTCTAACGAATAATTACTACACTGCACCGCACCAGTCACCCTAAAGGTTGATCCCACTTGCTTCACACAGAAACTATATAAATAGCCTTGCGTACCCCTAGCTGACTACATAGGTGCCGTCTGCCCCTATCTCCACTAGGTGTACCCCACTACCCTCTTAGAAATTTTATAAGTAACTTCGTGCACCCCTAGCTGACTACATAGGTGCCGTCTGCCCCTATCTCCACTAGGTGTACCCCAATACCCACTTTCGATCGGCTCCCTACTCGTAGATACCAGTGCTGGCCCCACAGTGGGGTGTATCACTCCCCTAAAGTGGCAACCCGATACAACTTGAGAATGCACGGCTTATACCTACACGATGCAACAACGTCTTACCTACCAGCCCGGGTCCACACACGCATACGAAACCCGTTGGACTTGCGTTGCCACCGCTCCCTGTTTTGGCCTCTTACAGTCAAGCCCAGTATGCGTGTCCCGTCCTCGACTAGGGTCGAGCCCACAAAGATACGTTTGGGATACTGGTTGAAATGGGCCCCCACAAGCTACCCACCTAAGCTTGTCACTACTAGTATATCCCACTTAACCCTCTTAGTCATGTTCATTTACCTGTGTGTTTGGTTAAGTCTTACTACTCGTATTTCACATGCCACTAAGGGCACCCACTAGATTCCTCATGCCACCCAAGGCACCTACTTAACCCCCCATGTCCCACCTTACATGTTTATCTGGTTAAGTATTTCTTAATTCATTCAGGCCATAACCTCATAAAGACCTCTCACATTAGACTGGCATTTATGGCAGCTGGATTTGTCGGGCGGGTCCGGGCAGTCTTACACCATAAAAGAGTCTAACCTCGTGTCTTTACAACTGTTATGCTTTAGTTTAGGCCTAGGACCTCTCACATTGGGCTGACATTTGTGACCACTGGATTTGCCGGGCGGGTCCGGGCAGGTTTACGTCACAAACGAGTCCAACCTCATGTCCTAAGCATTGATTATCACTTATAATCTTTTACCCCAGTTTTAATAATTCCTAATCAAATTATTAATTAACTCCAATTTTAATGATGCCCATAATTGACTCAATTATGGTCATCCACACATGGCATGCAAAATCATATCAATTGCACCCCAACTTCTTATTATTAAATCCTTAATATTACCCCTACCCCACGTTTTTACGTTCGATTATTCGACGCAGAATATACGTTAGACTCGATTAGTCTAACTCATAGCACAAAAATAGACTATCACAACATATAGGTAATTAAAATGAATCTAATCATAATAGGGGTGAAACTTGCATAAACTACACAGGTTAAGGATCTAAAGGTGTCAACTTGCTAAATGTCACAATTTACATGATATGATCATAACCTAAATTTGTGTATATACTTGCATATGGGGTTTTAGACAACATAATGATGGTGTGAACTAGCATAGAATTTCACATATGTCATAGCATAATTCTAGATGTCATAATAGATGTCATGGCATATGTTCATAACTTTTACTAATCAACCTAAACTTGCATATGTGACTTGTCATATGGATCAACATAGCCCAAACATTATGATTTGATTAACATGAACTAACTAGCATAGGCAATAACATCATGATTTTATAACATGTATGATTCATCTCAACTTAGCATAGAAACTTTCAACATATATAACATCATCATAGCATGATTTACAACATATAGGATATCATCACCACATAGCATAGGATTTATAACATACATGATAGTATATGGTTTACAACATCATATATGACAATTCACATCATCTACTCATAATCCATTCATAACTTAATCTAATTAAAATAATAATAATCTTGTTAAGATCATCATACTCACTATTTAGAGAAGGAAAGAGAGTCATGATTTGCTTTAGAGTTGAGTAGAATTAGGTTTTGATTAGCTTTTCTTCCTTCTTAGTTGGCGGCGTCTAGACAGAGTTCCATGGCGGCGGTATGACGGTAGCTAATCTATTTTTCATATGAATTAGGGTGAGAGACTACCTAGGTATTTATAGAGTTTAGAGTTTATTTAGACCGGCAGATCAACACAGAACTAATCCCAGCCAACCAGATTAGGTCAAAACCCTAATGGGTCATCACTCAGTCAAAAACAGGCTCAGCCAAAACCCTAGCCGACTGACCAGGTCGACACCCAGGTCGACACTATAGTCGACCTGGGGGGGAGGAGGTCGACATGGTAGTCGACCTGGGGGGGGGGGGGGGGAGGTCGACACTAGTGTCGACTCCCCAGTCGACCTGCCTGGGCGGGAATTTTCCCGCCCAGCCCGCTTCTGCACTTTGAAATTATAAATTTCCTGCGAGCTGTTTTGAATTTTCAGAAACTTCCGATGACCATAACTTCTTCATACGAAGTCCAATTCACGCAAACTCGTACTCTATTTCAACCAGAATTCCGAGACGAACACAATGGCGCAACCCGTTTCCCACAATTCTCACGTCTGAGATTAGTTATTCTTTAATTTGTGAATATTAATATTAACAGCATTACGGGGTGTTACTTTTTTAATAATTTTATCAAGGCTCGTACAGTCGATTTCCATAAACGGCCATCGAACTGAACTTACAACGACCTTTTCCAAATTTGATTTGGACATAATTCCAAATCCAACTGTTAGATTTCAAATCTCTAATATTCTTTAGAAAGATATTTTTGATATGAAACCAACGGTTCCGGTTTTAGGAGAATCCGACGGTCGGATCTCCCGTAATGTCCGTTCAAAGTCAATGGTCGAAATTCGCGAACTGCCGCAGTGCGGCGCGTTCAATTCAGGCCATTATATTATTTATATAATATATATTTCATCGATTTCCATTTAAAACGTATTTTATAAATCGTTTAAATTTAATTTTCAAAACGATTTCAACTTCCTATTCAATTTCCAATCAAAATTGAATATTCCATATCATCGATATATAAATGATAGTATTTTCAAAACAATGTAATTTGAAATCAATTCCTTTTCGATATTCATTATAAAACTGAATAAAATCGATATAAATATCATTCACGTCAAAATGGCGTTAATCTAATCAACACGGCTTTATATATTTAAATATTTTCGTGTCCATCCCAAATCGGACATCAAAATCATATTTTTATTCTTTTCTATATATTATTTGAAGATATTCGTTATTTTAAAATAATCCTTATCTTAAAATATTCCTTCTTTCTGAACTGGAATCATACACAGTCAATTACCATATAATGTGAATTACATGGATTTCATACACACATGTATACAACAACAATCAAACACAGTCAACCATCATCCAGAGTGCATTCTACACTGCAGAAGTATCAAATATAAATATTTAACGCTTATAACAGTTTGTCAATCAATCGATCAACATACAGCTAATTATTGAGATTAGTGTATGTCATATATCATCCTAATACCCGTGTGGGGTTTTCAAACAACAAACACAGATTTATTTGTGCAGTTGGGCGATGTGTAAAATTTATCGTCCCAATCAATATCAGTCAAATCAGTGTACATAAATAAATCGTATGATTTGTTTTTGAATATTTATTTTATTCATATCCACGTTAAAATTATATTTTTAACTATAAAATATTTATTTCATTCCACATCACACAATCAACTTTCACAACAAATCATACAAACAAACAAGCCATCCATAGTCTGTGGACGACGGGTGTCGGGTGCTGCTAAGCACCGTCTGCATCCTAGTATATATTTTAACTAGAAAATAAAAATAAAAGTGAGAAGTTCTCACCTTGGGTTTCCACTCCACCATTATCTATTTCTGAACGGTTCGGGTATGCCCCAAATTCCAATGCGACCTTTTCCCGCTGTTCATATATAAAAATCACATTTTTATTTCAACATATATATAATAAAAATCATATTTTTATTTCGCTAGATATATAAAAATCAAATCTTTATCGCCATTCCATATATATAAAAATCGAATTTTTATATTACTACATACCCATGATAAAATTTATATTTTTATCTAATTAAAAATAATACTTTCTGGTCGCTATTCAACTTATAAAAATCATATTTTTATTATCTCTATAATATAAAAATCATATTTTTATTATCTCTATAATGTAAAAGTCATATTTTTATTCCGCTACCTTCCATATAAAAATTGAACCTTTATATTGTTACATACATATAAAAGATCATATTTTTATAGTGCTCTTCATACAATAAAATTCCAATTTTTAACGCTACTTCTTATTGATAAAAAATCATATTTTTATCTCGCTACTCATATGATAAAAATCTTAACTTTGTATAATTAAAAGTTTAATCATTTTGTATTTGAAAATATAACTTTTCCTTTATAAAATATAAACTTTTCCTTTATAGAAATATAATCTTTGATCATGAAAAATCATTTATTGTATGAATTGAAAATCGTTCTTATTAATTTAGAGAAAATCATTATTTATAAAATAAAAATCAAAGGGGACTAAAACAAAAACAAAGAAAAACTCACCTCGGGTAGGATGGAATTTGCTGCGAGTTTGAAGTGGAGAGGGAGAGGGGGGCTGCTGCGCTCTCGAGGTGGTCGGATGGAGGCGGTGAACTGTGTGGCGGCGGGTTTTGGGAAGTAGTGGTTTAAATGGAGGGAGGAGGGTAATCGAGGGGGGGGGGAGGGGTCTGGCGATGCGTGGGGAGGAGAGGAAATGGTGGAGGAGGGAGGAGGCAGGGGCGCGCGTCTTCCCCGACCTCGGCGCCGGAGGTGTGGGGCCTAAGGTCGCGGCGGCGGCGGAAGATCCCCCCCAACCGATTCATTTTTTTTCTTTTTCTATCCTCTTTCTGTTCTGAAACGATGAAGACGGGAGAGGGAGGGGTTGAACTTGAGAGGAAAGGTGGGGGTGTTTTATATAACTTGTATATATATTATTTTAATTCAAAATGCAACTTTTTATTTTGAACTCGAAATCGAACCCACCAACTGTCGTCCCTAGCTAATTACCCCCATTCCAAACACAATGGGATATGTAGTTTGGCTGTTTCGATCGGTTTCCATCAAAATCAAAATATAAATCTATATATTTAATTTGAACGCACATTTCAATTTACTAGGGCCTCATACGGACCCCAAAAATTCCATAAAAATTATTTCTAGCTTCGTATTGACGATACAGTCCTAACAAAACTAATTTCAACAAATTTGGAGACCGTTTGAAAAATGGTCATTTTCTGGTCGATCCAAATTGACTGAAACTGAGAAAACACGTTTTCTTTCGCCACGCTCACATATTGATTTCAAAAATTATGAATTCTGGAATCTTGCAATAATTAGAAATCCTGGATCTAACAAAAGTGGTTTCGTCGAAAACGGAGGTCGTTTGCAAAATTTCCATTTTTAAGGGCTAAAATTCCATAGCGACTATTCTGAATTTTCAACTGGACATAACTTTTTATTCCCGCTATGAAATTTCAATTTTTCGTATTCGTTGGAAAGATATTTCCAATTAGATTCTAATATTTTTGGTTTCGCCAAAATCCGGTTTATTTTGAACCATGTACATTCATTTGAAATTTGAAACCGAATTTTCAAACTACCATGCCATTTTCAATTCCCTTTTATAATTAAAATAAATATTTATATTCTAACGTCGATTCAAATAAATATATACATTCTAATTCTATTCAAAATAAATTTCTTGTCGTTATTATTTAAAATAAATCATTTTAGATATTCAAAATTCATTAAAATTGTTAAATGAAAATTTTAAATTGGTTCGGATTTTCCGAGTTGTTACATGTCTTAAGAAGAGAAGGTGAACTTTTGGAGTATTTTCCCTTAAATGCTATGAAAACTAAGTGCAACACTTAGTTCTAACGCTACTAATTCATATTATGGTTTGACAAATCCTATCGAATGACAAATAGTATCAATAAATCCAAACTTATTAATAATCATTCTCATTTATAATTCAAATAAAATCTATCATAGAATCTATCAAAATTATTAAATATTCTTAACCATATATATTTATGTCAAATTTAAATTTAAATTCAATTAAGTAATGAAAATTTCAATTTTAACTTGGTTAAAAATTCTGGATCGTCACACCTTGCTTACCAGGTGCCCGGGCCATACCTAGAGCTTAGAGCCAAGCGCATCTCCCTGTGATTACTCTCCTCCTTCTTTAATAAAGAATCTTGGTATCCAAGGAATTTATTAGGTGATGGACGCATCTAACCAGGCTTAGCACACCTCCCTTTGGAGAACTGCCATGACTACGTCAAGGACTTTCATAAGTTATTTGACTTTAAAGGGCGTTTTACGCTTATCCATGTAGAACTTCTTATTTTGAACTGGTTTCGCTTGTTATCCATGTAGAATATCTTATTTTGAATTTGGGAACTTCTCTAGACACATTTACCTATGTTGATTCTTATCACTACTTATCTTGCAAGTTATAGCTGTTTGATTACCAAAGGAATACCATTCTTGACAAATTTCTCCATCTACTTATGGATGGAAAATATGGTCTTAAATGTTCTGCATTCCAAGTTCTCGGGACCATGTTTCCATCGGGGTAACATAAGTGATAGGATCCTCATGGTACAACTGTATGTATAATCACAGATCCTTCCTAATTTAGCCCCAATATGCCATCTATAGGGCTTTTAGTGTTAGCTATCACCCTTCAAAGCATTAGATCTCCATCACTAAATCTCTCGATTTCACTTTTGAATTGTAATATTTTGTTATTCTCCTCTGGTATTCAGCTGTTTGGATATCATCTTTGTCCCTTATCCCAGGAATAAAGGCCGAGGATTAATTCTTTAATTCCTAGTTTGTACCAAATGCATATGTAACCCTCCAATGGGATGGTATCTTAATTTCCATCGGAAGCATTGTTTCGCATCTAAGAGTCAAAAACTAGGGTGTATGACCTGTAGCCATCTTAATGGAGGTATGATATGCTCATAACACTAATGGTAGTTCCTCTACCTAGTTTTTTTTAGCTCTAGTCAACCCTTTTTCAATATGATCTTTATCGCAGCTTCTACGACACAGTTAGGTTTCGGGTGTGCCACCAAAGAGAAACTTTTGACGATTATATTGTTATTACAAAATCGCGAAAAATCTTCACTCTTGAATTGTGTCTCATTGCTAGTTATAATTTTTTAAGGTATTCCAAATCTAGTGACAATATTCCTTATAACAAATCTTAGCACTTTTCCTGAAGTGGTGTTTGGAAGCGGCCCGACTTCTACCTATTTAGTGAAATTATCGATTGCTACTACTGCATATTTTGCTCCCCTTTAGAAATAGGTAGTGGACTAATGAGGTTGATTCCCTATATATCAAAATGCCATAGACTTCATATGAGGGACAAATGACTTGGTATGAGTCGATGACTTTTAGAATACCTTGACACATTTTGCATCTTTTTTACTTATCTTATGGTTTGTTTTGTCATTTGTGGACAGAAGAATATTGTCGTACCATTCTCTTGGCCAGCTTTATTCCATTTAAATGATCTCTGCAGAATCCTTTGTTTGCCTCTATTAGGTAGTTTTAACCTATCTTTAGGATTTACACATCTTAAATACGGAAGTGCATATCCCTCTATATATAGGATTCCATGAAAAGATCGTAAAATTTAGGGCACGCCTCTTAATGTTTCTCGCTTCCATTTTTTCTAAGGACAACGTGTCATTGAACATATACTCGAAGATAGGTGTCATCTAATTGTTTTTACTGTCCTATCTAAAGGGTTTATTTGTCCAATCGGAGCTTCTTGGCCAACTCCCCTTTATACTTCGTTTTAAGCTGATGCCTGGAATCTAGTTAAAACTTAAAAAAATTCTTTCCTTTTTAACTACCTTTTCCTTAATACTTGGAGCTACTTGATATTCGATGGGAATAATCCTAGTTTCGATAGTGCCTCTGGAGCTGACCAACTTATCCAATGAATGCGCTTGAGAGTATACTCCTATTGAAATTTGATGTATAACAAAATTTTCAAGCGATACAGGTATTTCTAGTATTTTCTTCACATATTGAGATAGCCTAGAGTCCTTCGTTTAGTATGTTTGCTTCAATTGGTTTACCGTCAATTAGGAATCATTGAAAATTAGATTCATTGGGTTTTAAGCTGTATGCTAAAGTTAATCCTATAACCATTGACTTGTATTTCACTACATAATTTATTGCATGGAAGTCAAATTTCATGGCGTAACCCATCAGATGTTATAATTACATACCCAACTGTTGCAACCTGTTTGTTAGATGCTCCATTAACAAATAATTGCCACTTTGGCTCTTGAACTTACAAATTGTTGCTCAACAAACCATGTAAACTCATTTAAGAAATCCGCTAAAGCTTGTCATTTGATAACCACCAGTGGCTTATACTATGTATCATATTGGCTTAACTCAGTTACCTATTTTACCAGCCTTGATCTATAGTTTACTAAACATTTGTTTGAGGGGAAAGTTGGTCAAAACCTTAACAGGTTGTACTTGTAAATACAACCATAATTTTCAGGCGATTAAAATCAATCCATAAGCTAACTTCTCAACTATTAGTTATTGGGTTTCAACATCCTTTAGCCTTCGGCTTACATGGTAAATTGGAAAATACGTCCCCTCTCTTCTCTAACCAGTACAGAGCTAACTACATGTTCCAAAACGACAATATATAAATACAAAGCTTCTACTTCTTTTGGACTAGATAATATAGGGGCTTTTCCAAATGATATTTAGCTCTGGAATGCCTTTTGGCATTCATCTTCCTATTTAAAACTTTTTATTTTTTTAATTGCATCGAAGAACAATACATATTTATCAATTACCATAGAGAAAAATTTGTTTAATGTTACCACTTTTTCGTTCAGGCTCATTACATACTGTTGGCCTTAGGTTCCTCCATGTTTCTTACAAACTTTATCTATGTCGGGCACCTCTATTCCATATTCACTTATGATATTTCCTAGGAGTTTTCCTAATTGTACTGTAAAGTGACATTTCTCAAGGTTTAATTTCATTAACACTTCCTTATTGTCTTAAACATCTCTTTATGATCCCTTAAATGGTCTTCTTCCCTTTGGGATTTCATTAACATGTCATCTACATAAAGTTCCATGTTTCCCCCAATTTGCTAATAAAACTTTTTATTAACCAGCTTTTGGCATGTTGCTCCAGCATTCTTTTGTCTGAAAGGCATAGCTTCATAACAAAACATCCCATTATTGCTGTTAAAGCTCGTATGCTCTTCATCTGGTTTAAATATCAGTATTTGGTTATACCCAGAATAAACATCCATGAGAAATAATTGTTTATGTCCACTTAAAACACCCACCAATTGTCTATTTGAGGTAAAGGATAACAATCCTTTGGATAAGCCTTATTTAAATCGATGTAATTAACACAAGTTCTCCATTTTCCATTTGATTTCTTTACTAGCGCTTGGTTCGCTAGCCATTTTGGATATAAAACTCCCCGATTTATCCTATTTTCTACTTTCGATTGACTTTTATAAAAATGCCACTTCTTCTGCCTGGTTAGAGGTATACTCAGATTAATATTAAGGCAATGACATGTTCTCAAAGGGTCTGTGCCTACCATATCAGAGTAGGTACATACGAAACTATCTTTACTTTCTCAGAGAAAAGGGTCAGATTGGTTTTCATGCTTTATTCTAAATGTTTTCCCTGCTTTAATGGTATTTCCTAAGTCAGTGGGATCTGCACAAAGTTCTTCCATTTTTTCGTAGGCTCAATCCTCTATACCTTTACCCGATAGTCTAAGTCAGTCATAGTTTCTTCCTCTTCCAGTATATTTACTTCCTGCCACTTTCTTTTCTTGTCTTTTGATTTGTAGTTAGCTTTCTTATGATTACTGGATCGATTATTTCTTAATTTTTCTTTGAATGTTGACTGCAAAGACCCATTATTGGAAGGCTGAAATTCAGTAGCAGAATCAATGTAAGTAAAATACTCTCTTTTATATTAATTGAGAGTGGTGAAATACATCTCCCTTTAGCTGAAATGCTCTCCTTTGATAGTTCCCCAACCATTCTTGGTTAAAAATTTGACTACTTAGTATTTTAAGGATATAAAAGCATCAACTTCATTAAGAGATGTCGCCCGAAGAAAGCATTATAGAAAGAGGGATAACCAATGAAACAAATAGTACTTCCAAAGTGCGGCAGCAAGGCGAGAGTCCCATTTATACTTTCAGTTTCATTTGCCCAATTGGTGTGGACCTCTTGTCGTTGAAACCGAAAATTGATACTGGACTTGGCTCTAGCTTTCCCTCTTGAATGTTCATCTGTTTGAAAGCATGTCTGAATATGATGTTAGCAACACTGCCATTATTAACTAAGATTTTAGCAACCATGGATTGTCCAACTTGAGTGGTGATCATCAATAGGTCGTTGTGAGGGTGATGGATGGCCTTCCATAGTTCTTGCGGAGTCACCATCAAAGTGTGCACCTAAAGGCCTTTTGGAGGATAATTAGAGGAGAGTTTCTTTTGTATGGAAAATGCACAATCCTTCGCTTTTTTAATATATCCATTTTTTGCACTCCTGTGTTTCCGACGATTTGAGGATCCCTGTGAATTGCATTAATACAGTCAAGAGGTATGTCCAGAATATCTTTATCCTCAATAGCATTTATAGTTCCTCCTCTAGGGGGAATCTGATGTTCTTTATGTCCCTGAGATGTTTTCTAATAGTTCGAGGTGGATTCTTGTAGTTGTCCCTCGTGGATAAGCTTCCGGATTTTCGCCAGTTAGGACCTTGCACTCGTTTGTTCTATGGTCATTTTCCTTACGGTAAACACAATAGTTGTCACTCTTCTTGGCTTTTGGGTTGGTCTCCCCTTTGTACACAGTTGGGAAGTTCACTTTCCCTTGCATCGTTGCACAGATGTAAGACATTGGCTTATTCAATGCTATTGCATCACTATCGGCTCGTTCACTCTGTTAGGGTTGTAAATAAAAAAAAAATTGTCCAATGTCTGTCCGATCCGAATTTTGTTCATCCATTGGTTTCCGAATTAGTTACAGTCTAAAATCGAACAACGTTAACTATCTTCCCGAAAATTTTGTGTCCAGACTGGGATTGTCCATGAATAAACTTGTCAACAACCAATGTGCAGAATGTCTATTGTCCCATGTATTATAATAATGATGTTATTATTTTTTCTCTCTTTGTTTAAGAAATATATCTTTAACAAACCTACATTAAATATTGCATTTGTAACATTCCTTATTTCAAAGACAAATGCTTCATCTTCTCTGTGCTTTTTCATTCCCAAATCGATGTTCCATATTTCTTCAGATCCCTAACCAAGTCAAATTATTGTTGATTCTTAAAAAAGTCATAGAAGGAGGAGGATGACAACTTTGAAAATGAGGAATAGAGGTAGCAGACGTTTGAATATAAAGTAGCAGTCACAACTTGTAAAGCTGCTTCGACTTTTTTTAAGAATCAACAATAGTTTTGACTTGGTTAAGGATATGAAAAAAATTTGAAACAACGATTTAGGAATGAAAAAGCATGGAGAAGATGAAGCATTTGCCTTTGAAATAAGGAATGTTACAAATGCAATAATTAAGGTAGATTTTCTAGATACATATTTCTTAAATAGAGAGAGAAAAATTAATGATATCATTATTGCAAAACATAAACGTTCTTCACCTTTTCTGTTGACGGGTCTATTCACGGACAATCTTGGTCCAGACGCAAAAATGTTCGGGCTCAAAATAAAATTTCGGGCGGACAGTTAGCGTTGTTCGATTTTAGACCGTTACTTATTCAGATAAACTGACAGAAGAACAAAATTCGGATCGAACTCGGACGGTCATCAGACATTTTTGTCTGATTTACAGCCCTTGTTCTCTTGACGTTTCGGTAATAACCAGGCTTTCCACCATCTTTTCTGCTAGGAGCTTTCTTGTTACCATAGAACATTTCATCCCTCTGGATGAAATTATCTGCCTAAAAGTGAAACTCCTACAAATATGCACATTCATTGAAAATCAAATCTTTCTAGAATGGAGTGTTTATCTGAAGTCCTGAATGAACATGTGATGATCGCCCATAACTTCCGCACTTAACAGGAGAAATAGTACGCTGAAAGTGTGTCGGACAGCTACGGATGGTCATCAAGGTAGGATATCAAAAGCGGAACTTATCGTATAACTCATAACGCAAGGCTAAAATATAATAGAACATATACAACAAGTAATATTAGTAAAGCAGAATTATGCAGAATTTCAAACTTTCCATATCATCATGAGTTATCTATACAACAAAGTGGAAACAACATCAAATTATGTACAAAGTGCTTCACTACAAGTCACTCAGAGAATACATTAACAAAGCAGCTGTAAATAGCAAATAGTAGGTAATAAGAATTAATACTTAAGCCTCCATCTCGTCATCGCTTGCTCATGTTATTTTGCACTATACATCTGTAGTTTAGCATTCCCATCATATTTTTATATCTTTGTAATGTTTTATTCCCTTTGCAACACTTTATTTCATCGGCTGACTTTCTGCTTCACGTGGCATGTCCGTCGCATGTTTCGTTCCGTCAATATTTGTTCCATTATATATAATGAAGCATAGCAAAAATTAATCAGCGATTTATAATGGTTTCACTAACGTCTTGTTAGTGTGTGTCCACTTTGAGAGAGAACTTTTATTGTATACCAATAAAAAAGTATTGGACATTGAATACAATGATCAAAATTCACCAGAAAATTTTGATTTTATGAGATTAGAATTGTCAAAACTCTAATTCAAATAAACACTATTAATCTTTTAATCATTCTTTGAATTTGAGGATAGCTTACACAGGGGGAGATTAATCTTTAGCAACTTCCCAAATTGCCTCTTAAAAATTCAGAAATCGATGTACTGAGTCCACAGCTTCATATTACTGTAGAAGTCATCTTAGACGTTTGGCATATAAGGCCGGACGTTTGGCTCCAAACTTGGGAAAATCTTCCTTGTAAGACCAGACATCTGGTCCATTTTACCAGATGTTTGGTGTGCCTTTTGTTTCAACTCAGATATATGACTAAATGTTAGATGTCTGACACGACCCTCTGCTTGTAACTTTTATAGGGTCAGACGTCTAACCCCCTTTCAGCTGAAACCGTCTCCATCTTTTTACCAGTAACTTCCCCCTACAAGCTCTAGTTTGCGAACCGTTTTCTCCATTATGAAGCTACTTCAACCACTTCAATTCTACTATGTAGTGTTGCAAAATTTAACATCGATAATATTCTAAAACTCAAATAACAAACAACGTATAAGTTGTTACAGATCACACATATTTGAAAATCAGAGCTTTTGAGATGAAGAATAAAATGAACCTGCAGATATTTATTAATGCTAATGAAACAAGTTTGGACAATGTGGCTCCATGGATTGTGTGGTGTCAATTAATCATATTAGTCATCACAGACTGGTACATGGATTCATAAAGGCTTGAATGCTTGACAAGGAGTAGATTAAATCTTCAAGATAAGGTGTGGTGAGGAAATTCACAAGTAGAGATCCCACTCAAATTATCTACACTGCATTGTAATAGATGATTATGAAGGTCCTAACAAACTAAACACACAACACTGATGTGAGGACGAAGAAATATATTTTAATTTCATCTTAATGTGTTGAGAATGTTAACAAGAAATCATTTTAAGTAGACTGTGGATCAAGATTATAATACTGATCCTCTGACATTATAATACTGATCCTCTAGCGTTTGCTAGACTGTTTTTGTGAGCCAATGATGGCTTGGCTATTACCTCCTTTTTGGTATGTGTATATATATATCATGTTTCTTAAAAAAATGGAAGAGAGAGAAGAAGATTATAACACTACAGAAGCACGTAATAGGGATGATCGTGCACCACGGTTAGCTGGGTTGATGTATTACTAAAAATGTTGACATAATGGCATACAAGAGATGAATTTTTAGCATCTCTCTCTGAACATACAGGTATCAAACAAGGTAGCTCGACTGTGAATAGTGCGAACCCTGTTCTAAACTTAGTTGAAGCGTATATTTTAAACTAGAAGATCAATAGTGGTAAATAAAAAGCAAGTTATATGAAGTACACACCTATTTATTAAATCCTAAGCAATGTTAATACTATTACATTGTGATAAGTTATGTATAATCTACTTTAGAGAGCTATAAGTTCTAATACCAGCTATTGAAACACCCATATGCATGATTGCTACTATAATAACATACTCTATTCCAAAATCACGCCTTCCCCAAAATATCTTGAGGTAACACATATAAGGAAGTAACATAGTAGCCATACTACACAAGAAGGAACCTGTAAGGCCCATAACATATCCAAAAATTAGAACAGTTAAAGCCACAACCACCGTGCTTATGACTAACACAATTCCAAGTAGAATACTTATGAGCCTTAGCTTCGTGACATTAAACAATTCCTCTGCCGAATTTGCTATTGTTGTAACTAGTATTGCTTATTTTGTTAATGGGTTGATTATAGCTGTGTATATTGCAACTTTTGAACTCAGTTTCCCAAATGGAAGATTCAGTGTCACTTGATAGTTCACACCTTAGCCATACATTAAGTATCCCATTACTGCCATTGTAATGCAATTGATGGTGCAAAGCACAAAGCAAAGAATCAACACCTGAAGATAATAGTAGCCTATAAGTAAAAATGGAGACAAAAAATGTGGTTTGAAGCATGCAAAATGTGTCATCGAAGTGTTACATAGAAAAATGACCACAACATTGCATATTTGTGTGTATTCTGCATTATTTTGGGGCAAGCCTTAGTGCTCCTAACATGTGGGACACTAATCAAGTTCAGAAAGAATAGTAAAAAATCACCATTCTCGCGTCATGATAAAAATTAAATTTGTGTTTTATGTGCATTATACATACCAGGCTCGGCCCAAGCTTAAAACAGACCCTGGATAGGTGCTTCATAAATTAAATTACCGTAAAAAACTGGGCCCTGGACAGTGCATCATAAATTATGATTATGGTCAAAATATGAAAACAGTAGAAGCACTAAAAACATGGGAAGGGATTGAACCCTTGACTTCCAATTTATCAACCGAAGCACTTACCACTCCATCACTTCAATTTCCAATAACATAAGTATTTCTACGCTATAAAATTTGAAAATGTCCCACTGAGTTGGGCCCTGGGCGGTTGCCCAGACAGCACAGGCCTAGGGTCGACCCTGATATATACACATACATATACATATACAAACACACATTGTGTAGTTAGAGCATATGATTTTGGAGTTTTAATTGGAGAGATTGCTTGGAAATGAACATTACAACAAAAACACCATATTACAACTTTAATTTTACAACGGTGCATAAAGCACCGTTGTAATAGATCCTTTTTTACAACGGTGCAAAACGAACTGTTGTAATAAATGTTTTTTACAACGGTAAAATAATCACTGTTGTAAAGAACATATATATTACCATATCACAACTTTAATTTTACAACGGTGCATTAAGCACCGTTGTAATAGATTCTTTTTTACAACGGTGCAGTAATCACTGTTGTAAAGAACATATATATTACCATATTACAACTTTAATTTTACAACGGTGCAAAGGCACCGTTGTAATAGATCCTTTTTTACAACCTTGCAAAACGCACTGTTGTAATAAACATATATATCACAACTTTTCATTTTATTCGTTGTAATTGAGATGCCTAGTGCAAACTTCATGTTTATAATATCTATATTTAATAACTAATTATATTGATACTTAATAATAATAATTAATAATAAACTTAGGAATCAATAATATTTGTCAATTATTATTAAATAATTAATAAGTAGTAATTTTTTTAATAGTTAATGTATGTTAACTAGCTACTTTAAACAACCTGAAAATCATGGTATGCAACTTTATATTAATGCCTATTACAAACTTCATGTTTATAATATATATTTTTAATAACTAATTATATTAATATCTAATAATAATTAATAATTATAATAAACTTAGGAATCAATAATATTTATTAATTATTATTAAATAATTAATAGTTACTAATTAGTAAGTAATAATTAATAATCAATTATAAGTAAATAAATAAATATTAATTAATTAATTAATAATTTACAAATAATTCACTATTAAATACTAGTAATTAATGATTAATAATTTTTAGTAAATAATAATTAATCAAATACTAATTAAAAATTATAAAATAATGATAGTAATAAATAAAGAAAATAAATGGAAGAACCAGATTCATCCACTTTGTGTATAAATGAATATTGTTTGTGTAAAACCATTTATATCATCATATTTTTAATTCCTTGACCGTTTATAAGCATAAGTACAAATCAACTACAGTTTATTCACTTTGGCTCCAATTCCCCTTTGGCTCCAAGTCGGAACGATGTTAGGCTTAGTCAAATTTAAACTTTCGTTAAGGCTCCAAATTTAAACTTTCGTAAGGCTCCAAATCCAAATTTTCGCAAGGCTCCAAAACCAATTTTTGGGACTCCAAACGATGCTTTCACGTGTGTCCACCCACCCTCAGTTAAAACACGAAATAAGCCACGAAAACAACGACTTCAGTTGAGAAATAGAAATGGCGACTAGGGTTTAATTCAGCCGCCTCCTTCTCCTCATCATCTCTTCTCCCCTTTCGCTCCACCTCGCCACCCTGCGAGTACCCATCCTCATATCCTTGATTTCGTCCCTATTATTCCTTTGCCCGTCGCCAATCGCTCGGATCTACAGCGTAGAGTTTTCCCTATACCTTTTTCACAAGATCTGATGAATCTATGGTACTAATTTCTAGCGTAGCTACTTTGTCCAGTCGTTTATAAACATGGCCGATTTCGTTCCCAATCAGTTGGTGTGGAATGGATCTATTGGTGAGTTTGTTTACGTTGTGTGTTTCTATTGTCATTGAATTTGTGTCTTCTTGTGGATGGGTGTAGATATGCTTTAGTTGATTGGATCTGGTATGGTTAGTTGAAGGAAAAAAAACAGATTTATATTTTCGTTGTTTGTTATTTCATATTTACTTATTATTTGCAATCATTGTTTTTTTATTGTTTTTAAAGGTCTGCACAAGTGGAGTCCAAGACCTATTACACAGAAGAAGACGCGACCAAGTACAAAGAGGGTGGAGGTAAATTTGATAGTCTCATAGAAGTAGCTGTTGAAATAAAATGAGTTCTAATATATTTTACATGGCTGTTGGCAGTTTGGTTTATGAAATGAAGGAGGGAGGATGAGGTATAGTGTCAGAAGGGTTATGAAGTTGGTCGATTATTGTTTTGGTTTGCTTCTGACATGTGGAAGAAGCATTGAAATGTGGAAGAGGGAAGTGTGATGAAGTACAGTGACGGGCAGAGGTGGGGAGGTGTTGTGTCAGTATTTAAGATGAGTTGGTTGTTTATTGTTTGAAGTTGTTTTGGATGTTCTCTAGTGAATTGGTGGTTGCTGAAGGAGGTGCCGATCATGTTTTGAAACAAAAAGGGAAAGTGGAAAAATGCTACAAATGATTATGATTTGGACAACTTTTTCGTTCGTATGTACATTTTGTGTTGAATCGCTGTATGTATTTTTAAACGGTTATGTTTTTGGTATGAGTTTAGTTGGTTATGTATTTTATTTTGATTGAATACTATGATAGTTAATATAAATGGACGATTTTGTTTAGTTATATTTGTTGCATTGATATATGGATCATATTATTATTAATGTATGAATGAATTCTCAACGGTTGGAAAGACTTATAAGAATTACCAAGTCACAACAGTAAACATCAGTAAACATCAGTTGTAGTAGATATTACTATAGTTGTTAGCTTATTACAACGGTGTATAACAGTTGTAAAATACACATTTTACAACGGTGTCGCAATGGTGCAAAAAAGTTGTAAAAGATTATAGTCTATTACAACTTCTTAATAGACGACGGTTGCCCCACAGTTGTAAAAAGTCTTTTACAACTGTTTTCCACCGTTGTAATATGGTCTTTTTGTTGTAGTGGAATGACTTTGGAGAATTTGGTCTTATCTTCCATGGACGTATATATAGTAGGAAAAACCACATGGCCGCTATAACAAAAAGCATATAACTCAATGCAGTAGGAACACCACTCAAATTCAAAAGAGTTCCCTTTTGCTGCAAACCAACACCACCACAGATAAGTGCAACCCACAACACACAACAAGCAAGGACCAAAGAAGACAACACTCCACCAAATGATACATAAGCAAGCAACCCTAAGTTCCTTAACTACGTAGTTGGAAACACTATTAAAGCTGCGACCAAGACGAAGCCTTGTTTCCCTTTTATGTGCCCTATGTGAAAATTTGTTGTAGGAAATAGTTTCTCCAAGTTATCTCCTTTTAGGATCAAGAGCTCGACATCTACGAGATATATGTTAAGATACATAAAAAGAGATACAACGATTCTTCCTTGGTATCCAAACACTAGTTCACCTATATCTGGATATGTCTTCACCATTGGGTTTGACTCCATGCATCTTTTAAGCAAGATTCCAGTGTAGCAACAAGCAGTCACAATTACTAAAAGTAATATGATACTTAGCCATCCCCTGTGCTAATGCATATGGAATTGACAATATTCCAAGACCTGAGTATCAAACAAAAAGTTTCAAATGCTCATATATAGACAATATATTCAACGAAAACAAAAAAAATTCAGTTGAAGTTTTCAGTGAACCTGCAAGTGTATTGACACTATTGAAGCAAGTTCGAAAAAAAGTCATGCCACTTCTTGAAGGAGAGTGAGGGTCCATGGATTGTGTCATATCAATGAATTGTCACAAGGTAAATGGATACACTAAGAAATAAATGTTTGATACGATGCTGTTGAATATAATGAGGATGCGTAGAGAGTTGTTCACAATTTTTTAAAACGACCAGAAATTCCCCGTAAAGAAAAGCTCGGATTGAGTTGAGAATGCGACAAATCAGAACATAAACAGAAGAACATTTCATTGCTTATTACAACAATTTACATCAGAATAAAAGAATAAGCAGAGTATGAACCAATAATATACATTTGATAAATGTCAGAGATATACAAATTATTATGCAGCGAAAAATAATACAAAACACAATTGAAAGAAATATGTGGATATAGAGCGTTCCGAATATAGCTCCAGCTGTAAACCAGGATCTTGTGAATATAATATCTGCAAAAACAAAACTACTAGCTGCCTGTGTGGAAAATAGGGGCACCCAGAGTTTAGGTTAAAACAATAAACTCCAGGTCAGTCATGTGACTGGTGTAAGAACTAAAACAGTTATTAAATCTTTACTTTAAAAATAAAGTAAATCAAGGGACCACGCCATATAACACGAAACAGGTTTCCTCCCAAGAATACCAGTGCATAAAACAAACAACGCAATGCTTTTTGAAAAAATGAAGCTATTATAAGACCCAGGTCCCATCACACAATGCAACGCAAGCTGGAGGATAGGGTTTTCCCTTATAATATCCAACATGCTTGGTACGTTTATAAACAAATCTTTTGATACTATTATAAGTGCATAGTGTATAAAACAACTTCAAATATAAATGTATCAATCATAGACGACATGGGTACCATATATCATGTCGCCATACTAGGCTCTACAATCAAAACTGAAATGTCATATATTGGAAATTGGATTTCCATCATGAGTCTAGGCAAGGGATGTACTCCTAACCGCTTCGAGACACTCTAGCCAATGTCTCAAGACTGCACACTCTGGGCAACCCTTGGATCCTCCAAGGCCGGTCCTCCCTTACGTTTGAGGATTAGTTATTCCTGAACACACATTTCCCGGTCCTATCGGACCTATCCATCGGCTCCTTAGTAACAGATATATCCGAGGTGCCTCGCAATCCAATAACCACATAGGTAGTCTGGGCTCCATACCATGACACCACCCATAGCTAGAAAGAAACGTCATGTCCTCCTCGGGTTCCTTATCCCGTTTTTGACCCATATCGAGGTGTGAGGCTCGCGAATTAACGCTATGCACAAAGCTATGATATATTAAAGCCGTGCTTTGATCATCAACCACAAGACTCTGCTTTTCAACAGAAGCCTTGATCATTTGCATCTCAGCATGTCACATAGGCAATTCACTCCATGTGACTGATGTCTATCGATATATAACCTCTGAGCTCGTACGTCTCAGAGAAGGGTGTTAAGCAAGAGAATAAATTATCCGCCACCAAACAGATATATATTTAATAGAGATCAATCAACACAGAATAAAATCCAATGTCAGACACACATCCATTACAAGTTTGTTCTCGGTCTGAACGAAACCGAAGGCACCTTATTCCTCGTCCTATATGTCCAGTACAGGAGAGAGGTCCTCGCATATCCGGTCGGTCTCCAAGTACGTCTGGACAATCACCGCTTATTACCTTGTCTTGGGTGTACAACCCAATCAAGACATCAGTAAACATCCAAATGATGTGAAGACCTCCAGTCTTCAACCACCGTCTTCATCGTCGACTTATCGTCGAATCCGTTATTCAGAATGGGTATAAACCCGACCTTTCCGAATAACTCGCATATATAATAAACAAGTGCTACACAAACACAACATACACATCATTCCAATCCAGAATATTCTTTTATTCAAATATTCATATCATTTGGGAAATGTTCCCATTAATATTATCAAAGATAAATTCTTTAAATTTATTCTTTAATCTTCCTTTGGATACCAATTCAAACCAAATTAAGTTTTATTCAAACTAGTCGGGATTAGCGCACCTTACCGAAGTAATCATTTGTTTTATTTTCCAATCCCAAACTATTCATCCCATGGAGCACAACTGGTAGTACTCCATATCTAACACTACGGTGTTATCGGTAAATTTAATTACCATTTCACATTCAAATCTAATTAAAGATTTAACTATTGCTTGGAGCAAAACTATTGATACTCATCGTTCATCTCCCGAATTTGATAATTTAAATTATCACATTCTCTTTTCAATCTAATTAAAGATTCATTACAACTTCACTTAGTTTTAATCTACCCAAAAATCAGTATTAATGATTATTTAACTTTGGGAAATCAAACATGCCTCATCGATAATCTACAATGTACCATTTATTTCTGCCTATATATAACCTCTAAGCTCGTACGTCTTAAAGAAGGGTGTTAGGCAAGAGAGTAAATTCTCCGCCACCAAACAAATATATATTTAGCAAAGATCAACGAATACGATATAAAGGAATCAATGTCAGAAATGTAATCCTGTCTTTTAACTGGGTTAAAGAACCAATGTCATTTAAAACATGGTTCATAATAAACCCAAATCCTCTTCCATAAAAATGAAATCTTCAAGGAAAAACAAATCAATATATAATTGACATCAATTCTGTATCCGACCAATAATATAAATGGAATAACGACAAAGCCTTTAAAATTACATATATATTAACAGTCTTCCTCCACAGAAGCTCACTTCGATTATTACCAATCGAATTCCATTCAATTCCAATTTAATATATTAAATTGGAAAACTTTCCTTTGGAAAATCCCATTAAATCTTAATAAAAGATTTATATATTCCAAATCACATTTCACTGCAAATCAGGTTAAAGAACGAATGTCGTTAAAACACAATTCACAATAAACCCAATTCACATTCCATTTTATTCCAATTAAATGTTAATTAACTAGAAACACTAATAATCTTAATTAAAAGATTCATTCTTTTCACATGGGGTTTAAGAACAGTGTTATTTAAGACACCATTCACGACAAACCCAAAATCCAATTCTTTTATTCAATTCCAATTTATATCTTAATTAATTGGAAAATTTCACTAAATCTTAATGAAAAGATTTATTCTTTCCTCAACTGGGTTTAAGAACAGTGTTAATGAAGACACCATTCACGAAAAACCCAAAATCCAATTCAATATTAAATACAAGGCTTTGAATAGAAATTATATCGGCTTATATTCAATATCAAATTCTGAAATCAACAAATATCGTATTGGAAATAACGATATATATATATATATATATGTATATATATATATATCTTCCAAATTCCTCCACAATATCCGTATAATCACGGAATCCAATATTGAAATATTTCGAAGATAATTTCGATTCAAATCCATTCCAATTCATATATAGGAAATTCTGGTCATTTTTAAAACCATTTCAATCCAATTTATTTATTAAAAAATATTGGATTATAATTCTAGTTCTTAACTAGTTCATTTTGGTAAAAATATATTTTTGTTATTACAAACGTGGAAGTTTCCATCCAAATTCTTTCCAAATCATTTATTATGATTTTACACAAATTATTAATATTTTTAATAATTTTATCAAGGTCCTTACAGTCGATTTCCATAAATGGTCATCGAAATGCACTTACAACGACCTTTTCCAAATTTGATTTGGACATAATTCCAAATCCAAATGTTAGATTTCAAATATCTTATATTCGTTGGAAAGCTCTTTTCGATATGAACCCAACGGTTCTGGCTTTAGGAAATCCGACGGTCGGATGTCCCATAATATCAATTCGATGTCAATGGTCGAAATTCGCGAACGCTCGCGGCGCAGTGCATTTTATTCAGGCCATTAAAAATATATAATATATATTTCATCGATTTCCATTTAAAACGTATTTTATAAATCGTTTTAAAAACGATTCTAACTTCATTCTCAGTTTTAAATCAAAATTAAATATTCCGTATCATTATAATATATAAATGATAATATTTTCAAAATATCAGATTTTGAAATCATTTCCTTTTCGATATTCATTATAAGAATGAATAGAATCGATATAAATATCGTTCACGCCAAAATGGCGCATAACTAATCAACACAGTTTTATATATTTAAATATTTTCGTGTCCATCTCAAATCGGACATCAAATCATATTTTGATCCATTACTGAATATTATTTTAAAATATTATTTATTTTAAAATATTCATTACTCGTCATTTTAAAATATTTGTTAGTTTAAAATATTCGTTCTTTCCGAATTGGAATCAGACACAGTCAATTACCATATAATTTTATTTATATGGATTTCTTACACACATGTACACAACAATAATTAATCATAGTCAACCATCATGCAGAGTGCATTACATAACCGCACAAGCGTTAAATATAGATAATTAACTCTTACAACAGTCTGTTAACCCATCGATTGACATACAACTAAACAATTGGGATTAGTGTACGTCAAATATAATCTCAATACCCGTGTGGGGTTCAACCAACAAATATTGAATATTATTTGTGCAGTTGGACGATGTGTAAAATTATCGTCCTAATCAATATAAGTTAAATGGGTGTAAATAAAGAAATCGTCCAATTTGTAAATGAATATTTATTTTATTCATATACACGTTAAAAATTATATTTTTAACGATGAAATATTTTATTCAACACATGAATATTTTATACGGTTCATTTATACAATAAAAATGTTATTTTTAATTAACACCTTTTATTTTAGAAAATTTCGGCAGCATAACGACGCGATACTAGAATTGGAATAAGGTCTACCCTTATCCCTCGCCTAATAATGGATCGCGCTATATACAAACCAAATTCTAATCAATTCAATTTACATCCCAAATCAAATTCAACCAATTTATCAATCAAAACAAACAATCAAACATCCATGGTTTCAATCAAAGGTGTCGGGTGCTTCTAAGCACCGTCTTCATCCTAGTATATATTTTTAACTAGAAAATAAAATTAGAATGAGAAGTTCTCACATTTGGGATCCACTCCTCCAGTTTTAATCCTGACTTTCTGAACCGTTTGGATTTGCCCGAAATTACAACGCAATCTTTCCCACGCTGTTCATAGTAAAAAATCACATTTTTAATATGATGTTCATATATTAAAAAATCATAATTTTATATTGCTGCTATGTACATAAAAATCATAATTTTATTTTGCTACATATATAGAAATCATATTATCTTTTCCTTTTTAAAAATCGTATCTTTTCATTTTTAAAAATCTTATCTTTTCGTTACTAAAAATCTAATCTTTTCATGATTAAAAATCCAATCTTTTCGTGATGCTCTCTATATAATAAAAATAATATTTTTAAATCACTAAAAATTATATTTTTATGCAGCTGTTATATATATAAAAATCATCTTTTTATATAACTGAAAATCCTAGCTTTATTTCATGACATTGCAATTAAAAATCACATTTTTAATTTCATACTAAAACAAAAATGGAAATAAAAACTCATAGGGGACGGTGCCGAGGTCAGCAGGTGGCGGGGCAATTGATGGAAGGTGGCGGCAGTTGAATGGTGGTGGTGGCGAAGAGTTTTAGTGGGTTTGGGGATGTGTGCGGGCGGATTAGGGTTTAGAAGGAGGGAGGAGAAAGAGAGGAGGTCGGAGGCGAGAGGGGGGTGCCGGAGGGGGTGCGGCCGCGGCGCCTGGAGTGGCGGTGGGGACAAATGGTGGCTGGAGAAATTGGGTGACGGGAAGTTAGGGTTTAGGCACGGTTTTCAGTGGAGGAGGAGGGGAAGAGGGAGGCTGAGGGGACGGTGGCGTCAGAGGGAACGAGGGGTTGGTTGCGACCGGCGGAGGAGGACGGCGGTGGTGGCATTGTGGGGTGCGATGGTTTTTTTCCAGAATTGGGGAGGGGGTAGGGGGTTTCTCCTTTGACCGCGAAGGAGAAGGATTAGGGGTTTGACCCCCCTTATATATTTTTTTATTTTTTATTTTTTTTTCAAAAAGTGACTTTTTCATTCAATCTCCGATTCAAACCCAATGACCGTTGCCCCTAGCTAATTACCCTCATTTTGAACACAATGGGATATGTTCGGTAAGCCAATTCGACTGTTACAGTCAGTTTTTCTCAAAATTAAAATATAAATCAATATATATATATATATATATTCAATTTGAACGTACATCTTAATTTACCGGGGCCACATACTGACTCCAAAAATCCCCGAAAAATAAATCTAGCTATGTTTTGATGATACGGTACTAAAAAAACTAATTTCGTCGAATTTGGAAATCGGTTGAAAAATGTTCCTTTTCCAGTCGATTAAATTCAAAGTGAATTGACCAAACACGTTTAAATTCACCACGCTCATATACTGATTCCAAAAATTATGAAAATTGGAACCTAGCAATAATTTGACATTCCAAATCCAACAAAAGTGGTTTCGTCGAAAACGGAGGTCGTTTGCAAAATCGCTATTTTTAAGGGCCATATATTATATAAAATTCCATAGCGACTATTCTGAATTTTCAACTGGACATAACTTTTTATTCCCGTTATGAAATTTGGATTTTTCACATTCGTTGGAAAGATATTTCAAACAGATTCAAATATTTCTGGCTTTCCTGAAATTCAATTTGTTTTGAATCCTGTACATTCATTTGAAATTTGAAATTTGAAATTGAATTTTTCATATCGCCGCGCCATTTCCAATTCCTTTTATAATTAAAATAAATATGTATATTCTAACTTCGATTTAAATAATTTTTTTATCGTTATTATTTAAAATAAATCATTTTAAATATTCAAAATTCATTAAAATTTCCAAAATAAAAATTTTAAATTGGTTCTGATTTTTCGGGTTGTTACAATCTCCCCCACTTAAAATCTTTTTGTCCTCGAAAAGGAACTGAGTTGAAAGTTGTTTAACTAACCAACTCAACTTTCATTTTGGCATTCATTCTTCAACTTTTCAGTTTCAAAGAATTTTCTAATTCTTCAAAAATTTGGCTAACACCCAAAATTTTCGAAAAATTTCGCCATAACCTACTTTATACGGGGAAACTTTTAAAACCGCAACTAGCTACGCAGGGCCCTCATCATCCAAAAGAAAAAGAAAAAGCCAAGCGGCTAGCCAATCAGCTCATAAAATCATCCAAACCCAAGAAAATAGTAAACATGTACCTATTTATCAGGCATACAATTTTATTCCTCTGCTTAGCTTCCCTGCTGTGACCAGTTCAATGTATATACATGTATATGTATGCAATTTCAATCAAATTTACAGTTCAGCTAAATTTTTTGATTCGATTTGGCTATTTTCACCTTCATTTCTCTTATTGATTTTATGGTTCCAATATATTGTTATTAATCAGAATAATAATCAAACAACACAACCAGCAATCAATTGGTTGATTGTCTTTTCAAATTCATAATAATTTTTTTATATACTCAAAATTCATGTTTGTGATGCCAACTCACAAACAATAAATCCTATCTAGTTTTGTTTCTCACACCAGTCAATTGGAAATATATAGATATCCCAGTTTTGAAACTCGAACATAAATTCTGATGATACTCGAGTAATCATCAAAATCATCTCCGGGCGACTAGAGTGTGATTCTATATCTATCCAGTATATTAAAACTTCGAATATACGTTTGCAAGGCATAGATGCAAAATCTTTATATACTCGATTGTCCAAATTCAATATAAAATAAATATTCAAATACGTATAAAATGGTTTAGATTTTCAAAACAAAAATTTGTTTTTATGAATAATACTCTTCTAACTCATTCTAGGATACTACTGATCCTATCTCTAACTCATTCTAGGATTCAACAAGGAGAGATCCCACCAATATAATATTTAACTTTTTGCGATGAATGATTATGACTGTTCAAATAAATCAATTTCATGAAATAAATGTGAGATTTCACACTTTAATTTGTTCAGTGGAAAATGAACGATTCCCAACTTCTACTTTGGAAATTAATGTATTAGTTGTGCATCTGGAAACATATATTAATGTATTAGTTGTTCAAATAAATCATCTTTATTGCTATTTATTTTTTATCTATTAATTTCCATTTCACCCCAAACTTCATCTTTTAATTTGTCGTTACAGCTCAAAATCACATCTCCTTCCATTTTAACTCTCTTGTAAACAAAATTTTTTGATTGGACCTTATTATGGTTGTTCCATTTGCAAAATTTATGTTACTTCTTATTTGGATGAGTTTTTGTAATGGGTAAGAATGTTGGAGATTATGTAAGCTCAAACTCATAGGGGTTGACTGTAGTTTACTTTAGTGTTTTTAGTTTGGATGATTTTACCTAAAGATTATATCTTGATCAGCATTAGCTGCCAATGACTAGTTTTTAGGCACGTTTTGCTTTAATTTCTACATGTAAGTTGGTTTTGTAACTTTATAGAATACGTCTGTTTTTAGACCTATAGAAAGGTGTGCCGTGTAATAATTTTTTTAAGTGAAGTTGAAATATATTTTTCTTTTTTTCTATAAAAAAATGATCTAATGAAATGTCTAGTACCGAAGAAGCATTAAATTGATAATGAGCGGATATTACTGAAATGTTGTAAGTACCATCCAAATCGAAAGCAATTAATAAATAATTTAATGGATATAAGTAGAAAGTCAAAGATGTACAATTGTACATTAATTTTCAAAATTACAAACTGATCAAAAAGCAGGCATGTATTGAAATAAAAAAAGACCTTCTATACAGGGTCGGCCCTGGGCCTGTACTGTCTGGGCGACTGCCCAGGGCCCAGCAAGCAGGGAGGGCCCAACTCAGTAGGATGTTTTCAAAATTTATAGTGTAGAAATACTTTTGTTATTGAAAATTGAAGTGGAGTTGTTAGTACTTTGGCTAGTAAATTAGAAGACAAGGGTTCAATTCCTACCTATGTTTTTAATGCTTCTACTGTTTTCATATTTTGGTCATAATCATAATTTATGATGCACTTGTTTAGGGCCCAGTTTTTTTTACCATAATTTAATTTATGAAGCACTTGTCCAGGGCTAGTTTGGGTTAGGCCTGCTCCTATAATTGCGTTATCTTTTATTACCTACAGAGGTTGTTTATTAGTAACGGTCATAAATTTAATACTGGAAAAGGATAATAAAATTAAAATCTACGTAGGTCAATGGTTCCTACACGACCCGAGAATGGTTTAATCCAATGGCTATAATATCATCTGTGCAGTTAAAATTGAAGGTTAGGAAAAGATAATAATAATAATAACTTTCTGGTCATCAACGTCAACATGAAAATCGCAACAAAGAAATTGATACTAACATAAATTTGAATTTTACAAACTGTGGAGCCAAAGATAATTTTATAAAGAGCAATGTTATAATATATGGAAAAGTGGGAAAGCACAGGCCATGATATGTCATAGAATAAACGTACAATTGTACTAAAATATTAAGAAAAATAGTACTTCAAATTTTTTTGAATGATGACAGATGATAAAAGGCTAAAATATAAAAATATAAAATGCGCTGAAACTTGCTTAATTTCAGGTGAAATACTAACTATGTATGATGGTACTTACAACATTTCAGTAATATCCACTCATGACGTAGTGAGTGTACATTTATGTGACCCAGTAAAAACATGCGCGCATGCAAATACATATACACATGCTTGTTTTTTTTGTCATTTTCAAAAATATAGGTATACATTTATCATTTTTATGCTAATGTTGAATATGTTTAATCTCTTTTAACATGATGTTTCCTTTAGAAACAGACGCACAACTAGTGCCAGTACATGCTATTACCATTTAATTTAAATATTTATTTGTTTAAAGATGTCTACCATTATTTCTTAAAAAAATGTGCATGCATATACATGTTTATCGTTTCATGAAATCCTAAAAGAATGAAGTATAAAAGGAAAAAGCTTTTACGTTGATTTTCAGCAACTTCAGGTCAATCTTTATTAATCCACTTCCCAATTGATCAAACAAAATCATCATACAATAGTATAATGCAAAGAAGAAATAATATTCTGATGTCACTTAAAAATTATTTATCAATGATGATTCAAACCAAGTTTGAAGTTTGTTTGCTATTTTTAGTTATTGGAAGAAATTTGAAATAAAATGAGGAAGAGTCATCCCACATCATGAAATTTGAAAAGGTTTCATAGTACTTAAGGGGCTTGCTTAGAAGTGTGTTGGGGCCTAGGGGCTCCCACATGTTTACTTTTTTATGAGGAGGGAGACCATGCTTGTTTAAACAATACTGGCCGCCCGACTGCATTGCGTTGTGTATGTTTATGAGCTTGGGCATGGGCCAAACATATATTTTGGACCACGGTGCAATAAGGTTTTTCAGCCCCGGTAAATTATGAACAGAAATAAACGATGTATATATATTTGAAAAATAGCCATTATTGCAGTTTTATGCCCTTCCTAGCCAACTGGTGGTATTTGGACCAGTCGACTGGTCTAGGGTATTAAACGATAGATGTGACCGTTCGAATTCATACGGACACTGCCGTTGGAATAAATAGACACGATAGTACAATTGAATGGACGGCAGCCGCGTCTCCTTGCTGCTATAAAACTGGACCACACTCCAGCTTATGAAACACACGAATTTCTTTCTCCATCTTCTTCCTCTCGCATACTCTGCTGTTTTCTTAAATAAAGCCAATCAAGTTCTGGTTCCTGTAGGCTGGAACTCTGACATCTTGTCAATACAACAAATTATTTCTAGATCGTGAATCGTCCTGCCTGTGCAAATGCGATGATTAAAGATAACTCCTGTATCTACTTCATTATTTCTTCGAACAGATTTGTCATTACTCTTGCACTAAAATAAGGAGGCAAATACTGTTTTAGGATAACGATCATCACATTGTGCCTCGGAGATTCGTTCATCGTAATCAACAGCAGCGCAATTTCGACCAACAATCTAAAACAATATTTCTGCAAATGCTCCAAACATTCTTAAGGAATTCGCTATTGATTTTACAAAACTAGAGAGGTTTGATGGGGTTAATTTACTACGATGGCAGAAAAAGATGCATTTTTTGCTGGTAGGAATGAAAGTTGTCTATGTTTTAATTATGCCAAAGCCAGTGGAGATAGAAGATGAAACCATTGCGTAGACACGAGAAAGGATCAAATGGGAGCAGAATGATTATGTTTGCAAGGGACATATTTGCAACGCCATGACTGATGCTCTCTTTGATATGTACTACAACAAACCTACTGCAAAAGACGTCGGGGATACATCAAAAGCAAAGTATCTTATGGAAGACGCAAGTAGTAAGAAATTTCTTGCCACAATTTTTTTAATTATAAGATGACTGATGACCGATCTGTGATAGAGCAATACAATGATATCATGCACATACTTAATCAATTCAGTCAACATAACCTAAAAATGGATGAAGAGATTAAGGTCTCATCAATAATAGACAAATTACCTTCCTCTAGGAAAGATCAAAGGAAACTATTGAAACATAAGAGGGAGGATATGAGTCTAGACATCCTTGCACAGTATTTGCAGGTTAAACAACAACTGAGGAAGAAAGATGCTCAAGATAAAATAGTTGTTGATACAATAAAGGTCTATATGGTGGAAGAAAATCAAGCAAATAATGCTTCAAATAACTCTTCTAATAAAAAGTGGAAAGAGCAGAACAACAAAAATTCCCAAAACAAGAAAGGAAAAAATGGTTGCTACTTTTGTGGTAAAACAGGACATTTAAAAAGGGATTGTCGCTTTTGGAAAAGAAGCAGCAATCTGAAAAAGAAAAGTTTGCAACATTCATATCAAAAGTGGATATAATTGAACAAGAAAATTCTTGGTGGATCGATTATGACGCTACTGAGCATGTTTGCATTGACAAGAATTAATTCAAGAAACTAGAACCGACCATAGGAGAAAATTATCTTTATATAGGAAATTCAACAAAGGTAGCGGTCAAAGGGAATGAGACCGTGGATTTGGAATTCAAACCCGGAAAAGTTTTGACATTAAATGATGTATATTATATACCTAAAATTAGGAAGAACCTTATTTTAGGAAGTCTTCTTAATAAGTTCGGTTTTAAACAAGTCTTCGAGTCAAACAAATATGTGTTGACCAAAGGCAATGTGTTTGTGGGAAAAGGGTACATGTGTGATGGTATGTTTAAACTAAATGTTGATGTTAACAAAAGTATTAATTTTCTCATATTGTTGATTCATTTTCATTATGGCACAATAGACTAGTACATGTTAATAATAAACGCATGCGTGATATGATATCTTTAAATTTGATTCCCAAACACAAAATTGATATGTTAGATAAGTGTAGAATATGTTCATTAACTAAGATCACTAGGAAACCATTTCCTTCTAAAGTGGAAAGTGCAACTAAATTGTTATAACTTATTCATAGTGATACATGTGATATGCATAGTACTCCTACTAGAGGTGGAAAGAAATATTTTATCCTAATTATAGATGATTACTCTAAATATTGTTATGTTTATCTCATACATGCTAAAAGTGAGTGTTAAAATCATTTATTACTTGTAAAACTGAAGTAAAAAAGCAATGTGATGTTAAAATGAAAACACTTAGGTCTGATAGGAGTTGCGAGTATCAATTTCCTGAATATTGAATCAGTTGGGGTTATACATGAAACATCTATTGCTTATACACCACAACAAAATGGAGTGGCTAAAAGGAATAATAGAACTCTTACCGAAATGGTAAATGTAGTGTTGTTCAATTTTGGACTTAATACTAGTTTCTGGGGTGAAGCTTTACTTAACGCATGTTAGATTCTAAATAGAATACCTCATAAGAAATGTAAAGTCACTCCTTATGAACTTTGGAAGAAATAAAACAAAATCTTGATTATTATCGAGTTTGGGGATGTAGAGCTATTGTTCGATTACTTGAACCAGAAATAAGGAATTGGGACAAAAGGTTATCGAGTGCATATTCTTACGATATGCTCAACATAGCAAAGGATATTGGTTTCTAGTAGTAGAACCTAATATCTCTATTGAGGTAAATACAACAATAGAATCAAGGGATGTAGTGTTTTATGCGAATAGATTTACATCTATTCAAAATAAACCGGTTCACGAAACAGTGGAGGTTAATGCACCTATTGGTGAAATGGTGGAGATTAATGAACCTACTATTGAACCTATAGAAAACACTGACTTAAATATCGACGAAAATAGTGATTCTCTAAGGAGAAGTAAATGAAGAAGAAAAGTGTAACGGCGGGATTTTCGACCCAGAAAATCAACATAAAAACACACTGTTGACTATTCAAGCATCGAAAATACCGGGACATTAATAGAAGAATTTAGAGGGTGAGAAAGAAAAGATAGAACTAATAGAATAGAAGAAGAAGAAGATCACAACTGAACAGAATCAGAGTAACACGAAACTTGCAGCGGAACAAAATAAGATGTATTATATAACATAACTTTGAATACAAAACTGTATTGTATATACATACCATTATCAGAGTACAATACATCATGTCACAGCGGAAATAACTCTACATAACTAATGGTGAAGCTTCCTGCTTTTGAGCTCCTCCAAGTGAATCTGCAAAGCCTGAAACACTTGACTGCCCGTACAAATTTGGGCACCCAAGAGTTTAGGGAAAACAAACAAAATAAACTCTGGGTCAGTCATGGGACTGGTGTGAGTAAATTCCAACTATACGGTTTTACTTTGAAGAAAATCCTTTTGAAACAAAAGGATAATAGTAAGACCAGCCCACACATAAACTTGGACGGCTTTTACCTTACTATAACCCAAATTACTTTGATATCAAAAACAGTGATATTATGATAATGTCTAAACAAATAATTATCCAAGTAGCAGAACGCTTGCATCTCACGTTCCACATATATATAGTATAAAATCATAAACCGCAGGGCGCTTATCGGAGAATGGATTCCAACAGACAAGGTATGGGAGCACCTTCTGAATAGTGTACTCTAGAGGGGATACACTCAGGGTTCAACAAGAACGTCTTGCAACCCGGCCACACATGACCGCTCACTCATTTAGCTTGAGTGTCGCGAATATATTATCTCCACGGTTGTAGGCCATCCAACCGTCATCCGAAGATACAGAATCGAAAAGAAGTATAAATATGAATTTTCTCTAGATCGGTGACAATACACCCTGCTTGGGGATGACCCAACTAGCCATGCTGCCTAGCCCAACTTCTGTCATTCCTGGTTGTGAGGCTAGAGGCTACGTCTATCATCAGAACATCTGATCACCATTCACTTTGAATGTCACGTCGTCAAATCCGTAATCACACATTGATTACACAAATGCACACTGGGTGTAGAATAAAGAGAAGTTACCTTCTCCCCACCAACTTGGTATATCCGTACAAATCAACGGCGTGACCGTTGGAAATACTCTGTCAGACACTCGTCCATACAAGTTGTCCTGGGACTGGACAAACAAATAAACATCATTCTAGAACTGGACGACCCTTGCATTTAACCCCGTCTTCAATTATCTTCAGCATATCTAATTCGCAGCGCTTATGCCTATACGGAGTGGTTTTCATATAATATATTCAACCGGTCTCTCCGTATTGACATCGATGGTCAAAGCACTTCGATAGTTGGTTATTTAGCTATCGGAGTAAAAACAAACATTCATTCAAATGAATAACTAACATCCCACAACCACGGGCACTTTTATTTAACATTTCGTTTTATTGTTCAAATTCCCATATCTTACCAGATATTTCTCAAATCCCGTTTTAGCCTTTTCATACTTCTTGGAAAACATTTCCAGTTATTATAAACTCTTATTCTTTCATGTTCCAGAAACATACGTTATTAACGTTCGAACTCTTTCCATTAATTTCACATTCTTTATTTCTATACTTGGATAATCTACCCTCTTTATATTGGAAAATATTTCCAATTTCATTATAAATATTTTAATCGGCCAACCGTTTACCTTTAAAAACATTATTCACTTAAAAATGTGAATACCATTCCTGTTATATAAATCTGAATACCTTTATCAAATAACTCTTTATTTAGAAAATCAATAACATTATCTCGTCTACCGAAATCTCTTTCATACTTTGTATTCACAATCCACTTTATAAACTCTGTTCTCTAAGTCAACTTCTTATCAATATCCAGTTGATAACTAAATATTGATTCTTATCCTATTAACATTTATTTGTTTAAAACTAAATGTTAATTATCCTATCAGATTATAATTCCTGAAAATAATTTACTTTTAATACATTCGACATCGTCGAATCCCAGTTCCAAATCCTAATGGTTTAATTCTAATCACATTTCGAACATCGAAATGCTGTCATTAGTTTCTAATACGATTCCCCAATTCTTTTTCTAAACTCTTTCTTATATTTCTTTGAACAAACGTCGTTACTTATTACTCTAGAATAAGTGGATTTCAAACCAAACTGTTACATTTCCTAGGAAGTGCTGCTATATATAAAAGTCATGCTTAAGTCAAATCAACAGCAGTAAATTTGTCGCTATAGTTCTAAACTTGTCATACGCTATAATATTCTTATAACTAATTACAGTCACACTTACCTTATCAACAGCGTTATTTTATTGCAATAGTTCAACTTGTCATGCGCTGTAATATTCTTTGTTGTAACTAATCTTGACATAACAGTCACACTTATCTTATCAACAGCGTTATTTTATCGCTGTAATTCTAAGACTTGCATACGCTGCCATATTCCTTTTATACTAATCTTGACATCTATTTCCGTCACAAAAATCTTGACATCTCTTTCTGTTACAAAAATCTTGACATCTCTTTCCGTTACAAAAATCTTGACATCTCTTTCCGTTACAAACTGATATCGTTCCTCGGTAATAGCGAAGCCGTTCAAGTTGGGGTATTTTATTTACCTCTCAGACCTTGATCGACAACGTTCTTACCTTAGAACCGATACAAGTCTGTATTCAAATTCCTTATTACTTAATATATTTATTAAATCGTATTTCCTTGTTGTATTTTGGAATATGGTTTTACAACACCATATCCTTACTTTGGAATCTGTGTGGTTTATGCATATTTTAATTTAAACATTAACTCTTTGCTTTCTCAATTCCCCAGTTCTTATCTATAACTTCTTAAATGGTAATTAACTCTCAATAATTTCGATAAACTTATTTCTAACCTGTTTTCATTAGATTAATTAAAGACCAATTAATCTAATAATCATGTTCCCAAATAACAGTTGATTAAATCAACTTATTTCCATCAGTAAATTCATTAACTGATTTTAATTACTTCTTAACATTAGATTAATCTAATTAATCTAATGATATCTCTAAATTATTTATCTTAAATATAATATTCCAAATATTTAATCGTCGGATAGTTTTTACTTTATAAACTTGTTTAAATGTCAACAATCGCTTTTATTTGCTTTATAAAAACGAACTCTAAAATACTGGTTTATAATAGAACTTCTATTATAATTTAAAACCTCACTTTAACTATAAAAATATAATTTCTATAATTAACTTCATTGATTTGCCTGACGGTAAATCAGTTTCTTAACAAAACGATGGTTTTACGGTCGACTGTTAACACTTTCTAAATCGATATCGTTTATTTATTTAATCTAAACAAATGTTGAATTTCCGTTCAACATCAATATTCACACCGGGTTTTAAATATAATTCGGGTTCAAACAGTGCATACAAAACAAACAGTACATATAAATATCGAGGAATCCGGTCGGATTCCTCCAACTGATTTCCGCATCCACAGATGTCAGTCAACACAATTTACACTAACTCTATACTAAGGGATATTCTAATTGATGGAATCAGTGTCCAACCGATGATGTGTGCATATGTAACGGTATATATTGTAATCTACCTAATCGTCCATCACACAGCATTCAAACAACATTAAAATATAATTAAATATTTTAAAATAAATCAGAGTTAGTGATTTTACTCACCTTGGCGTGTTAACCGTTAAACAACGATTTGCGTCGGTTTGATCGTTACGATTCCAACAGATCTGATCGCCTTCCGTTCGCCAATCCCCTTTCTTAGCGTCGTCACTCCCATTTCAGTCAACTCATACTTTCCCATTTCCTTGCGAAGAACCCAAACTGAAAGCAACAAACTTCTCCTCTTCTTTTTTTTTTAAATTTATTTTGGGCTTCACTATTTAAAAATAGGCCCATCACAAATCCTGACTGCACCGCATTTATTCTTCTACATTAGCTTTCCTCCTCGACAAATACTTCCGCTATATTCTTCCTCGTTCTAACACGCCACCTTCTGACAACTTCCCAGTGCCACTTGCCCATTATTTCACCATCCAACGCTTTGTAAACTACCCGAAATTCCCACATATATATTTCTCCACCGTTTTCATGCTTGTCGCCTTCAATGTCCAGTCTAATCGCTCAAAACAGCATGCACCACACCCCTACAGTATACCAACTATCCACACACAATAGCACGTAACCCCCCCATGTTGTCTTCCAAAACAAAACATGGTGCTCCTTTTGTAAACGAACAATGTAACTTGAAACTCACCAGTATTCATGACTCCATGTCCTAATGTATCCCAAACGAACAATCAAATTTTCGTTTGTACAGGAATCTTTCTTCCTCAAAACCGATTCTCTGAAGCTCTTTGAAACAAGCCACCCGGGCACGTTCCCATTTCAAGACTTCAAGCTCCACGTCTTTCTCCATCCTTCTGCCTCGCAACTGTGCATGTCTTTACTTCCATTTGGCCTGCTCCAGTTCTCTCTTTCTTTTTCTAATCGATATTATGCTGGAACACAATGCCCTTTTGTACTGTCCCTTCCTCAAATGAACCGCAAACCACTCTTTTCATGCACACAGAACTTAACGTGCAAACCCCCTTCGATCATCCTACCTCCCCATATTTTCACGCACCGGCCCAAACGCCTTCAAGCTTCTGTTAACGCAACCGTACTTGCTCCCTTTTCATTCTCACGTTTCACCATTGATCCTAGTATACTAGCACTTCAGCAGTTGTCTAGTTTAAAATAAACTATCAAGACTTTGACCTCTTATTCGCACAAGTATCTAACTGCTCGAAAATGACGCTGCTCCCCTCACCATTGATTTGGTTTCGCTGAAACATTTTGGGATACCAATAATGATCATCGCACCATGACTGAAAGTACCAAAATGAGGAGCAAATTTAAACAAGATCAAAGAATCAAACAGCTTTTGTTTTCGTACGCTGGTTGAGTTAAGAAGGAAGAAACTAGTTTTGCTGCTGTCTTTGAAGATTTGGACAGATAGAATGGTTTTATAAAGGAGAGGCGCTACATATAATTTCATATCTTGTTATGTAGGTTAAGGCTACCTAATAACAGACCTTACGTGCAGACCATGCTTCATTAAATTGATTTGAATGGGTATGGGGTTCATAAGAGTATGGAAGGATTTTAATAAGCGTATGGGAGAAAAATAGGGTAGCATAAGGTATGGTTTGTTGTTTCATAGTATTTAGGGTAGTCTTTGTTTTGCAGAATTCATGGCGCAATTTCATGAGCGAGGGAATGATTTTTCCTGCATAGGCTTCACCTTAGGGAATGGGTTTGCCAGATTATTAAAGTGTCTGATTTTATGTTTTGTATTATTATGGTTAGGTTTGTACGGTATCCGTTACATAAATTCCGGTCATCTATGAAAGGCTATGGACAGAGATAAAAATATCGTTGTGACCAGCAACGCCCCTCGATCCCAAAAATATAATAAAACCGGTAGATTGACTTATTCTGTGAAATCTCGAAATACCGATATGGGGTACACAATACTCCAAATAAAAATTTGCATATTTAATTTATTAAAAATTACAGAAAAATTCTAAAAATTAAATTATCGCTGCGCCTCAAAAGAACCTTGTCCCGATTTTGCAACCGATATCAAGTTATATTCAAATAACCGTTACGGTCGATATATGATTTCATAGCGACTTTCTGAATATTTGATTTGGACATATCTTGCAGTATAAACGACGAAATCCTGATTTTTCACTTCTGTTAGAAAGATACAGTTCAACAGATTCCGACGTTTCTCGTTCCGAAGAAATCCGATTTAAAATGAGTCTGGTACACTCAGTTGAAGTTCAGAACGTTAATTTACGAACTGCAGCGTCGTTATGGGCTCGATTATAATTAATATATATCTTTATACGTTCAACTTCGTTTTAATTAATATATAAATTCTCTTATATTACAAATTCAATATTTAAACTGATTTAAATATTCAAATACCAACCGACAAAAATGCGGGACGTTACAAAAAGAGAAGTCTTTTGGACCAGATTTTGTCGTATATTTGGTTAAAGGATCTAGAGATAATGTTGATCATCAATTAATGATTTCTAAAATATAGAATCTGATCCTGTAACATATAATGAAGCAATGAAATCTCAAGATTCATCATTTTGGGAAGAAACCATAAATGATGAAATGGATTCTATTATGGCAAACAAAACGTGGAAACTAGTAGACTTACTCCTGGTTCTAAACCAGTTGAATTTGAATGGATATTCAAGAAAAAGTTCCTCACCAAGATCAACCACCTATTACCTGCTACTCAGCATGCTCATCCAGTACATGGATGAACAACCCAAAGATAATAAGAGGAAACATAAAACCTTGAGTCTGACAATAGACTTAGTGAGTGATAAAACGGCTATTTAACATCATCAATAAAGTATATGAGAATAGGTAGATTAATCAACAAATCTACCAACATTAACTTAGAAGAATCCAAACACGTCTCCCCACATCCGACAGTGATAGCCTTTACAGTAATCAAGTAGAAAAAAAACAAGTCATTCATGGCTATCAGTTATCAAGCGTATACCATCCTAATCAACGTCGACATCTCCCAAGCACAAGCCCTGAAGGCCTAAAACAACATCATATAAGCACCCAAGACCAAGAGATACCCCCTTTGACTTCAAATAATCTACACAATATGATATAATCAAAACAATCATCATTCATGACTCTGTCTATCACTGCCAATATGGCTTTGAAACATCATTAATTGTATGGCCGGTCGACCTTGCCATCCGTCAAGGGCTAATGGTAACCCTAGTTATAGCCAGACTACTACATGTCCAACGTACATTTGCCTTCCAAAGACAACTAGGCTCATCCAATGGGTCCAGGGTACTCTACTAGTCAACTAGCCTTTTAGGCATCCCTATTATACCCTTGCTTAGAGCCCGCTAGAACTTACGAGAATGAAAATCTCTCATCCTTCATAACTCTGGTCGCTGGCGACTACCCACAATCTCAGATACCATATCGAGCAACCATTATCCACGAGCCCAAGTCCTACTTGAGTCATCTGCATAACAACCATTATCCACGGGCTTAACACCCTTGAGTCGCCTTCACGTTTGTTGCGTTACGACAATCAATGAACCCTTCACGATGCTTCAGACATTCCCTCTTGAATTCTCATCGCACTTATAACCATCGTCGATCCAAAAATATGTTTTATTTGGTTGAAACTGCATTTCATAGCATTTTCTGCTTTCATGCTATGAAAAACTAAGCAAAACATCAAAACTGACTTTCACAACATTTATGAAATGCTATCGTATCTCTACGTTCAATTCTGAATTAGTCTACTGTGAAAAACTAAGCAAAACATCAAAATGGGCTTTCACAGCGTTTAGGAAACACTACCAAATCTCTACGTTCAATTCTGGATCAGTCTGGTGATTGACCTCTCAAAACAGCCCAAAAACGCGTGTGCAACACACGTCTTTCTGTGCGTGATACATGCTACAGACATGACCGATCCATCGGCTTTTTATAGCCTTTCTGAAGCACTGTCAATTTCTTTCTGATCCATAGCATTTTGCCCGATCCATGCTATAAAAACGGCCCAGAAAATTCAGCTTTGCCAGATTCATCAAAACTTGCCTGATCCATCATTTTTTCATGCCGATCACTGATTTTTTGCTTGCGCAACACAATCAAACACCCCAAAAATTCAGCTTTTTCCAGATCCATCAAAACTTGCCGGATCCATCATTTTTTCATGTTGGTCACTGATTTTTGCTTGCGCGACATGCCTAAACACCACTGATCAATCTCAAACACCACCGATCCAAATTCGATCGACAAATCAACCATTGGTTCAAGCAATAATCAACAAACATTAAAACTACGATTCAACAAATGATCAAATCAATAAATGGATCTAAATATAGAATTAACATATGAAATTACCATTTATAAGCTGCTAGATTAGATCCTATGGTGATTTGAATTAAAATCATGCTTATATTGATTAGATCTATGCAAAAACAACTTAAAGTGATGAACATAAGACCAAACAACCTATATTCCTGATTGAATCCGCACGAGAGATGCTTATCACTGAACAATTCTTCGAATTAACTTAAAATCACTAAATTCCCAATCCGGGTAGCGAAGAAAATCTCTAAATCTCTTGGTCTGATGCGATCTTCCTTCACTTAATGTAGATCTCGCTTCGCTTGATATAGATCTTCTATCCCCTTACGTAGATCTAAAATTTTAATGGTGGAAAGGTGTATTAGATTGAGAAAGGAGAATCACAAGCTCAACCAGATGAGAGAATAAAGAAAAGTAACCCTCTCTCCATCCCTCTAACCCCTTATTTATAGCCAATAACCCACTAATGGGCCACACTAATTCAACCCATTAATAACTAACTAAACCTGAACAGAATTTTGTGAAAACTTAAAACTATGATTCCTCCCAAACCACTGACCCAAATCTTTAATGTGACCATTCTACGGAATTAGAAACATCATTTCCTTTCCAACAAATTCCATCCCAACACCTGATTCGATCCAGTCAAAAGTTATGTCCTACACAAAACAGACAGACGCTAAATGATCACAAATAAAATTGGTAAAAATTATAGACATGTCTCACATCCCCATAAATAACAAATCAAAATATGAGAATAATCCAACCCTTAGGGAATTAAATAGAAATATTTTATGATCCTCCGATACATAAAATGCTGGATGTTACAGAACAACTATCATCTTGGCCATATCATCGATTCCTTTCCCTTTAGAGCTTCGATGTTGCATCTCTTCAGATAATCACTTAAAGGCTCCTATTTGGTTGTTATATGATGTTTACCATTACAATATAGTGGAAAAAAGGATCCTTTTGTATATAGAATTGAACTGGGAATTCATATAAACATTACTTACAAGAATAGACACTACAAGAAAATATGCATATAGTTACATTCATTAGTTGCATTTATTTGTAAATGTACCAATATGATTTTTAATTTTATATTTAGAGATTTTGATTGCTTTTATTTGACAATTGACTAAAATTGGTTACGTTTAACAATTCCCTTCCATTAAGTTTCGCTTCCCTCCTCTTTTTCCATTTTTTCCCCACCTAAACTTAAATTACTTTCCACCGTTCTCGTCTTCCAGATATCATCGTTTCCTTTTGTACCAAACCTAAATTACTTTCCTCCTTTCCCTTCCCTGGTTCATCGTTTCCTCTTCTCCTTCAATCCACATACACGTTTGGTCTTTTCTTCTACCAATAAATCACCCTATTTCCTCCTCCTACATTCCTAAATCCGAATGAGGAACTAATGATTATTCTCGTTTGCCAACAAAACAATTCTTCCTACATTGAATTGAATATGTTTGTCTGGATACCACGCTCTTCCACTCCGTCTCAAAGTTGCTGCTTGGCTCCTTTCATCTCTACTGTTCCGCCTGCAGCTAGCCTCTGATACAAGTAATTATTTTATTAGTTGATTGGTCAGAAATCGATCAGCGTAATTGGGTAATTTTATGTCTTCCACGGTCGATTATTCAACTTCATTTGTATCAATGGTTGCTAGTTTTTTGTCGATCTATTTCTTGATAGCGATTTGTGTAGTTAGAAAATGTTGGATAAAGAAATGAATCCCTTACAGTTTAGCTATTTGATTTTGTATCTTCTTGCATAATACTATTTTATTATCATTTGATTTGATATGATTACTCATGATCGGTGAAGTGGTTTAACATTTCTAGTAAATTGGCACGTATACCGACCATCTCTATTCTTGAATAGGAGCACTTATCTGAGCACACTTCTAAAAAATAATGTTTTCTTTTGATGCAGTTTGATTAATAGGATAATAATATAACCGTCCCTTCCCTTTTTCTCATCACCTAGTTGATATTATTATTGGATAGTCCTAATATTTATTGCACAGTTAACTTGTTTCATAAACCATCCTACAGCTTCAGTGGATGTTTCGTTGGTTTTATTAATCCTGAGTGCATTCGGCTTTTAGCTCATTATGGTAATTTTTACTAGCCTGCTGCAGTACAAAATTAATTTCAGAATTTACTGCTTATAAGTTACCCTAAATAATGATCAGAGCAATAAAGAGAATTTGATTACCCTTAACTATTTGTGAATTTCCTTCTTAGATGATACATTAAGGATTTAAAATTCATTTGTTTCTTGAACAAGTAATTGAATTGTACTGCTTAAGTTATTTAAGATATTGGAAATCTTCTATTTAATATTTACAAGAATGGGATAATATTTAACAATTTATTACAGAAAACGGACTATTTTTTGACTAATAACCACTTACATGTTTAGTTGTGTAATATTTTCACTTGTAACTGAAACATTGAGTTTGTATTTTTTAATAATCAGTTGTTTTAGTTGTGTAATATTTTCGCTTGCATTTTTCTGATGATGAAGTGTAGGAGTATATTGATTCTGCAGTGTGGCTTTATGTCATTTCTTTCATGCTTCAGGTCTTTTTGTTAAACAAGTTTGTAAAACTAAACTTGTTTGAAACTAAATGAAGTCGTAAAATGCTAAATTCACCAAAAACAAGTAACCAGTACTGATCAAACAAGACTTTTAGTTGCGGGACCTATAGTAGCATTCTTTAAAACGCTACCAATAGGTTTTGGTAGCGTTTTTCAAACGCTGCTAAAGGCCTTTTTTTGGTGTAGTGAGATAGTTTACCGAGTAGTGGCTCCTTGAAGTGTTACTAAAAATAATCTGCATCGGACGGCTTCAAAGGTGTTATATAGGTCCATTTGGATTTCAAAAGCCATCAAGTGATCATTCGGGTCTGTAGTTCCTTGGTACTTGATGGTTGGCACCTTTACTTTCAGAGGAATGACTGTCTCCATGATTTCATCGGTGAAAGGGGTGACTCATTCATTGCCATTAATCCACTCTTCAAGAGTTCTCTTCCCCTTGGTGTTAAAAAATCCTTTATCGCATTCATTGCTAAATCCTTGATGTAAGCTTCTTCGTCGGCGTAATTTCCCAATCGACTCTCACCGCCTCTTCTTTCGATTTTCCAGACTTTAACGTTGAAGGGACTACTTCGGCTTTTCTTCTAGGCAGGATATGTTTAGACCCCCTTCTCAGAGAGCCCACCTCTTTAGCTTTCATATTTTTGGCACTTACAAAAGATTTCTAGGAGAGTAGCTAATGAAGTAGCCCCTTTATCTCTGTAATCTCTTTCTTCAACCGCACAATTTCCTCTTATGCTAGTCTCCACTAATACCACATTAGACTGTTGTCCTGGTGTAGTGTTTTCGAGGTTGAAAATCTAGTTTATCTCCTCTTCAAGTATGGCGGATTGCACTACATCTTCGTTGATTGTATCTATTTTCTGACTTTATTTTCATAAATTCCTACATATTAAATATGTAAAATTAGTTCATGTATTTGTTAGAGGTTCGAGCCTAAGAGGATCCCAAAAATTTCCGATAATTTTTTTCTGTTTATTTAATTATAATTTAGACAAATCCTGGGTCTTCTACTCAAAGGTTATTCTCTTCCAACCTATGACGATCCGTATTTTTAGTCACTTTAAAATATGGATTTGAAATATAATATTTGACTTCAATTTAATTAAATAGTGGATCAACAAAATATTATTTGAAAATAAATTATTGATTTATAAATTATCGTAGTAATTGGTTAAGTGTTTTAGTTAGCATAATTAGCCAAGGAATGAAACATTTAAGTTAAGCTATCAAAACCTTAAGTTACTTAACTAAATAATACCCCTTTTGTCATGTTATGCCATGTCATCTTCCACTTACAAAACACATCCATGTGCACTCACTCTCTCTTGCTTTTGAAATACCATCTCTTCCTCCTCCTTTCCTTTATAAATTGACACATCACCCTCCACTTTCTAATGCAAGGAATTAAATTATTTCCCTTCCTTTTGAGGTGTCCTCCTCTAACTAATTTTCAACTTTGAGTTATCAAAATGTTGTACACCTCTCTTCCTTTTACAAGACAGCATATCTCCTTTCATTTCATTTCATTTTTCACTTCTTCTTCTTTCCAAATACTCAAAAATGGCTTCTTCTCTTCCAAAACTCACGACGTAGGGCCATTCTCCACTTTCTCACCACTTTTCAAACTCAAAACTACTTCATTCCACCTCTTTTTCTCCTTACTAGCATCTAGAGTACATAAAAATCCAACTTTTGCTAAGTTTAACTCAAAAGATTTCGACTTGTTGCTTGCTTTCAAGTCAATGTCCTACCAATTTAAAGAGTGAAGAGGTTGAACTCTCGGTGAGGAAAAATCTAACCTTTAGTTGGTAAAAATAATATATGTATGATTGGCTATGTTTTGGTTGAATGTGATGATAAATGGCTTAACTTGAGTATGTTTTGCTTGTAACTTTGTGTGAAAAGGAAGGATACTTAGTGTAAGAAGTGAAAAATGTCACCTTTTTTATTTTAAGCAAGAATACTTAGTGTAAGCGCTTAAAGACACCATCTATCTATGTTCAAAGTGAAATCACTTACTTTAAAGTGACAAAGATGTCACTTTGGTATGTTAGAAGTGTTTACACTTGGATTAAAGTGTTTACACTTGGATTAAAGTGTAGAAAAATCATTTTTATGCGTTAATGGTGTGAATTCTTAAGTCAATGACACCCGATGTGTTTATTTGATGTAAATTGGGTTATTGGATACGTTATTGGGTGTTCATTTAAAGTGTTAAGATGTATTAACACTTATGTGAAAGAATATCCATTGGATAATTAAGTGTTAATTTTCATTAACACTCAAGTGAATGACACATGTGTATGGACACATATACAACTAGGAAGTCTCCTTTGAAAAATACCAGAACATTCCACGATGATGAAAGAATAGTGTCTAGGCTTGGATTTAGAAAATCTAGTTTCCTGCTCTTCCTAGCTATCACTAACTTAACCGACAAACGAGATGGTTAATTCGAAATTTAAATTGAAATTAATTTGAATTTTAAAATAATTTAAATTTGAAAATTATTTTGAAATATATTTAAATTTTAAAATGGTTTAAATTTTAAGAATTTATTTTGAAAAAGATTTGAAATTTTATTTCATTTAAAAAAATATAATATTTTATTATTTAAAATAATTATATAATATTGATAAAATTTAATATTTGACTTTAAGTTAGAAAATTTGAAAAATTGTTTTCAAAAGGTCTTATATGTATTATAAATCAAATATAGGCCAACTAGAAATGAATCAGACGAATGTTGAGTCCGAGTCACAAAATGGCCTGAATAGGACTAATCGCGCAGCGGTAGTTCACGAAATTTGTCTGTTAACTTTAAATTGGCATACCGGGAAATCCGACCGTCGGATTTTACTGAAATTAAAAAATTTCGATTCCAAATTAAAAGAGATTTCAATTGCAAAAGGAAACTTTAAGATCCAACAATTAGATTTTGAAATAAGTCGAAATCAGTTTTCAGTAAAAATCCTGAATTGGCATTTTACAGGAAAAATCGATTTTTTATGAAAAAGGTCTAATAAAATTGTTCAAAAATATTGTAAAATCACTTTAAATCTTTTGAAATGGATTTGAGTTGGAAAGATAAAATTTTGTTTAAGGAACTGGGAAAATTATGGATTTTTATCTAAAAGTTAAAAGAATAAATTTCCAATTTTTGACGAAAGAGACTTAGGCACATATATGTTCCATATAAACTCATTTTTAAATTTGCACTTATTATTCGGAAAGACCAGGAACGGTTTTTGGATCCTTAAACCATTTCGAATAATAAAACGACGTGTCGGGGAAAATCGAATGCTATTGAAGATGATGGTGAAGACGGGGATCCTTCATATCGAAAGGAATGCGTGCTGAATGTCTTGAATATGTAGCTTCAACTCGCATATGGATTTTATATCAGTTAACTTGGAGTTTACTCACACTAGTCCCATGACTGACCCAAAGTTTATTTTATTTTGTTTTACTCTAAACTCCTGGGTGCCCAAATTTGTATGGGAAGTTAAGTAGTCCAGGGTTTTACAGATATCCTTGGAGGAGCTTGAAGCAGGAAGGTTCAGTATTAGATAGCTATGTATTACTTATTTCCACCGTGATGAATAATTATTGTACTTTGATGATGGTATTTATATATAGTAACAAATTTTGCATTTCAAAAGTCATTATATCTATATTATATTTTATTCAACTACGATGTGAGATTCTGTGTTGTTATTTCTGTTCTTCTTCTATGTTTTCCTTCTTTATTCATAATGATTCATATTTCTGTGCAACTTGGGTTGGACGTATGGTGTATTTAGTCAACTCAAACAGTAAGGATTTGCGGTCCATTACACGTATGTAGTCAATTAGGTCAATTTCTTGTCACCATGGTCGTGGCTTTAGCTGGAATGATAAACCATTTTCCCTCGGGGCTGCATGGAATTCCTTTATAACTCCCGTGCTTAGGAACCATAGCTTTTTCTCTCTTTGGAACAAGTGCTTTGCTCCCAAGGCCTCAATCCTAATGTGGTAAGTCCTCCATGAGGTGCTGCCCTTGGATGGTAATCTTGTGAGGATTGGTACCCCCCTTGTGACCCAGTGTCGGCGCTGTGGGATCGGATCGATGGAAACCATCTCACATCTATTCTAGGACAACAAATTGGTCTTTGTAGTTTGGCTGCATTTCCAGGTCTTGTTGGGCCTTCATGCCACCTCATATCCTTCCCTCCTTTATGCCTTTCGAGCTTGATGGCAAGAGATAAAGGGAAAGACCTTTAGTCTACACTCTTTCTCCTTCTCCTTAGTCTTGTCTGCTGGCATCTTTGTTGTGCTAGGAACAAGTATGTTTTTGACAATGCTGTCATGTCTTTCGATCCTATCATCAAACATGTTTCGTCTGATATTTGTTTCGTGTTCCGTGGTAGACCTTTATATGGTATCCTCAATCCACTGTCAGCACATCTTCTCCATATCCTCGTCATTTGTTTAGGGTCCAGACCTCATACGAGCTTCAAGTGAGTTAGTCTTTGGTGTTCTTCTTCCTCCTCGTCCGTTGCCCTTTTTGTACTCGGGTTTTTTGTCCTTGGTTTTGGTATGCTTTTTTCTTGTTGTTCTCGGATTGGTGGGCTTGCCGAGCATATTAGAGCTTTTTTCCTTATAATCTAGGATTGATTGTTCTACTGAGGACTTTCACAACAGGGAAATCCAAGGATCTATCTTGATCCGAATGAGTTTGGCTGAGCTTTCTCTTGTTTTGCTCAGTATTTTGAGATCTTCCCTCTTGGTCGAGTTAGTGAGGTGCTTCCAAGCTGGTCGAGTGTTTTTCTGTATTAATTGAGTGGCTGTGTTTTTGGGGTTTACTACTGTGACAGCCCGAAAATCCCCGCCTTTCGAATCGACTATAAACCATACAAGTTCGATCCAAATGACAAAAATCCTCGAGTCACTTGGGATTGCGACTAATAGGAATTGAAACAAACGACCTTTTCATTATCATTACGATAACTTTACATCAAAGTACATCTTACATCAGAGTATACTTATAAATATAGTGATCAACAGAAATAATAATATCAGAGTATAAAAATATATATACACAACGGTAATACACAAAACTACAACGGAAGAAATAAATTGTTTTCGACTCATCTCTAAGCTTCCATCTAGCACCTGTTATAAAATAACTGCAAACAAAAACTACTAGCTGGCCATGTGGAAAATATAGGCATCTAGAGTTTAGGTGAGAAACAATAAACTACCAGTCAGTCATAGGACTGGTGTAAGAACTAAAGCAGTTATAAATCTTTATGCTAAAGTAAAGTAAATCATAGGACCACGCGTAAAATATGGAATGGGTTTTCTACACATGAATACTAATCATAAACTAATCGAAATGCTTTTCGAAAAATGAAGCTATTATAAGACTCAAGTCCCATCACACGTTGCAACGTAAACCAAAGGAAAGAGTTTTACCTTATAATAGCCATACATGCTTGATATGGGAAAAATAATATATTTTTGGTATTATTACTAGTGCATAGTGTGGAAATTACCTTCACAAATAAATGTATCAACCTTAAACGGCATAATACCCTATCCTATTATGTCGCTATATAGGTATACAACTAAAACACGAAGTCACGTACTGGAAATTGGATTCCGTCAACGAACCAAGACAAAGGATCTTCCTTATTTGCATTCGGAACACTCTAATGAAAATCCTAGGAGTCAAACATTGAGTACTTTGGATCAGCAGAGACGACCAGCACTAAATGCGGCCGATTAGAATATTCCCTGAACATAACGCTCCCCAGGTCATATTTGACTGTCACACGAGGCGCCTCTCCAACATCCACATAAGTAAACCTACACAGGCTCCATACTATGGCATCACTATTCAGGTAGAAGGAAACGCTAGCCCATATCTCTGCGGTCCAACATCCTTTTTTGGCTCATTCCGAGGTATGAGGCCCTAGAGTTACATCCATAAAGCTCTGTTTTTCAACAACAGCTTTGATCTATCTGCCCGCAGCACTTAGCATGCCACATTATCAATTCACAACATATAATCAGTGCCTATTAATATATAACCCTCTTAATACCGAAGTCTCAAAGGAGGGTGTTAAGCAAAAAAGAATAAATTATCCACCACCAACTGATATAACATTAATAGAAACCAATTGGTTATGTTGTAAAGTACAACGTCAAACATACATCCATTTACAAGTCCATTCTGGGTTTGAATGAAACTGAAGGCACCTTATTCCTCGTCCAATTAAGGAGCGAGGCCCATGCACATCCGGAAAATCAACAAGTAGGTTCGGATAACTGCCACTTAAAACCTCGTCTTGGTGTACACCCCAATCTAGACATCAGCAATAATCCAAACATTGTGAAGATCACCCTACTTCAACCACCTTCTTTAAGTATATTTAATACTCGTCGTATAGTTATTTAGAATAGGTCGAAACTCGGTCCTTCCAAATAACTATCGTATATTTCAAATCAATTAAGACTTACAAGATGTCCTAAAACTTTCAAACCAATTTTGATATATAAATGTATCACGAGTCTCATTCCATTTAGAAATATTCATTCATTGAAATTATTCTTTACATCGAACTACTCCCATTTAAATCTTATCGAAGATTTATATCATTTAAACCACTATTTTAATCTTTCCTTGGAAATCATTCTAGCAGATTATAAAAATCTCATTTAACAACTTTAACTCAAACCAAGTTTTCTAAATCTTATCGGGATTATCGAACCTTAAGAAAAAGGTAATTTCTCAAATCGTTATCCCATTCCCATCCTATTCGTCCCATCGAGTAATACTGGTGGTACTCCATATATAGCATCCTTCGGTTTTTGGTAATTTAAATCTAATTAAAGATTTTACTATGACTAATCTTAGAAAAAATCTTTTCCTTTACATGGGTTAAAGAAAAAATGTTATTTAAAACGTCGTTCACGATAACCAAAATCATACTTCCATTAAAAGTGAAATCTCTAAGGAAATCATATCAGTTTATAATTGATATAAATTCTGATATCGGACTAATACTGTAAGCGAACTAATGACAAAGCCTTTTAAATTCTTCGAATAGTACCCATTTTCATCCACAAAGACTCATCTTGATTATCACTAAATTGATTTCCATTCAATTCCAATCAAAATTATTAACTGGAAAATTCAACTTTGGAAAATTTCATTAATCTTAATTAAAAGATTTATTCCAAAATTTCATTTCAACGAGGATAAAAAACAATGTTATTGAAGACATTATTCATGACAAACCCCAAACCAATTGATATTAAATATACGAATTCAAACATAATTTAGATCAACTTAAATTCAACACCAATTCTCATAATCAACGAATACCATAAAGGGAATAACGATGTAAAACATCTTTAAAATTCATCAGAATAGTAAACATCTACACAACGGTAATCAATACCATATATTCAAAGATTATTTCTATCCAAATCCATATTCCAATTGATCTTAATTAAAAGATTTCTCAAAACCCATCTTTGAAATCCAATAATTCAACATTTGGAAATATTAAGTTTATTTAACTTAATTTTACAAAACGTCGTTTTTACCTTTTTCAAACAATCGGCTGAAAGCACGAATGTCCAAAATACGGATCAAAACTTCATATTTCTTTTCCAAATCACTTTAAAATCATATTTATGATTTATCATGATTTTTTCATATTTTTAATAATTTAAAAGTAGCCTGTTTCATAAACATTCATCTCCAAGTCACTAACGGCATTGGCGTTGTTTCTATTCAAAATTGATTTAAACTTATTTCAAAAACTAACCATTGGATTTTAAGACTTTACATATCATTGGAAAGCTCTTTAATTTCGAACTTGACGTTTTTCGTTTTAGGAAAATCCGACAGTCGGATCTCCCGGTACGTCAATTTGAATTTAATGGACGAAATTCGCCAATGGTCGCTACATGACACGTCCTATTCAAACTATTTTATTATTTAAAATAAAATTCATTTACCAACTCAATTTTTAAACAAAATCGAATAATCTATATTATTATAATGTTAAAAAAATAATTTTTTTCAAAGTATGGTAATTTGAAATCCAAACTTTTTTGTTACCCATTACACAAATAAATAAGAACATTAGAACAATCCGTTCGAGTTAAAAATGTTGTTCGTATACCTAACTCGAATTCACTTTTTAATTTTACTATTCAAATTATAGTTTGAATTAAACAAGTCATTTTTAGTCCACATTTCTTTCAAATCCATTTCAATCTTTACAAAAGTTGTTCGAAATCATTTTAACTTTATTTTCAAATCGTTTTGGATTTAAAAATCCATTTTCCGTTTTATGCCAAATTTCATTTAAATGAATATAATATTCATTTAAAACGTCAACGGAACTCGACTCGATCAATTTCCAAATAATTTCTTATTTGTAGTGTCAATCTGTGTAAATAGTTATAATAGCAACCATAGCAGTTATAAACCATTAATCAATAGTCATAAGATAAGCACGGTAATTTTTAACGCTTAAATGTGCAATAAACAGTATACGTAGAACTGTAAATAAACGTCCATCATCCATGAGGAAACCATTGCAATCATAGGCAATCAATATATAATCATATAAGATTATAATAATATTTAAAATCAGTCAAGGGAGTTCTCACCATGAGTTTTGATCGTTATAATAACAATCGCTTTTTGGATTAAGCTAAACGTGGGCTTATCTTAACCCAAAATTTAAAATTTCTTCAAATTTAACCAAATTAGTTTTGTTGTACAACTCAGGACTCCATGATTTCAATGGATCTAGTTTCATTGCATTCCGATCTCATATGATTGAGATATACACGTTACAATATAGCAATTTATATTACATAATCGAATATTCACTATTTATCTTCTCCCATTTGCTCCTTCTCCATTCGAGCTTGCACCGCCCATGTTGCTACCCCGGAGTACTGTCGCCCACCACTGCCAGCGTCGTGCCACCAACCAGGCCCCATGCCTCCAGCTACGGCCCCCACTTCGTCACCGTTTGCCGGAATTTCACCGCTTTACCCAATTCACATTTCTTCCCCTATCGGTGGCCTACTACCACCAAATGCCACGAAATTTGGACACCTGACCCGTGGTTACATTCTGAGAAACTTTCCAGTTAGACACTCGGGCTAAAAATGCGCCCATCAACTCGAAAAACGTGAAATTCGTAACTTGCACCGAAAACAGTCCAATTTTCGATCATGTCGATTTTCCAGCCACTTTTAGGCGAAACCCCAAACTACAAAGTTGTATAGCCTCCTCTCCCCTTTCCAACTTTCTAGTTGACCACTTTCTCTAATTCTCGACCGCTCTCCCCTAAATCACCAAGAAACGGAAGTCAGGGCGCTGCAATTCCGGTGAGATCCCGACCAGGCCACAAATCCAATCGCCACCAAAAATTTTAGTACTCATCATACACTACAACTTTCATGTTAGGAGTTTCTTCTAATTCTTGATAGGTTGAGAGGTAAAAATTATGAAAAAAAGAGGGGCTTTATTACAAAATTGTGGAGGCTGAAATTTGTGGAAGAGGAAGATGGAGTTGGGGTGTGTATATGTAGGGGTAGGAATTAGCTTATAGTGTAAGCCTCGTTCATTAGTTTATAAATTTATGTTGTAACGCTACCTAATTTCGTCATTTAAAAGTTCGCATGGATGCACTCCGTTAGGGGTGAAAATTGATATGCCCCTATGGTTTGTCATTCGGTCCTAATGAAACTTGTTTCGTCGAATTCCGAGTCTATTTGATCAAACGACGCTCGTTCGAGCTCAAATTATTGCGTTATTATTACATCGAATGGTTTTAGGCCACATACTAACTCTGTCGGACGCGAAATTTGGAATCTTAGAATAATTTACTATTCCGGATCTCACAAAAATGGGTTTGTTGAAAACAGAGGTCGTTTGCAAAATGGCTATTTTTAAGGGCTATGTAATTAATATCTATTATCTATAACAGAAAGTAAAATAGTAAAAAGGCTGAGTTGGATCTTCTATTTTTTTTCCCATGTCTGACGTGTCGCTCAAAGAAGCCGCGTTCCGTAGTTGAGAGATTATTTTAGAATATAGAACTCGGTTATGGAACGATCGTTATCTGCCAAGTTATAACTTCCCTAACCGTCATATTCACTTTCTCCATTTTCCAAATTTTCATTCCCCAATTCCAACTTCCTTCCGTTCATCGCAGTAAAGCCCTAAATTTATCAATCGATTTTGCTCTGATGTCGTGCTGATTTGTGCTGTAAACTCAGATTCGGTTAGCAGACTTTTCGCCACTTTTATTCTCGTTGTTCTTCTTCAATTCACAACAACAAATCGATTTCCGGCAGTGTTTGGATATGATATGTTGGTGGACTTTATCTCTTCCGTTAATTCATAGTATGTTACATTTTTTTCCTTTTAATCTTGTTATCTTTTGAATGTACAGATTCGATTTTTATAGTCGGAAGTTGAAGTACTATGTCTAATTTATAAAGGCGACAGTGTATAACTCATTTCCATGATGTTTTCTAGTCCTGTCGTCGTATTGTATCCGGATATCAAATTGTAGTGTCAATTTGGCGAAAATTCTCATTTGAGATATCAGTGCATGTTTTCTCTGAAAGATCATGTGTTGTTACTTTGTTTAGTATAGACATGGTAATGTTTTAACATTTTAATTTTGGGCATTTTCACATGAACTTCAACTTCGAATTTAAATTAACCTGTTTAACAACTTTTCATTGACGTCGGGTGGTAATTAGATTCATTCCTGTTATATAAATCTGCCAGCATTTACTAATGTTTGTACGCATCTTTGATGAACTGTTATGACAATTGTCTGTAAACTGTTTTCATTATTATCACAAGTTGCACTGGTTCTGTCTAAATGTAGACCTTCAAGTTAAGTTAAATCTCATAAAATCAAATACACCTACTTACTCTTTACCATTTAAAGCTTCAATGTGTTTTGTGTATATGCACCTGCACTTCACTCTGAATTTTGGAAATTTCTGGAGTTTTAAAATCAAATAACCTGGCCATAATTTTTCCCCTTTCGTTAGTTAAACGAGGAAAACAAAATTGTATGATAAAATAAGGTAATGTATATAACTTACCGTATTAAAACAAGAGTTTGATACAACTGTCACGATGAAGTGAGATAGTGAGATATCGTAAACTTTAAATATATAAAGTTGCAACAAAACTCACTTACATGTAAACGTATTCACCTGTAGCCAACATGGTATGAGACTACATAAAATACGAAATAAAGCATTGATCTAACATAATCATATATGAGCTAGCTTATGAACATATTGTGTGGCACATCAAATAACCATAGCCTTATATACCTTTTGAAAAACTAAAATGAAGTAGTAGAAAATAATACTTGAATGCTGTCAAGCCCCCGTTAATTCCATGATCATAATTTTAAAATTTTGCAACATGGTATTCAAAGAAAGTAATGTATCGACCAATGCTGACAACAGCGTGCAAAAATTACTCAATATAACCTGACCACTAAAAGTAAAATTTTCAAATTACCAAATTACACCAATTGTAATTATTTCAACTTAGTGATTAACTCAGAGAATTGTAGTTCATTAGTTTACGTAAATCCTGAACAAACAGCATCGGTCTGGAAAATAAAATTAGAACAACGATTACTGACGTAGCTAATTAAGAGATCCTCATTTGTGAGAACAGTAAGCGCAAATTTATTATTTGTCATCTTTTTGGTGGGGTGACTCTTTTACGGGAGAATTTGGTAATTGCAATTTTTAGGAAGAAGTGGATTTGTTTGGTTTCATACTCTACGCGGAAATTAAATTCATGTATGGAGTTCTGTAGTATTCCTGGTAAAAAGCAAAAACAGATGTTGTATCAAGCTCCAAGCAATCAACATCATCTACTTTTGAAATGGATATTGGTATTGAAAAGAAATTAAATAAATGATTAGCGGATAAAAATTGTAGAACCGGAAAAAAAATACCTTAAATCTGAATTATATAGATTAAGTGGAAATTGTTTGTAAATGGAGAATAAATAAGTAACTGCCTGCATGCGAGAAATGTAGTTGGATAAATGGGAAAACATGGACTGGGTAGTTCAACATGCAAGAACAAAAAATTTGATAGTGTGCGTATTTAATACCATAAGTTAACATTTAATGCAAGTCTCTGAATTTTAAGCAGTCGACTTAAACTTACTACGAATGAAAACATGGAGAAGAATCATTTTGTCGTTGTTTAAATGTTAACCATTGATTATTCTATCATAGTATATGTTTAATATCATAGTCCGCCAGTGTTGATTCCAAATTCAGTCAACATCTATAAATTATCTTTTATTCAAACTGCTTTATTGTTTTTCTTACTAAATTTTGGTCTGACCATCTATTACGCAGATTTTTTCCTAGGTCGCGGAGTAGGTTCCATTACTTGGTGCATAATCTGATTAAAGTCACATGCAGGTAGAGTATTAAGAATCAGTTGGTTAGTTAAATTTTTATTTTGCTCACTATTTTCTTTTTTATTCACACTTTACATCATTATTCCATGATAATATAATATTGTGCTTAACCTTTGGCTCGCATACGTTTTTGCTTTCATGTCTCGATTACTTCTATAAATGTTGTATGTTGCCACAACTCAGTGCCATCATTCAACACTGTTTTATGCTTCTAACATTTTTCCTAATTCAATTGTGTACCATGGAGATTATTCTTTGTTGCTTTTAATAACCAAATGCCAAAATTTACATTGAAGTCTTCATTTAATCTCTTCATATTCAAACACAAATCGATTGATACTCCATTGACGTGTAATTGTTAAAATATGTATTTCCAAGGAACCTTTCCTCATAACTGAAGAAGCCCTAAGTCATGCTTGGTTTGGTCATATAGCTCGAAGTTTCAAGGTCAATATTTGTATTATATACATACATACATACATATATATATATATATATATATATATATATATATATATTGAAAATGATATTTGGTTGAGTTATTTTTATAGCATATATGTGGTCTCCTGGCACTAACACCAGATTAACCTATATTATGATGTTCAAAGCTTTACTTTCCATTTTCCTTTGTATGTAAGATTCGTAGATATTTATTTATGCATTTTACATTTGCTCCATATTTTTTTTGGGTGTCTTAATCAGCTATTAGCTTATTATTCCACGTTTATCTTTACAAAATCAAGGTATATTATCGTAAAATATTATGAGATTATTAATTTTGATTATACATTGGAATTTTAACATCACTAGCCATTTAGACAATGGCTTGATTTCAGATCATATAATTCTTTGCTTAAACAACCTTTGTGTGTCTTAAATATAACCAACTATCGTTATATTACTTCATTAGTCTATGGTCAAACTGTGTTTACCCATGTTTTAAGGGTAATTAACCTATACCTAAATCTATGTATTATACCATATTTTTTTGATGTTCTAGCTGCTGCTACAACTTCTCTAATGAGTTACTAATTTTTCTCTATATATTTTGTTGATCCTTAATATTTACATCTTGAAAACTTGGGAACCTCCCAGGGAGCATATGCTTTAAGTCAACCAACTTTTTGACTACCTGGATTATGGATTGAACATTACCGCAATGCTCAGTATTTTGCATACAAGGTTTGTTAAAGAAATTTCAGTAAATTTCCAAGCGTTTTCATTTTGTTTAAATCTATCATCTTTGAATTTTGATGCATACGAAAGTATAGCAATTTGTATTTTTTTCAAACACAAATTACACTTTCTGTAAAATGAAGTACGTACATAGCTATCAATAAACAATATCGCTTGTTTTCTCACTATTTGCTCACAATTTTATGGCACGTGTCTTTTATGTTAGACCCTCGCCATTTCGACCATTTCTCTTCTCCAAACGCTTATGCTTGTTCGACTAGAAATTCGTAAGTTAATTTCACCGGTAACAGCAGCAGCTGTTGGATTCTTTTCTTCCCCATGAATTTCGACCTCCCCCCATGAATTTCTTTCGTTCAATTGTAAATCTGGTGAATTTCACCGGTTTTCTTGCCAGTTGATGTAGCAGCGTTCTCCTCCGAATTCAAATATCAAACGTAACTGCACGTGCATCACCCGCATTATGCTTTATGATTATTCATCAATAACCGTTTCGATTTCCTCTTCATCATCATGTAGTCCACGAATATGCAAATCACTGATGGGTGAACTTGGCAATCACTTCGATGTACATGCTTCCTTCTCCATTGGCCGCCTTATGCCTTCTCAACATGTAATTTAAAAATACATGTCTTCTCTTTTCAAGGTACTGATTTTGTTAAATTTTCATTTAATTTACTTAGGGTGCTACTATTCACACCTCAATTTACACTTTCGGCCACCTTTATAAATTTAATACATATGATTATTTTTTATATTCTTCTGGCCACCATATATTATTCCTTCACTCAGTTATTTAACACCATACTCTTCGTAAAGAAAACATGTACTTCTTTACGATTTCAAACCCTAAACCCTTACAAAAGCATATAGTCTTTTGTGTCTAATAGAGATGGAAAATGAAGATAAAAAAGTGGTTAGAATTGCTTGAGTTTTATTTTTTTTATTATGATATAGAACTTGTTGTTAGGTTTTTTTTAATGGTTAGGTTTTTCATTGTATTTTAGGATATTTTTTTGGCTCCATTGGAAATTTCAAGCTTGGAGGACATTAAATTTGATGACGTTATAATAGAGAATGACAACGTAAGTTTTGACTTGTAGCGTTTTTTTCGTATAACTAACGTATCTTCTTTTATAAATTGATACATTAATTATTATTGTTTTGTCATTTGATAGTTGGAGTATTTGAATGATGATAAATTGGACGATAAACATGATGGTTGGGATAATATGATGCAAGATGTTCGATCAAATGACTCAAAAGACATAAATGTTGATTTGATGAATCATTTCACAACTGACAAAGTAAGTACTCATTTATAAAAAGTAAAATTGCTAATTTGGTTATGAAAATAGATTAATAAATTCAATCAATTCACAATCGACGAAGTAAGGGAGGAAGGAAGCATTCATGTAGAGGAAGGAGCTGATGGCCTCTGCATTCTTTGGTTATTAATTTAGACGGTGGCCAGAAGAGGAAAATTAAAATATTTGGTGTGCTTTTAGTTTTAGTGGCCGGAAGTGTAAATAAGGGTGTAATCAGTAGCACCCTTACTTATTTTTCCTAATTTACGACTAATTATGGGTCTACACACCGACTTCCTCTTCATCATCGTGTAGCCCACAAATCTGCGAATCGTTGATGGGTGCAATCACTTCGATGGACATGCCTCCTCCTCCGTTGGCCGCCTTGTGCCTTATCAACTTATAATGGAAAATCACATGTCTTCTCTTCTCATGGTACTTATTTTGTTTATTTTTCATTTAATTTACTTAATTTTTCCTGTTTTGCGACTAATTATGGATCTATACGCCAATTTCCGCTTCATCATCGCGTAGTCCACAAATCTGCGAATCAGTGATGTGCAAAATTGGCGACCACTTCAATTGACACACCTCCTTATCTGTGTTGGCTGCCTCGTGCCTTCTGAACTTATAATGGCAAATCATGTGTCTTTCCAATTCAAGGTACCGATTTTGTTAATTTTTCATTTAATTTACTTATTTTTCTGAATTTACAACTAATTATCACATCAATTCCTTTCGCTTTGTTGGATCATTTATCAATGTTTTACTGTAACACCCCGTAATTTTAAACATTGAAATTAACAAATTTAAGAACACTTAATTTTTAAATGAAGAATTAAGTGAAATGGGTTGTGTCATTGCGTTCGTCTCGGAATTCTACTTGAGGTAGAATCCAAGTTTGCGTAAATCGGGCTCCGTATGAAGAAGTTATGGAGTTCAGAAGATTTCAAGTTTAAACAGAAATTAAATTAAAATAATAATCAAAGGTCAAAACTGTTCAATATTCGAAATTCGGTCAGAGCGGGCTGAGTGGGAAATTTCCCGCTTAGAGGTATCGACCCCCTATAGGGGTGTCGATATAGGTGTCGACCCCCCTATAGGGGGTCGACCCTTTGAGATCATCTTCCAGTGACGAATTTTTGAAGCCCTGAGCTGATGTGGTCTTCTCTGATTGGCCTATGACTAATTTCTGAGGTATTTAGGGCTTATATGTCGTGATATGGTTGGCTGGATGACACATCTCTTTGGTTTGACGGCTCTGATTTCTCCTAGACTAATCTAAAGGCTAGAATTGAACCTAGACTTCTATATAATCACCCCAAACCTCAACCCTAGAACCCATTCTATGAAGTCGTCATGCTGTTCATCTACAAACTGGTCTAGCCTCCATTCATCTACCCCAAACTAGAGAATCAAATTCAAACTAGGAATCAATTAAAAGAACTAGAGAATCAAACGTCTACATCAAAGGATAGCTTTTCAAATTCAGAAATCAGATCCCAGAAATCAAGATCCGTCCTTTTTCTGTAAGTACAGTTATTATTTAGATGTGAACACCTAATAAGAAATCATGATAGTAATAACTGGATCTAGAATTATGCCTAATTCTATTCGTATGTATCCTTTTGTCAATTCTGAATTGCCTATGCTTATGATACTATTGTGATTGATGTAATGACACCTATCGTGCCTATGAGACTATTGTGATTGATGTAATGACACCTATTGTGCCTATGAGACTATTGTGATTGACATAATGAAACCTAACATGCCTATGAGACTGCTGGATTGACAAAATGGAACCTATCATTCCTATGGAACTGTTGTGATTGATTTATCTTGTTGTACATCCTATGCCTATGAGACTATTGGACTGACACAATTGAACCTACCATGTTGTATATGCAAATTACATGATAAGTTATGTTTATACATGCTTACATGTTTAGCTCCAAGATAGTACCCATGTTTAAGATCTGTATAAGTTCATGCTTATACAATTAGATCTATGCTAGTTTGCATGTTAATTGGATCTAATTTAAATGTAAGATCATGTTCATGTGCTTAATTAAGTTTATGTCGTTCTATCCCAAATTTATACTACGCATGTTGATCTATATTGTTTAGGCCTACTGGAATGTTACAAGTCCCTTTCTTTCCCCTTTTGTTTATAAGTTAGGCTAATTTCCGAGCCTAACGCTCTATGTGAATTATGCAAACAAATAACGGGGAGACGTTGGGAAAAAATATTAAACTACATGCTATTGGCATAGATTGGCTCATAATCATGTAAATAGTTAGTAGCATGAAATGGTAGAATTTGTATACCTTGAATTATGGACATAATTTAGAGGGTAAATGGGGCATGACTTGAATTAACAACACTTGTGGATAATTTACATATGAACATAAATTGTAAATATGTAAATTAATTAAAAAGTGAACATGCCTAACCCGAGGTTAGATTGAGTTACGGTGTAAGACTGCCCGGAACCGCCCGACACATCCAGCAACCGTAACAATATAGATCTAATGTGAGAGTTAGCGCATTAAGCCCAAAAACTCGAGGTTAGATTGAGTTGCAGTGTAAGACTGCCCGGAACCACCCGGCTCATCCAGCGACTGCAACAATATAGATCTAGTGTGAGAGGTTGGTGCTTTAATTAATGAATTAAAGCTACGAAACAGACAGGATAAGAATGGTATGGTAAAGTTAACACAAGAAGGCAACACTTAACCAATGTAACATGACAAGTGGTAGGGTTAAGTTAATACAAGAGGGCAACACTTAACCAATATAACATGATGTGTGATAGGGTTAAGTTAACACAGGAAGGCTGTTAACCAACACATGATGTGTGATAGGGTTAAGTAACACAAGAGGGCAACACTTAACCAATGTAACATGACAAGTGGATGGGTTAAGTTAACTCGACTGGATTGATGACACTTAACCAATATAACATGATGAACGAGTGGGGTTAAGTTAATGAGAAACATTTAACCAATATAACATGATGAACGAATGGGGTTAAGTAAATGGGAAACACTTAACCAATATAACATGATGAACGAATGAGGTTAAGCTAAGGGGAAACACTTAACCAATTACAACATGATTGAATGAGAAGGGTTAAGTTAAATAAGAAACACTTTACCAACATGACATGACCTGTGGATGGGTTAAGTTAACTTGAATGGATGGATAACACTTAACCAATTTGGGGGGTATACGAATAGACCCTAGAAAACCCTAGTAACGGGGACCCATTTCAGTAGTAACTCACATAGATGTATCACGGTACCCTGAACTAGGCAGGGTGGGGCACGATTACTGGGCTGATTATAAGCAGTCAAAATAGCGGCAAGGGGTGCATCAGTGTAGTTCCGATGAAGTATGGACATGCACGTGCTTCAGAGTGGAAAAGCAGGCATTGGGCATCAGTAGTATACACTGTGCATATTGAATCGTGTCAGGTCGCTATCATAGGGATTGATACACCTTATGGTTGGACCAGCACAGAGTATCTACACGCAAGAGAGGGCCGATTAACACAGACACATGGAAAAATTGATACAAGTAGGGAGCCAATTGATAGGGTATTAAGGGTACATCTAACATCTTCATGGCAATCAGGATGATTTAGGTAAGATCCTCATACTAGACGTACACCTAAAGGCTACCACAATTGCGGTTTTGGGATCACCTTAATTTATAATACATGATACTAGTAGGGGATACAGATTCTTTTTCACAGGATATTAGTTGGGACACTAGCAGGGAATACAAATCGTTCTATAAAAGACACTAGTTGGGATGCTAGTTGGGTGGTGCAGAGAAATTAGGAAATCAGAGAAAGAACCGAAGCGCATTCAGTGTATCCTACCTTGTCATAACTAACGATCATCATTTGTTGTCTTGCTATGCTTATTATCATGGTTATGTCTGGTATTCAGTTTATTCATGTCATGATCCTTTTACCTGTTTACATGCTGAATAATCACTGGACTTACTAGACTTATGTCTGACCCGTTTTCTTTCGCCTTCTTTTCTTCTGTTCCCCCCTCCCCAGGTTCACAGGGAGGGAATATCACCACTTAGCTCAGTTTTCTTTCTAAGCTCGAAGATAGACGATGTATTTCTTTGGACTCTCTTTTCCACTGCTATGGCTGGCTAATGCTTTATTGGGGAATATGATTGTCGTTTTATGCTTCTTTATTTTGTTAAACAAGACAGATGCTTGTTGTAATGGGTAAGGATGTTTTGGTGTTGGGAAACATCTTTGTACAAGCTGTTTTACCAAGCTGCTATTTTATCAATGAAGTAAAGTTTTATATATTTTCCGCTATTTAAAATTTTTGTCTATTTTGTAATTTATCTGTTCTATACACTTATGACGCTCCACTGAAGTTAATGCATTCCCTTTGTGAGTGACCTTAACGGAGGTGGGGCGTTACACGTGGTATCAGAGCTAAAGGGTACTAGGACAGATAAAAGATTTTTCAAAAGCATATTTTAAAAGGGGTGTTTTATAAAACATGTTTTAAAGAAGCGTTTTTCAGGAGAAAAGTATTGTTTTTAAAAGGCATATTCCCCAAAGCCATATGCACTATCTTTCGATTCTCTATTTGAATCTCTTCTTCATTTCTTTTCGCCATAGTTTCGTAGGCATACGACATATGTCGAGGGAGAAGTAGTGCCCAACCTCCATCTGTGGCCGTAGTAGTTTCACCTGCGGCTAATCTTCTTTCAAGCTTTGTAGTTACTGTGCGATGAAGGTAGTCTCGAGAAACTTGTCAACAAGCTACACAAGAAGAGTAAGGATATGAATAAGGGATTTTGGGCTAAGGAGCACAAGCCCAAGGATAAGAAGCTTGTTGATATGGCTTAATCCACGTAGAAGGAGTAAGGTGAAAAGAAAGAGGCTGAAGTAGAAGAATCACAAGCAAGGGATTGGAATATAAGAAGGGTGGAAGAAATAATAGATCCCGCAACAAGAGGAAGTGTCTTTTCTGTGGTATAGTGGGTCATTTAATTGTAGGAAGAAGAAGACAGGTGGTTGTTTTTAGTATAATGAAGCAGGGCATCTTATCAAGGATTGTCGAAGGACAAGGACAAGGGCAAATGACAAATCTTCTAGCGGGCAATTGCATGCTCTCACTTCTAGTGTACCTAAGAGAGGTAGGAACGTTTCTGTTGAAAGTTTAGTTTTTCTTTTCAATCATCCTGTTAGAACTTTGTTCGATTTTGGTGCTTCACTTTCTTTTCTATCTGCTTCCGTAGTTGAGTCTTTGCACCTTAGTACTTGTATAGTAGAAGATCCCATTATTGTCTCAAATCCAATTGATGGTTCGGCTCATTTATCTCTGATTATTTTGGATTTGGGAATGTCTATACTAAGCGTTGAGTTTAGATATAATGCTTACATTTTCGGTTTCATGGGCTATGGGTTGATTCTAGGGATGGATTGGTTATCCAGTAATGGTGCCATTCTCAATTGTGAAAGGAGGGTAGTTAGGCTTTGACTTGCCTCGGTAATACACTCGAAATCTCATGTAACCCTAAGGGTTCTGTCGTGCTTAGTTACCTAGAATCTCTTGATGCATCTGTTGATAATTTGCAATCTGTTTAAATAGTCCATGAGTATCCCGATGTCTTTGATGAACTGAAGGGTTTACCCCCAAAACGTGGAATAGATTTCCGCATATACTTGGTTGATAACACCAACCCAGTTGCATTACCGTACAACACATGGCTCCTAGGGAGAGGAAGGAGCTCAACAAGCAAGTTAAAGAGTTGCTTAAGAAGGGGTTTATTTGGCGAAGTATTTTTGAATAGGGTGCTCCAATAGTGTTCGCTACTAAGGCAGATGGTCCACTTCGCTTATGCGTGGATTTTAGAGAATTAAACAAGCTAACTAAGAAAAATAGGCACTCACTTCCAAGAATAGATGATTTGTTTGACCAGCTTGTAGGTGTGTTTGTTTTCTCCCAACTAGATTTGGCTACAGGGTTTCATCAGCTGAGGACAGTATAGACAAGACTGCTTTTAGAACCCCTGACGGTTTCTTTAAGTGGCTTGTCATGCCTTTCGGTTGGACGAATGCGCCCACTTATTTTGATGACTTAATGAGTAGGGTGTTTAGGGAGTTCCTTAATAAGTTTGTAGAAGTCTTCGTGGATGATATCTTGATTTTCTCTAAGAGTGGAGAAGAACATGCTTTGCGTCTAAGAGAAGTTACAGATACTCTTCGTGCACATCAGCTGAAAGAAAAATTCTCCAAATGCCATTTTTAGAGAAAATAAGTAAGGTTTCTAGGACATGTGGCGTCCAAAGAAGGGTTAGCAGTAGATCCTACAAAAGTAATTGTGGTACAATACTGAAAGGTCCCAAGGAATGCAACAAAAGTAAGGAGCTTTCTTAGACTAGAGGGTTAACATAGGAAGTTCATTAAGAACTATGCGAAGGTATTATCCCCACTTACTGAATTAACGAAGAAGAATCTAACCTTTGCTCGGGATATTGATTGTGATGTCGCTTTCCAACGATCGAGGAGGGCTCTTACAAAGGCCCCAGTTTTGACTTTTACCTTATGGTAGTAAAAGGTTTACGGTATACACGGATGCATGCGGCACGGTACTATGCGCCATTTTGATGTGAAAAGGAAGGGTAAGGTCGTAGCGGATGCCTTAAGAAGAAAAGGTTGACTTCAAGTCCTCTTTAGGTGGAAAGGAAAAATTCAGAATACATATCAACCCTTGATTTAAAAACCTTTGGTTAAGTTAGCAGTTGGCATCTCTAGGAGTAAAACCTACGCTTTTGGATCGAATAGGGACTTCACAAAGAAAAGACTCTCAGATAGTTGACGCAATGGATAAGTTTAGTTGAGAAGATACCTCTAATCACCTTAATAAATGCACTTGGTAGCATGGTTAGCATTTGTTTATTTTCAAGAGATAGTTCTTCTATATGGAATACCCTTTAGTGAATTTTGAAGACCCTTTGAGGAAATGTTAACATGACACAACAGAAGTTGTAGTCCCGAGTATACTAGAAGGAGAAGAGGTAAAGGGTTTCAACTCATATTTTGGAAACAGAAATTAAGAAGTTACACAATCGTGAAGTTAAGACAGTCAGAGCACAATGGGGTGAAGCTCAAGAAGATGCGACTTAGAAGGCTGAAGACTAGATACGCGCATCATACCCTTTTGAGGGTATATCCTTGATCTCTCTTTTTCTATAAAGTTTGTTTGCATGCTAGTCTTTATCTTTTAAGTATATCCTCTCGGTCCTATCCTCAATCCTTAGGTAGAAGCCAATGGAAGTAAACATGTGTTTGAGACATGTTATGTTTGGTGGATGCAAGTGGATGTAAGTGTTTGCTAGTGGTTGCTCGTGGATGCATATACATACACACTAGGTACTAGATCGGCTCAGTTACTTTCATATTGCATATGCATGTATTTATGTTTGGATTGAAATTTGATGTGTTATCATATGGATGTTGCATTTGTATGAATGATTGTGCACTCATGTATAGGTTATAAGGTATGATTAGGAATAATTGCATACATAATGGACTCATGGCACTGACATAATTCGCAGTAAGGAGGTCAACTGAATCAGTAGACCGCCTGATTTTGCATTAGATAAGGACATATACACACTATGCATATGATCATGAAAGCATTAGGAATCTTTTTAAGGATAATGGATGCCTATGATTGAATGGTTGAGTAGATGGATGTTGGATGGTAGGATATACATTCTTCTTGACTTTGAGATTTCGGGGACAAAATCCTTTAAGGAGGGGAGAATGTAATGCCCCCATAATTTTAAATACTAAATTTAACAAATTTAAGAACACTTAATTTTTATAAGAAGAATTAAGTGAAACGGGTTGAGCCATTGCGTTCGTCTCAGAATTCTGCTTGAGATAGAGTCCGAGTTTGCGTAAATCGGACTCCGTATGAAGAAGTTATGGAGTTCAGAAGATTTCAAGTTTAAACAGAAATTAAATTAAAATAATAATCAAAGATCAAAACTGTTCAAAATTTGAAATTCGGTCAGAGCGGGCCGACCGGCAAATTTCCCGCTTAGAGGTGTCGACCCCTTATAGGGGAGTCGACATAGGTGTCGACCCCCCTGCAGGGAGTCGACCCTTTGAGATCCTCTTCCAGTGACGAATTTTTGAAGCCCTGAGCTAATGTGGTCTTCTCTGATTGGCCTATGACTAATTTCTGAGGTATCTAGGGCTTATGTGTCGTGCTATGGTTGGCTGGATGACACATCTCTTTGGTTTGATGGCTCTGATTTCTCCTAGACTAATCTAAAGGCTAGAATTGAACCAAGACTTCTATATAATCACCCCAAACCTCAACCCTAGAACCCATTCTATGAAGCCGTCATGCTGTACGTCTACAAATTGGCCTAGCCTCCATTCATCTACCCCAAACTAGAGAATCAAATTCAAACTAGGAATCAATTAGAAGAACTAGAGAATCAAACGTCCACATCAAAGGATAGCTTTTCAAATTCAGAAATCAAATCCCAGGAATCAAGACCCGTCCTTTTTCTGTAAGTATAGTTATTATTTAGATGTGAACACCTAATAAGGAATCATGACAGTAATAACTGGATCTAGAACTATGCCTAATTCTATTCGTGCCTATCCTTTTGTCAATTCGGAGTTGCCTATGCCTATGAGGCTATTGTGATTGATGTAATGACACCTATCGTGCCTATGAGACAAATGATGTAATGACACCTATCGTGCCTATGAGACTATTGTGATTGACAAAATGAAACCTAACATGCCTATGAGACTGTTGGATTGACAAAATGGAACCTATCATGCCTATGGAACTGTTGTGATTGATTTATCATGTTGTATGCCTATGAGACTATTGGACTGACACAATTGAACCTACCATGACGTATATGCAATTTACATGATAAGTTATTGAAACACACCACCTCCGTTAAGGTCACTCACAAAGGGAATGCCTTAACTTCGGTGGAGCATTATAGGTAAAAGATGTAGATAAATTACAAGACAGACAAATAAAGCAGCGGAAAATAAAGTCATTTTATAAACAACTTAATTCAGTCAAGCTTTTACAACAATTGGCTCAATCATACTTAAAAGTAATACATTCTGTCTTGATTCAAAAACTTCCAAGTATAAAAGAAGCATAAAAATAACAATGATATTCCCCAATGAAGCATGAACCAGCCACAGCAGTGGAAGAGAGAGTCCAAAACAATACATCGACTATCTTCGAGCTTGGAAGGAAAACTGAGCTAAATTATAACATTTCCTCACTGTGAACCTGCGGGGGGGGGGGGGGGACGGAAGGAAAGAGGCAAAACCAAACTAGGTCAGACATGAGTCTGGTAAGTCCAGTGACTTTCAGCATATAAACAGGCAAAAGCATCATGACATGAATAAACCGAATATAAGAAAATACCATGATAACAGGGATAACATGATAACATAAGATAAGCATAACGTATGATAAGGCAAGATAAACTGAATGCGCTTCTACTCTTTCTCTGCTTCGCTACTACTTTGTTATTCTGTTTTTTATACATATATCTCTGCGCCACCTAACTAGTGTCCCAACTAGTAATCTATATAAAATGATAATATTACAACGTGATCCCAATCTCCGCAAATGGTGGTAGCCTTCAGGTGTACATCTATCGTGAGGATTCCACCTCAATCAGCCTAATTGCCATGAACATTTAGATGTACCCTTACTACCCTGTCGATCGGCTCCCTTACTTGTATTCATGTTCCAAGTGTCTGTATCAATCGACCCTCTCTTGCGTGTAGATACCCTGTGCTGGTCCCATCATAAGGTGTATCAATCCTTATGATGGCGACCCGGCACGATTCAGGATGCACAGTATATAACTACTGGTACTTAGTGCCTGCTTTTTCCCACTCCGAAGTACGTGCATGCCCGTAAACCATCGGAACCTACACTGACGTATCCCCTGCTGCTGTTTTGACCGCATATAATCAGCCTAGTAATCGTGCCCCACCCTACCTAGTTTCAGGGTACCTTGATACATCTATGAGAGTTACTGCTGAAATGGGTCCCCATTACTAGGGTTTCCTTATTGGTTAAGTTTGTGGGCCTATATATACAAATATAACCCACCTACACGAGATGTACTTAACCCTCCCATCGATTCAAGCATGTTTATTTAACGGTTAAGTTTGTGGGCCTATATGTGCTAATATTACCCACCTACACAAGATGTACTTAACCCTCCCATCGATTCAAGCATGTTTATTTAACGGTTAAGTTTTGTGGGCCTATATGTACTAATATTACCCACCAACCCGATATGTACTTAACCCTCCCGCACATTATGTCATATTGGTTAAGTGTTGTCCATTCATGTTAACTTAACCCACCCATTCATCGTGTCATGTTGGTTAAGTGTTTCTTATTAACTTAACTCTTCTCACTTATCATGTTAGATTGGTTAAGTGCTTCCTATTAACTTAACCCCGTTCGTTCATCAAGTTATATTGGTCAAGTGTTTCTTGTTACTTAACCCCACGTGTTCGCCTTGTTGTATTGGTTAAGTGTCATTAGTCAATTCAAGTTAACTTAACCCACCTACTCATCATGTCATATTACTTTGGTTAAGTGTCGCCTTCTTGTGTTAACTTAACCCTACCACAAACCAAGTTATATTGGTTAAGTGTTAACTTAACCCATTCCATTTATCATGCTATAGTGGTTAAGTGTTTCCTATTAACTTAACTCTAGTCATCCATCTTGTCATATCGGTTAAGGGTTTCTCATTACTTAACCCTAGTCATCCATGTTATATTGGTTAAGTATTCCTATGAACTTAACCCTACTCATTCATCTTGTTCATTAGCATTAATTGATTTATTAATGCACCAACCTCTCACACTTGATATGTGTTGTTGCGGTTATTGGATGTGCCAGGCGGTTTCGGGCAGTTTTATACCATAACTCAATAAAACATCGGGTTTTTCTTGGGCATGATGCACTAACCTCTCACATTAGATAGGAGTTGTTGTGGTTACTAGATGTGCCGGGCGGTTCCGGGCAGTTTTACACCACAACTCAATCTAACCTCGGATTAGGCATGTTCGTCTTTAATCTACACATTAACCTTATATGCCCAAATCTAGATTTTACATGCTAATTACCAAATTCACCAAAACTAGTCATGTTACATTTTACGCCTAATCTATTATATTATATGAAAGCACAATCTTTCTATAGAGTCTTTTCGGTTCCACTTTCAACCAAAAAAGCACGATCCTGCCATCTGTCCACAGCCAGAATCGAGCGGCTTCTGTTTCCCCGTGGCTTCCCACCTGCTCTCTCTTTCCATTTCCACCCAAAATCGATCCCTTCGCCTTACCAACGTAACGATAAAACATTTTCAGCCACAATCGATCCCCTCCCCTTTCTACCATAACAGTAAAAGTAGAAAATCATCCCTGACATCATCCTCCAGTTCAACCCGATTCCTTACCCTCAGACTGTGAAACACATGACTGCCGTTGATTCGTTGATAACCCAGTAGGAAACAGGGCCGCCTCTAACCCTAATCCCAAAAAAATTGTTGCGCACCCATTATCCTTCCTTACTCCAACAACGATTCAGTTACCGATCTGCTGCGGGAAACGCATCTTCTTCCATCTATTTTTCAATCGTTGTGCCGCCGATATATAAAAAGTATTCTCGCTGGGGTTGGAGTAAAAGGAACACACAGTTTCAAGCATTCCAATTGCTGTTTTCCGCCTTTCATTCGTAGTAAATAATCGGTATGCCCAATTCTTCTCCACCCTTTAAAAAACAACACATGAAATATATTTTTTATTTACCAATAATTGTGTACTTTCATGCCTTCTTATTCCAGAGATATCTGAACTAAAAAATGGTTTTATTTGGTTTATGGTTCAGTGGAGTAGGAAATGAAATTGCTTTGTACACCATATACAACTGTTTTTCAATTGCTAACCATGAATGAGTTGTTTGCTATCAATCAAGGGTTGCTACTGTCATTGGATATAACCCCAGACGAATGATGTATCTGCTACAATTGCTCCAATCTGTTTTCTTTAATTCCAATGATGTTATGATGGATTCTTCCATTGTGAAGCACTAGATTATTGTTGAAATTTTTTTGTGAGAAAAAGCATTTTCGTTTCCTTTTTTTTTTTGCTAAATTTCAACTTCATACCCTTTGAGATCTTAGATTAGGAACATACAGATCATTTTATGAAATGCACACATGAATGAACATTTAAAACTCAATGTTAGGATGTGTTTACCTAACTTTTCAGGTGCTCCATTTTGACATTTAGCTATTTCATTTTGACATAATTATTTCATATGTGACTACAAACTTATTTATATAGTTCCACATTACCAAAAAACAATCAACTGGACTTTCTTATTACTCCCTCACTTGTGATAAATTTTTTTGCATTTGCATGGCACTTGACTTAGATTGGGTTCAAGCCAAACTAATTGTTATGTTTGGAGATTTTTTGTGACGAAAACAACATTGAATCTACAGTAATGACCTGCCATCCTATACGTGTATAAAAAATCAACTACTATTTCCTATGTTGCTTGAGTGGTTCGTAACGACCAAGAAGTTAAAATTTACATTCATTTGGTATGAATGTATTATCAACTTTAATTATTAAACCCTTCTTAAGACTTGAAACCCTTTTTCAAATATGCATGGACAATTTTGGATTGTCATTAGTATATTGATTAGAATGTGTAAAAAAAAATGTGTAAAAAAAATGTGCATTTGTTTCTCATTTTATCATGACAATATTGAGAATATATGTTTTCCAACCAGTCACACATTATCTTACACTCCTAAGAAGCCTTCTTGAGCATAACCTTATTCGGTATATTTTTGTATCAATTTAATTTCCACATGAAACTTGATTTTTTATACACCATTCTTCTAACAGAAAGTGATGCTAAATTTGGGTAACTATCGGATCATTTTATGTCTGATTGTATTACCCTACAAATATTGGTTAGGATGTTGCATAAAATTATTCCTAACATACAACATAATTTTATATGATCATTGTTAGTTGTGCAATTGTGTTTAACTTGTGTTACCATTGTATTACAACGTGAAAATTGAATGATCTATTTGTGATATTAAGCTGGAAACTGCACTGTTTAATCCCTAACTATATAATTTTTGCTTCTGTTATCAATTTCTTGGATGTAAATTATGGAATAAAGTAGGCGAACTATACCTCTTAGACAACCATCCGAATGTTTTCTGTACGTTTCTCAATGTTACAAAGGTATTTCTTTTGTTATCACCAAATACTAATTTTCTCAAAGATAGCGATAATCAGGTTTCCACTTAATTTGGCATTTACAAAAATAGTATAATAAGCTAAGTCCTTGGTATCAAATAGTTGGACCAGCTTTTGTGTATCCATGATTAGTTTATCATCAAAAGCAAACCCTATCGAAATCTTCCTCTTTATTATAACTTGACACCCATAAATAACTTAGTAAGAAGTTGTTATACGATATATGGTTTTGTAAAAACTATAACCACTTGGATATGCAATTATTTCACGCATGTGGTACGTTTTCTAGACCATATGCACAATTAAATGGTTGAAAGAAAATTTCATTTTATGTACGACTAATTAATTCTATCTTTTGATATTATCCATTCATAACAATTTTACACTGTCTTACACTTAAGTCCCTTTGTAGCCCGTAACATATACTGGCTTAGCAATGGTTGATGACTAATTTGTTAAAAAAGACTCTGTTTAGAATTTTTATATGTGATGTTATATCTGTTTTCCTTAAATGTCTTACTTCATTTTGGATTAGTTGTGTTAGAAAAGTGCATTAACAATGCCTTTTTCACCAGTAAAATTCATAGCAATTAATAGAATAGTTTATAACCAGTACCGACATAGATTTTTGTGCATCTTCGCTACATTACTGATACTCCCAACTGTATATGTATTGTTCTGTTTCTCATATTGATAATTTATTCTTGATGTATAAAAATAGGCCTACCTGTTTTATTTATGATATTTGGTGCTGTGATCTACATTTCCCGTTATTTTTAACTTTGTTTTGATTTTGGCTAAAAGATGCATCTAAAATATTTTTAAAAATGCAACTTAATTGATGATATCTATGGTGCATCTTGACTTTTCTTAACTAACGGCGACTTTATATATTCATATGTCATCTCATGCTTCTTATTATAGTTAATCATTCTACTTTATATAGCATATTCTTTGTATTTATAAATATAGGTGGCACTTCGGAAAATTTATTATTTGTTAATGGCCATAGTTAGAGCTTATAAATTTTCTTTATAATCTGAACTAAACTAAGCATACTAAAAATGATTATGTTAAATATCACATAAGTTATATGAATATGTGTTCAATTCGCTTAAGTTAGTTGTGAAGTATCAAATTTTTGCACTGTAGAAATATAGGAATATTTGCTGCCCAGTTTAATGAACTACATCCATAATATCAAAGCTAGAAACCGTGCCAAATCACGCACTTTCTTATCTTTGGACAAATGGTTTAGGAGGCTTCTGTTTATGGTATTTTCCGTTCTTCAGAAGTTCTCTTTATATTGTTACTTTATTTAAGAAATTCTTTAACTCTATATGTTATATTACTTCTATTTAGTTCAAATGATTTCTTAAGTTAAGGTTGGTCTCTGCACTCAGGTGGACTATTTCCAGTTTAGTATGTCATTTTCCACCAAATAAACTTTACATTTTCCCCATAGAGTTCACAACCCATTGGCACAAACTGCATGTTTATAAACTAATATTATGTGAAATAACTAAAATTGATATGCCATTGGCTAACTTCAATTTTTGGACCATCGCGTAACTTATCAAAATGGAAGTAAGGAATATATAGGTGTATAGATATTTCGCTACCAAGCGCTAACATATAATGCGTCAACGATGGTGTATAAGTTTGACTTCAAACTATGGTCGACCACGACCAAGGACAATTGATTAATGCTAAAACATGTAGTTCATATGCCAACATGCGTAAACCTAATGTGCATACAGAGTCATGTAGTTGTAATAAAAGATTAAGCATTTCTACTACCATGTAACTGTAATCGAAATACGAATCGAATTCCATGTGCTAACGTTCCTTATTATTCCTTGCTCAAGTTATGTGCTGATGCAGCTACACCTATATCCAAATCTAGAGACAAAATGTACCAAAAATATATTTTTTAATTAATAAGTCAGGTGTAGAAAGTCTTCGCAAATAAGGATAGTGATGATATTAGCGCACGTCAAAGAGAAAATAGTTGGATTGGAAAATAGTAGTTTTATGAAATAGTAAAAACAAAAGAATGAAAAAGATAGTTCAACACATCTAGGCCTGTCAACGGATGCTTTTGGATACGGGTAGTGCCATATCCGTATCCGAAATTATTTTCGAATATCGGATATCGGTATCCGTTTAGTTTTCGGTTATCGAATATCCGTATCCGCCTAATTTTCGGATACGGACGGATATCGGGTATTTATCCGCTCCACCTGTAATTAATAAATTTAGAAGTATAAATATAAAAGTTTGGATCAATGTAAAATATTCTTTTAAATTAATGTTTATAAAAAACAAGGAAATAAAGAAGTGTAATAACGAAAAATTGTTTTATACTAATGTCCATAAGCGTATCCAAAAATATTCTAAATTTAAACACTTAAACTATCATTTTTTACTAAAAATGGACAAAATATTATATCATACTAACATCCAACAGTTACAAAATAATTATTAACTCTATTTTTCGGTTTTGAGTTATATATATTACATCAATCAGTTGGACGGATATTTTTGGATACGGATGCCACTATAACCATATCCGTATCCGAAAAGCTTTTCGGATATCCATATCCGCTTTTCGGATAATTTCGGATAACGGATATTTTTCATATTTTCGGATACGGATTTGGACGGATATCGGATTTTTCGGGTATTCATTGGCAAGCCCTAAACACATCATATTTTAACCAAACAGCCAGTATATACATAAACAAATATTGTATACGCACTCATGACTACATGAGTTTATCAAGCACAAGTATTATATTGTAAACATATATAGAGTAGATTTACATAGTAAATGTATGGAAGAAATTTATTTTCCTTTGTTCACATTAAGAAGCACGGTTGCAAAATGAAAAACCAAACATGAGTTAACATAATAAGGATTTGTTCACATCTTGAACCAAAGGTCCAAAACACACAATATATATTTGAAATTTTTACTGCCTATCACTTGCATAGTTAACTAAAATATTTGTGAAAATGTACATTTTGACAGGTGTATACTTTATACTGCTTTTCATGCACCGGAGACAGTATAACGATGCACACCATTGGGAAATTAAAAAAAAACATTGCTAATATATTTTTACATTGAATATTGAATAGATAAAGAAGAAAAAGAAAAACAGTGTTGTTGCATTGTTGGGTTTGCGGTTGCTACAAAGCTGAATATTTTTAGTTTCATGCCGATATTACTTTTAATAGGTTTTTATGGATCCTCGCTTTTCATATTTTCTCCTTGGTTGTTATTTCCTATTGCAAGTTTCTAACTATTTTTAGGCCTTAGTTTGTAAAGCTAAATTGTTAATGGATGTGTGCACTATTTATGTCTTATCAGATATCTGTGTTTGTAATCAAAAACCGATTCTAATTTCACAATTATCATGTTTACTTGAAATTGTTTTTTTTCATCTACATTCATTTTCTTACTACTCATGATCCATAATGGGTAATAATGGACTTCAATTTGCTTTATTTTTGTACATATATTGTTTATTTGGGACTTGAAAGCTACAGATTGTTAGTGTTCATTTTGAACTTCTTATCTTGATATTTGGTTTATGATTCTCTTTTTGAGGGTGTTTCTTAATTTTATTGTTATTATTTACTATTATGAATTTTTTAACTGCTTGGCACAGCCTCTATTTTTGAGCCAAAACCACTCAACTTGCTGTCATGATTTCCAAAGCCCAACGCTTTATTGTCCTTTCCAAAGTCATTTATCCTGTTTAGTTGACAAGCATATGCACTTTGAATTCTACTACATCACTTTGCTGCACCCCAAGTCTTGGAGGGTTGTGGCAACCTATAGCAGTTATAATAGTTCCATATTTGTCGGTTCCATTAGTTCAAAAATAAGGTCTGTGCCACTCAATTTTTTTGTGTTATATATATATATATATACAAGTCTTCTGATACTTCTAACTACTAATCATCTAACTTGATGTTTATCATTACGGTGGCGTGCTGGACCAAACTGTTCAATGCATAGGAGGATCTCCCGCAAGCAAGAATCAAGTAGGATAATGGCGGATGATTCAAGGAAGTTTCGCTATAATGTAAGGTTCATGAAGCATTTGGCACTTGAGAGCTACCATCTGTTACATGAAAAAAAATGCAACGGTGATATAGGACAATGATTATCATGCTGGTGTGGCTCTTAGTAATTGGTGTCTGTTGGATAAATTCATTGCATCTCAACTTAATTTGAAGATTGATGTGAAACAGATTATGTATTTGGATGATACAGCTACTATATTTATTGATAATGAAGAAGAAAGTAGAAGCAATGGTGATCTGTGGAGCTTGGCATCTTATGCCCTTGATCGCATACACTTATCTTTATGCTACTAAAAGGCGATGCTTGTGAAAACCCGTAACTTCCCCGTAAAGGAAAGCGCGGATAGTTCGAGAACAAACCACAACAGAACACATACAGAAGAACATTTCATTGTATATTACAACAATGCATCAGAATACAAGAATACACGGAGTATGAACAAATAAATATTACACAGAAATATCAGAGATTACAATAAATTACATAGCAGCGGAAAATAATACAATACACAACTAGAAGTAGATATACGGATACAAAGCTTTCCGGATATCGTTCCAGCTGTAAACCAGGATCCTGTGAATATAAATCTGCAAAACCAAAACTACTAGCTGCCCGTGTCAAAATGGGGGCACCCAGAGTTTAGGTTAAAACAATAAACTCCAGGTCAGTCATGTGACTGGTGTGAGAACTAAAACAGTTATTAATCTTTATTTTAAATCATTAGGTAAATCAAGGGACCACACCGTATAACACGGAACGGGTTTCCTCCCAAGAATACCAGTGCATAAAACAACAGCGCAATGCTAAATAAAGAAAAATGAAGCTATTATAAGACCCAGGTCCTATCACACAATGCAACGCAAGCCGGGGGATAGGGTTTTTACCTTATAATAGCCAAGAATGCTTGATACGTTTAAAAGAAATCATTTGATACTATAATAAGTGTATAGTGTATAAAACAACTTCAAATCATAAGTATCAATCATAGGCGGCATGAATGCCCCATACCACTATGTCGCCATATATAGGTTATACAATCAAAATCGCAAAGTCACGTATTGGAAGTTGGGTTATCATTTATGGTATGAACCGAGGCTAGGGGCAAGATCCTCACCGATTCGAGACTGTCTAGTCCGAGCCTCAGGAACAGCCGCAACTGCCCCATGGATCGTCAGGGCCGGTCCACCGATGTGGATTATTATGCCTGAACACTACGTTTCCCCGCCCTTTGGGGCGTAAATCTGGCCCGTCAGCCGACCAGAAGCATCGGCCGAAACCGATATCACGAGGCGCCTCGCTTTTCAGCAAGTAATAATAAGCAACATCCACATGAGTCAAACTCGTCAGCCAGTTCAAGCACTGACGCCACTCCTAACTAGAAAGAAACGCATGCCCTCCCTGAGGTCCGTCTCCCGTTTTTGGTTCATACCGGGTGTGAAACTCGCGAAGTAAACGTTACACAAAGCTACGCCACAAAGGCCGTGCTTCGATCATCAACCATAAGACTTTGCTTTTCAACAGAAGCCTTGATCATTTGCCACTTAGGCATGCCACACAGGCAATTCACTCCATGCGATTATATCCATCAATATACAACCCCTGAGATCGTACGTCTCAGAGAAGGGCGTTAAGCAAGAGAATAAATTCTCCGCCGCCCAACAGATATATATTTAATAGAGATCAATCACACGGACTAAAACCCAATGTCAGACACACATTCCATTTACAAGTCCGTTCTGGGGCTGAACGAAACCGGAGGCACCTAGTATCCCGCATATCCATCGATCTCCAAGTACGTCTGGACGATCACCAACTGTTTCCATCTTCTTGGGTGTACAGCCCAATCAAGATCATCAGTAATTACCCAAACGACATGAAGACCTCCGGTCTTCGACCATCGTCTTCATCTTCGACTTATCGTCGTATCAGTTATTCAGAATGGGATAAACCCGGTCTTTCCGAATAACTCGCGTATATTTTAAATAAGTGTTACACAAACACAACATACGCCTCATTCCAATTCATCAGTCACTAACCGTAAATTAATCAAGAGAATAATTCCCCAAATATTAACCCCGAAGGCCGAAACCAACATCAGATCAATATCCAGAAAACCGTTCTGCTTAGCTAACCGACAGTTAGTTTCTAAATTTTCACATTCATAGGGAAACGTTCCCATTAATTTTATCCAAGATAAATTACTTGAATTTAATCTTTAATCTATTTTTGAATATCAATTCAAACTAGTCGGGATTAGCGAACCTTACCGAAGTAATCATTTGTTTTAATTTCTCAATCCCAACCTATTCATCCCATGAAGTGAAACTGGTTATACTTCATATCTAACACCACAGTGTTATCGGTAAATTCAATTACCATTTCCCGTTCAAATCTAATTAAAGATTTAACTATCGCCTGGAGCAAAACTGGTGATACTCCATTTTCGATCATTTCAATCTAATTAAAGATTCATTAAAACTCCACTTAGTTTTAATCGCTAACTGGGTTAAAGAATCAGTGTCATTTAAAACACAGTTCACGATAAACCCAAAATCACATTCATTAATTATCGGGTTAAAGAACGAGTGTTATTTAAAACACTGTCCACGATAAACCCAAAAATCAATATCAATTCAATTCCAATTAAATATTATTTAATTGGTACACTTCATTAAATCTAAATAAAAAGATTTAATCTTTTCTCAACTGGGTTCAAGAACAGTGTTAGTGAAGACACCATTCACGACAAACCCATATCACATTTGATATTCAATACAAGGCTCTGAATAGAAAATATATCGGCTTATATTCAATATCAAATTCTACGACTAACAAATGTCGTATTGGAAATAACGATATAAATATATATCTTTCAAATTTCCATAACAACATCTGTTAAATCACGAATTCCAACATCGAAATATTCCGAAGACAATTTCGATTCAAATCCACTCCAATGCAATCATTGGAAATTCTGGTTATTTTTAAAACCCTTTCAAATTCAATTTATTTATTTAAAAATAAATAGAATTGTATTTCTAGTTCAAAACTAGTTCATTTCGATAAAAATCTATTTTTATCTTTTCAAATATGGAGTTTTTCATCCCAATTCTTTCTAAATCATTTCTTATGATTTTACACAAATTATTACTATTTTTAATAATTTTATCAAGGCCTGTACAGTAGATTTCCATCAACGACCATCGAACTGCACTTACAGCGACCTTTTTCAAATTTGATTTGGACATAATTCCAAATCAAACTGTTAGATTTCCAATTTCTAATATTCATTAGAAAGCTCTTTTCGATACGAACCCAACGGTTCCGGTTTTAGGAAAATCCGACGGTCGGATCTCCCGTAATATCCGTTCGAAGTCAATGGTCGAAATTCGCGAACTGCCGCGGCGCGGCGCGTTCTATTCAGGCCATTATATTATATATATAATATATATAATATATAATTCGTCGATTTCTATTTAAAACGAATTTTATGAATCGTTTTAAATTCTTTTCAAAATTCATTTCAACTTCCATTTCAATTCAAAGCAAAATTGAATTCTTCTTTATAAATTCGTTTTAAAATTCATTTCTATTCAATTCAAATTTCAATTCAGTTTGAATTCATTTCAATTCATTTCGAAATCGTTTTCAATTCAATTCGTTTCGAAATCGTTTTCAATTCAATTCGTTTCGAAATCGTTTTCAATTCAATTCGTTTCGAAATCGTTTTCAATTCAATTCATTTCGAAATCGTTTTCAATTCAATTCATTTCGAAATCGTTTTCAATTCAATTCATTTCGAAATCGTTTTCAACTCAATTCATTTCGAAATCGTTTTCAATTCAATTCATTTCAAAATGAATAAAATCGATATAAATATCGTTCACGTCAAAATGGCGTCAATCTAATCAACACGGCTTCCTAAATTTCTATTTTCAAATATTCTATTTCAAATATTTCTTTTTCAAAATAGTTGTTATTATCAAAATATTTCGTTCAACACATGACCAATCTCAATGGATGAGTACTGTCAACACATGAACCTTTATTTTATATTGATAAAGATGTAAATTTTATTACTAAAATATTTCGTTCAACACATGACCAATCTCAATGGATGAGTACTGTCAACACATGAACCTTTATTTTATATTGATAAAGATGTAAATTTTATTACTAAAATATTTCGTTCAACACATGACCAATCTCAATGGATGAGTACTGTCAACACATGAACCTTTATTTTATATTATTCTTTATTTTTCAAATTGGAATGAGGCCCAATCAATTAGATCCTAATGTTTTTGGTTTCGCTAAAATCCGGATTGTTTTGCACCCGGTACATTCAATTGAAGTTTGAAATCGAATTATCGAACTACCGCGCCATTTTCAATTCTATTATAATTATATATATATAATTATTTATATTCTAACGACGACGCGTATAATATATACGTTCTAATTCTATTCAAAATAAATTTCTCGTCGATATTATTTAAAATAATTCATTTTAAATAAACAAAATTCGCTAAAATTGCCAAAATAAAATTTTTAAACTGGCCCAGATTTTCGGGTTGTTACAATGCTTGATAGATTAGAGTAAATTGTTGATGTAATTATTACGGTTGCACCTTGCTGCATAGCACATAAGTCAATAAGACTGAAAATATTAAGCATTATTACTCTTCCCAACTATGTGGTTGTGGTACGTACTTTGTGAAGTTTTATAGCAAGTGAATGTGCTAAAGAGTACACACATTATAAAGGTCCTTGATATTGATAACAACTTCATGAGAGATTGGAATTCTAATTGGTTAATATTATTTGGTTTATGGCTTACTATAATGTAGGCAAATGGCTAAAAATGATTAAGAATAATTATATAAGCAATTGAGCAACGAAGAAAATATGAAATTGATGTGTTGTTCTTAAGTGGTGTTTACCAGAAAAGTAAATATTGAGATTAATATTTACGAGCTCTACGGCATATGCACTTCGTATATAATAATAACAAACGCTTCGCTCATGAATTGTTTTTCTTTACAAATTTTTTACATTGAAATTTGTTTTCGTATTAAATTTAATTTCCAAGTTGCAACATCTATTTTAAAATTTTGAATTTTTATTTTATATTATTAGTTAATAATTTATTTATTTCATTTATATTTTTAGCGATTTTGATGTTTAATATTATTTCTGGATGAACGTTTTTAGAAAAATATCATTTTCTATATTTTATTTTTAAGTGATACTAAAATTTGATAACATTTGAATATAAATGATTTAAATTTGTATAGAAAAAAAGTTAACTTCATGTTATATTTTCAAATTATATTAAAATTTTGTTTTATTGGTAATTTTTGGTCATTCACATTGATGCTATATGCATGTAACACCAAAGGTATTACAACTATTATTAAGGAAATATAAAAAATAAAAAAACATTAGTTGTTAAAGCATTTGTAAAACATTCGGTTTATAATATAGTAAATAAATAAAAAAAATCAATGATTAAGATAATGTTTTGGCTTTGTGTTTAAAATTGAAAATTATCAAAGTTGTGACACTTCTTATCATTTAAAGTGTATTTTATATGGGAATTTAAATTTAAACATTTTATTAGAGCGACTGAAATGTACACTTAATTAATAACATAATGTTGACCTCAAAAAAAGCACAAAAAGATACAATTATTGTTGAAAAAAACAATATAGCTACAACCCGTGTGCGAAGCACGGGTGCGCACTAGTCTAGATTTAATGCTCAAGTTACCCCAAATTCGCAACAATAACAATTTTGCCCAAAACTTGATTTATATGCCAATTTCACACTTTGTCGTTCATACCAATTCTAAGTTCAATATGTCAAATTACATATTCCATAATTCATGTCAAATTACCCCCAAATTGTATCTTAACAGTTATGCCATATTACATGTTCCAAATTATGCCACATAATGTCAACTTCATGTTATACCCAATTTCCTCCGCATTCATAACGTACGTATTTCGAGATTCAACTCAAGATTCATAATATAAGGGGAGAAGCAAGATGGAACATCGTAAGGATAAGCATAGTCATATGATGATAAGAACTACTGGTCCAATAAACTTGATGTGCTAAAAATCAAGTTTTGCAAGGAATACATCGCAGGCATATAGATTATATCATGAACTTAAAAAGGATTACAATTCCGATATACAACAAGGATAGATATGACTGGACCAGTTTCATAGTCAAAAATGATTCCCAAAGATATATATATATATATATACACACACTCAAGCACAGATTTCAATGAAAGGATAACTTACATCAGGCATATTCTCATATCCATTTTATTACATGTCACAATTAGAATCTAGGTGGTCAAATCTAAAAAGTAATTGACTTACAAAACAAAGGCAAATCTTGTTTTCATGCCTAAGCCATACAGCACTATACACCCAAATCTTCTTCTTCCAAATCATAAACTATCACATATATATATATATATATATATATATATATATATATATATATATGTCCCAATTTTAGATCTTAGACCACAACATGTACTATGCCTTATATTTACAGTTCATTTTACGCCCCAAATCCCAAATCATATGTCCAATAATTTATGCCTCAAATCTCAAGTCATATGTCCAATACTTTATGCCTCAAATCCCAAGTCATATGTTCGATACACTTTATGTTTTGAATACAACATGTGTTATGTCCTCAAATCAGTTACAACTCAATTATGCCCAATTTACACAATTTAATACTTTTCCAAATTTTTGGCGCTAGTCATGTCCGAATCATATATTATGCCCAATTTTATTTCCAACGTACGTTCATCTCTTATGAGATTTGGCTCAGGCTCGCGGTAGCCTGGCTATAAAACAAATAGGGAAGAAGGAAAGAAGAGACAAAGAACAGACATAATATTATCAATGAGATAGATCCAAAGGATATAGAAAGACATGCATAATCACAAATCCAGATTTATTACAATGTCAGAATAACAATTAACTTTTATTTCTGAAAGTGATGTGAACTTACAAATTATAGAAGGGTCTTGAATTCTGGGATCTGTATTCTGAAACTGAATAGCTCTCCCTTGAAGTAGACTATTTGTTCTTCTAATTTAGATTCGATTTGATTCTTAGGAATAGTTGTTGAAGTCGTTGAATTAGCTTTTGAATCTATACTAGAATTCTAAACTTGATTTCTACGAAGGACTTGAGTAGCATAACCCCATCTTAGATTTATTTTGATATGAATTAGGGTAGAGTATAGGCGTAATGAAGTTGTGTGGAGATAAAGTGAGGTTTGGGGGTGTTTAAATAGCTTAGGAGCAATGAATCTGGTCAGAACGGGCGTCTAAATGCAGAAAAATGAATCTGTCCACGGATCTGGGAAAGGGGGGAGGTCGACCCCTAGGTCGACCCCATGGTTGACCTATTCTACCCAGGTCGACCCCTAGGTCTACCCCCTGGTCGACCTGGGTCCTGGGCAGGAAATTTTCCGCCCAGCCCGGGTGTGTGATTTGAATTTCGAAACTTTAAATTTGAATTCGGGCTGGTTTTTATTTTAAATTCCTGAAACTTCTATGTGCCATAACTTCTTCATACGTAGTCCAATTTACACAAACTCGGATTCTATCTCAAGCAGAATTCCGAGATGAACGCAATGGCGTAACCCGTTTCCCTTAATTCTTCTCTTAAAAATTAAGTATACTTTAATTTGTTGCTTTGACGTTCACAGAAAATACGGGGTGTTACATTCTCCCCTCCTTAAAGGACTTCATCCCCGAAATCTTCAAGTTAAGAAGAATGCATATCCTAACATTCAACATCCGTCTACTCAACCATTCAATCACAGTCATCCATTATTCTTAAAAAGATTTCTAATGCTTTCATGATCATATGCATAGTGTGTGTACATGTCCTTATTTAATGCAAAAATCAGGCGGTCTACTGATTCAGTTGACCTCCTTAATGCGGATTATGTTAGTGCCATGAGTCCATCATGTATGCAATTCTTCCTAATCGTACTTTATAACTTCTACTTGAGTGCACAGTCATTCATACAAATGCAACATCCATTTGATAACACATCAAGTTTCAATCTATATATATAAAAGTTCACTCATGCATATGCAATATGAAAGCGGCTGAACCGATCTAGTGCGTAATATGTGTATATGCATCCATGAGCAACCACTAGCAAACACTTGCATCCACCAAACATAACATGTCTCAAACACATGTTTACATCCATTGGCTTCTACTTAAGGATCGAGGATAGGACCGAGAGGATATACTTAAAAGATAAAGACTAGCATGCAAATAAATTTTACAGAAAATGAGGAATCAAGGATATACCCTCAAAAAGGGTATGATGCGCGTATCTAGTCTTTAGTCTTCTAAGTCGCATCTTCTTGAGCTTCACTCCACTATACCTTAACTAATTTAACTTTACAATTGTGAAGCTTCTTGACCTCCATTTCCAAAACCCACTAGTAAAGATAGGGCCTCGATCACTTACTATGCTAGAGGGTATCCAATGAAGTCGAACTATCTTTCCAAGATAAACAGATGTTAACCATGATACCAAGTGTATATACTAAGATGATTAGAGGTCTCTCTTCTACTTAGCTTATCCATCATGTCACAAATCTGAGGCTCTAAAGCTAAAGGTTGTTATGTACTTTTTACCTCTCTTAAGGTCAGTCTTACTTAGGGCGCCTGCCACAACCATTTATTTCTCACGCAAAGCATCCTAGTCGAACTCGACATCCCTCAAGTACAAGCCCCAAAGGCCTAAACCAATATCAGACAAGCACCCAAGGAACACCTCCTCCGAATTTAGACGATTTATGTGAGACGATACTAGCAAAACAACCAAACAATTGAGCACTTTACCGACTCTGGCTATCCTCGCCAATCTTGTTCCAAAACTATCGTTGATCGCATAACTGGCTTCGCATTGTCAACTAGATATATGCGGAACTCTATCTCAAGTTTTAGGGGGAAAACCCCTAACCTAATCAAAAAATCCTCGTACTCATGGACTATTCTAACGGATCACAAACCGTCGATAGATGCATCAAGTGATTCTAGATAGCTAAGCCTAACTGATCCCTTAGGATCGCACGAAATCTCGAGGGTATTCCCAAGGCAAGTAAAAGGTCTAACTATCCTCCTTTCGCAATTACTAGCTAACCATCCCATGCCTAGAATCAACCTATAGCCCATGGAACCAAAAACATAAGCATTAAAACAGCTATTCTCAAATCCTCACAAACCAAAGATAAATGAGCCGAACCAGCAATTGGATTTGAGACAATAATGGGATCCTCTACTATACAAGTTCTAAGGTGCAGGGACTCAACTATGCAAGCAGATATAAACGAATGTGAAGCGCTAAAATCAAAAAGAGTACTAACAGGATGATCAAAAAGAAAAATTAGATTTTTTTCAACCGAAGCTTTACTACCTCTCTCTCAGGTATGCTGGCGTTGAGAGCATGCACTTGCCTTCCGGAAAATCCTGTCCTTTGTTCTTGCCTTTGTCCTTAATAATGACACTTTCTCTTGTTTTAGGTTTTATTATTCTTTCCTTTTTACCTCCTTTTTGAACCAAGTCCATATCCATGAGTTCCTCATCCTTGGGTTGTGCTCCTTAGCAAAACTCCCTCAGTCTCATCTTTACTATCCTTGTGTAACACGTTGACAAGTCTTTCAAAAGCTACCTCCATCGCACAGAGAATCCTACAAATCTCGAAAGAAAATTAGCCGCAGGTGAAACTACTGCGGCTATAGATGGAAGTTGGGCACTTACTTTCCCTTTGACAAGTGTCGTAGTCTTGTCGACCCTACGGAACCATGCCGCGATGAGGTTACCTCCCAGAAAGATAGGATCCCCGGAGACTCAGGAAAGAAGGAAACAGAGGATCAACAGATAATGCATATGGCTTTGGGGAATATGCCTTTAAAACAAAACTTTTCTTTTGAAAATGCTTCTTTTAAAACCGTTTTGAAAATAATTTTTCAAATCTTTTGTCTAATTCGGTAGCCTTCAGCTCTGATACCAAGTGAAACACCCTACCTCCGTTAAGGTCACTCACAAAGGGAATGTCTTAACTTTGGTGGAGCACTATAGGTAAAAGATGCAGATAAATTACAAGACAGACAAATAAAGCAGCGGAAAATAAAGTCATTTTATAAACAACTTAATTCAGTCAAGCTTTTACAACAATTGGCTCAATCATACTTAAAAGGAATACATAGAAATTCTTTCTTGATTCAAAAACTTCCAAGTATAAAAGAAGCATAAAAATAACAATGATATTCCCCAATGAAGCATGAACCAGCCATAGCAGTGGAAGAGAGAGTCCAAAACAATACATCGGCTATCTTCGAGCTTGGAAGGAAAACTGAGCTAAGTGATAACATTTCCTCCCTGTGAACCTGGGAGGGGGGAAATGGAAGAAAAGAGGCGAAACAAAACTAGGTCAGACATGAGTCTGGTAAGTCCAGTGACTTTCAGCATATAAACAGGCAAAAGCATCATGACATGAATAAACTGAATATAAGACAATACCGTGATAACAGGGATAATAAGATAACATAGTATAAGCATAAGGTATGATAAGGCAAAATAAAATGAATGCGCTTCTACGCTTTCTCTGCTTCGCTACTACTTTGTTATTCTGATTTTATATATATATATGTATATATGTATATATATGTATATGTATATATATATATGTATATGTATATATATATATATATATGCACCACCTAACTAGTGTCCCAACTAGTAATCTGTATAAAATGATAATATTACAGTGTGATCCCAATCCCCGCAAATGGTGGTAGCCTTCAGGTTTACATTTATCGTGAGGATTCCATCTCAATCAGCCTAATTGCCATGAACATGTTAGATGTACCCTTACTACCCTATCGATCGGCTCCCTTGCTTGTATTCATGTTCCAAGTGTCTGTGTCAATCGGCCCTCTCTTGCGTGTAGATACGCTGTGCTGGTCCCACCATAAGGTGTATCAATCCTTATGATGGCGACCCGACACGATTCAAGATGCACAGTGTATAACTGCTGGTACTCAGTGCCTGCTTTTTCCCACTTCGGAGTACATGCACGCCCGTAAACCATCGGAACCTACACTGACGTACCCCATGCCGCTGTTTTGACCGCTTATAATCAGCCCAGTAACCGTGCCCCACCCTGCCTAGTTTCAGGGTACCTTGATACATCTATGAGGGTTACTGCTGAAATGGGTTCCCATTACTAGAGTTTCCTTATTAGTTAAGTTTGTAGGCCTGTATATACAAATATTACCCGCCTACATGAGATGTACTTAACCCTCCCATCGATTCAAGCATGTTTATTTAACGGTTAAGTTTGTGGGCCTATATTGCTAATATTACCCACCTACACGAGATGTACTTAACCCTCCCATAGATTCAAGCATGTTTATTTAACGGTTAAGTTTTGTGAGCCTATATGTACTAATATAACCCACCAACCCGATATGTACTTAACCCTCCCGCACATTATGTCATATTGGTTAAGTGTTGTCCATTCATGTTAACTTAACCCACCCATTCATCGTGTCATGTTGGTTAAGTGTTTCTTATTAACTTAACTCTTCTCACTTATCATGTTAGATTGGTTAAGTGTTTCCAATTAACTTAACCCCGTTCGTTCATCAAGCTATATTGGTCAAGTGTTTCTTGTTACTTAACCCCACGTGTTCGTCTTGTTGTATTGGTTAAGTGTCATCAGTCAATTCAAGTTAACTTAACCCACCTACTCATCATGTCATATTACTTTGGTTAAGTGTCGCCTTCTTGTGTTAACTTAACCCTACCACAAACCAAGTTATATTGGTTAAGCGTTAACTTAACCCTTTCCATTTATCATGCTATACCAGTTAAGTGTTTCCTATTAACTTAACCCTAATCATCCATCTTGTCATATCGGTTAAGGGTTTCTCATTACTTAACCTTAACCATCCATGTTATATTGGTTAAGTATTCCTATGAACTTAACCCTACTCATTCATCTTGTTCATTAGCATTAATTGATTTATTAATGCACCAACCTCTCACACTAGATATGTGTTGTTGAGGGTATTGGATGTGCCAGGCGGTTCCGGGCAGTGTTATACCACAACTCAATCTAACCTCGGGTTTTTCTTGGGCATGATGCACTAACCTCTCAAATTAGATAGGTGTTGTTGTGGTTACTAGATGTGTCGGGCGGTTCCGGACAGTTTTACACCACAATTTAATCTAACATCGGGTTAGGCATGTTCATCTTTAATCTACACATTAACCCTATATACCCAAATCTAGATTTTACATGCTAATTACCAAATTCACCAAAACTAGTCATGTTACATTTTACGCTCAATCTAGATTTAATGCTCAAGTTACCCCAAATTCGCAACAATAACAATTTTACCCAAAATTTGATTTATATGCCAATTTCATACTTTGTCGTTCATGCCAATTCTAGGTTCAATATGTCAAATTACTTATTCCATAATTCATGTCAAGTTACCTCAAATTGCATCTTAACAGTTATGCCATATTACATGTTCCAAATTATGCCAAATAATATCAACTTCATGTTATACCCAATTTCCCCGGCATTCATAACGTACATATTTCGAGGATCAACTCAAGATTCATAATATAAGGGGAGAAGCAAGATGGAACATCGTAAGGATAGGCATAGTTATACGATGATAAGAACTACTGGTCCAATAAACTTGATGTACTAAAAAGACAAGTTTTGCAAGGAATACATCGCAGGCATATAGATTATATCATGAACTTAAAAAGGATTACAATTCCGATATACAACAAGGATAGATATGATTGGACCAGTTTCATAGTCAAAAATGATTCCCAAAAATATATATACACACTCAAGCACATATTTTAATGAAAGGATAGCTTACATCAGGCATATTCTCATATCCATTTTATTACATGTCACAGTTAGAATCTAGGTGCTCAAATCTAAAAAGTAACTGACTTACAAAACAAAGGCAAATCTTGTTTTCATGCCTAAGCGATACAGCACTATACACCCAAATCTTCTTCTTCCAAGTCATAAACTATCATATATATATATGTATATATATATGTATGTATATATATATATATATATGTCCCAATTTTAGATCTTAGACCACAACATGTATTATGCCTTACATTTACAGTTCAATTTACGCCCCAAATCCCAAATCATATGTCCAATACTTTATGCCTCAAATCTCAAGTCATATGTCCAATACTTTATGCCTCAAATACCAAGTCATATGTTCGATACACTTTATGTTTTGAATACAACATGTGTTATGTCCTCAAATCAGTTACAACTCAATTATGCCCAATTATACACAATTTAATACTTTTCCAAATTTTTGGCGCTAATCATGTCCAAATCATATATTATGCCCAATTTTATTTCCAACGTACGTTCATCTCTTATGAGATTTGGCGCAGGCGCCCAGTAGCCTGGCTATAAAACAAAAAGGGAAGAAGGAAAGAAGAGACAAAGAACAGACATAATATTATCGATGAAATAGATCCAAAGGATATAGAAAGACAGGCATAATCTCAGATCCAGATTTATTACAATGTCATAATCACAATTAACTTTTATTTCTCAAAGTAACGCGAACTTACAAATTGTAGAAGGTCTTGAATTCTGGGATCTGTATTCCGAATCTGAATAGCTCTCCCTTGAAGTAGACTATTTGTTCTTCTAATTTAGATTTGATTTGGTTCTTAGGAATAGTTGTTGAAGTCGTTGAATTAGCTTTTGAATCTCTACTAGAATTCTAAACTTGATTTCTACGAAGGACTTGGAAAGCATAACCCCATCTTAAATTTATTTTGATATGAATTAGGGCAGAGTATAGACGTAATGAAGTTGTGTGGAGAGAAAGTGAGGTTTGGGTGTGTTTAAATAGCTTAGGAGCAACGAATCTGGTCAGAACGGGCGTCTAAATGCATAAAAACGAATCTGTCCACGGATCTGGAAAAGGGGGGAGGTTGACCCCCCGGTCGACCCCATGGTCGAACTGTTCAACCCAGGTCGACCCCCCACGTCGACCTGGGTCCTGGGCAGGAAATTTCCCGCCCAGCCCGGGTGTGTGATTTGAATTTCGAAACTTTAAATTTGAATTTGGGCTGGTTTTTGTTTTAAATTCCTGAAACTTCTAAGTGCCATAACTTCTTCATACGAAGTCCGATTTATACAAACTCGGACTCTATCTCAAGCAGAATTCCAAGACGAATGCAATGGCGTAACTTGTTTCCTTTAATTCTTCTCTTAAAAATTAAGTACACTTTAATTTGTTACTTTAACATTCATAGAAAATACGGGGTGTTACAGTTATGTTCATACATTCTTACATGTTTAGATCCAAGCTAGTACCCATGTTTAAGATCTATATAAGTTCATGCTTATACAATTAGATCTATGCTAGTTCACATGTTAACTGAATCTAATTTAAATGTTAGATCATGTTCATGTGCTTAATTAAGTTTATGTCGTTCTATCCCAAATTTATACTAGGCATGTTGATCTATATTGTTTAGGCCTGCTGGAATGTTACATGTCCCTTTCTTTTCCCTTTTATTTATAAGTTAGGCCAATTTGTGAGCCTAAAGTTCTATATGAATTATGTGAACGAATAATGGGGGAGACGTTGGGAAAAAATATTAAACTACATGCTATTGGCATAGATTGGCTCATATTCATGTAAATAATTAGTAGCATGAAATGGCAGAATTTGTATACCTAGAATTATGGACATAATTTAGAGGGTAAATGGGGCATGACTTGAATTGACAACACTTGTGGATAATTTACGTATGAACATAAATTGTAAATATGTAAATTAATTAAAAAATGAATATGCCTAACCCGAGCTTAGATTGAGTTACGGTGTACGACTGCCCCGGACCGCCCGGCACATCCAGCAACCGTAACAATAAAGATCTAATGTGAGAGGTTAGCGCATTAAGCCCAAAAACCCGAGGTTAGATTGAGTTGCGGTGTAAGACTGCCCGGAACCACCCGACACATCCAACGATTGCAACAATATAGATCTAATGTGAGAGGTTGGTGCTTTAATGAATGAATTAAAGCTAAGAAACAGACAAGCTAAGAATGGTAGGGTTAAGTTAAAAAAAGAGGGCAACACTTAACCAATGTAACATTACAAGTGGTAGGGTTAAGTTAATACAAGAGGGCAACACTTAACCAATATAACATGATGTGTGATAGAGTTAAGTTAACACAAGAAGACAACACTTAACCAATACAACATGATGTGTGATAGGGTTAAGTAACACAAGAGGGCAATACTTAACCAATGTAACATGACAAGTGGGTGAGTTAAGTTAACTCGACTGGATTGATGACACTCAACCAATATAACATGATGAACGAGTGGGGTTAAGTTAATGGGAAACACTTAACCAATATAACATGATGAACGAGTGGGATTAGGTAAATGGGAAACACTTAACCAATATAACATGATGAAATAATGGGGTTAAGCTAAGGGGAAACACTTAACCAATTACAACATGATTGAATGAGAAGGGTTAAGTTAATAAGAAACACTTAACCAACATGACATGACTGAAGGAAATTCAGATCTAATCGATTACCTTAATATAAACGATTTAACAAATTAAACCATGAATCTATTGCAAAACAGTAATACGAAATCAAATTAGGTTATGATTCATACCTGCCGTGATGAAGAAGCTGATGAAAACCTAACAAAAATAACTTAGATGAACCGAATCAGGAGCTCGACAAAACGCCGGAGCCTCTAGAGGTTATCCACACAAACGTGTTCTTCTCCGATCAAATTGAAGAAGGGATCGGGGATTTTTGGTGCTAGCCGCCGCCATGAATAGGGTTTTACATCAAAATTATATCGGCCGATTTTTTATTTTTTGATCTTATCTTTTCTTTTTGATGGTCCACACTATTTTAATAAGGACTAAAATACCCTATAAAACCTAGTGTGTACCATCAAACAAGGAAACCGCCGTTTTACCATTTCAATGTTAAACAAAACATCAACAGATTTGATATTTTATCTACCCAATACATGACTTTCCCTTTATCACGTTCTAAGTGTGTGACCCTATAGGTTACTATAACATTGGCAATGATTTTAAATCGTATTTAAAATCATAAACAGAGATTGGCATCTAGCAATACATCACTGCTACCCAAGCAATATAATCGATTCGATACAACCTTTCCGCGACCAATGTATCAATGTAATATAATCCTTTTAACTAGTATATCCAGGATTAAACTAGAGACATGGATCATATCATCCTCTTTATATTTTAATCCTTTATCTTGATCGATGAGTAGACTGTTCAAAACAAATCAATATTTGAGCACGGCCATGCATTTCACAGTCTCACTCAATCAAGAGGCCCATGGATATCACCACAAATATATTGCAGGGTTAAATTCCATCTAGATCATTCATAATTTCTATTCGATTCGAGATGTATCCAACAATCACCGTTATCGTTACTCTGTTACGAAATAACTTTAGATGATATCAAAACACAAATATACTCGAATAAAATTATAATGATTTCAGGTCTAAGGACCATTACATCACTTTCACTATGAGAATAACTTATGATACTGTTAATTATATTCCATGGAGTTATCTCACGGCGGGTCAGCCCAATACGATATTCTCCAATACGTATTTATATCTTGACTTTAATATCACGTATATTAATGATCAATGAGATGTGATCATCAGTCAATCAATATACTAGTCTCATCGTTTTATTGTTGTCCTGTATAAACAATAAAACTCGACTAGGGACTTTTAAGAGTTATAATATTTAACACATCATATAATCTCAAGTTCAGTCTTACTCGAACTATATAATTCCGTATTATTACTCTAAGGACTTCTATTATATTAATATTTATATTACGCAGTAAATATAATATAAAAGAATAATATTTTATTCAAAATAAAATAATAACATCAACAGTGTTATCAATCTCATCAAATGAATTGCCTCTAGGGCACAAACTCTAACAATCTCCCACTTGCACTAGAGTCAATCATTCATATATCGTATACTCATGAAACTAGTGTGACTATTAAACTTCTGCTGCGACAAAGTTTAATTCAGCAGGTCTGCAACATTACAACTTCTGTAACTTTTGCAGATATGTTTATTTCTTCTATGAACAACTTCACATAAGAATTATATTTCTTAAATATATGTTTGGATTTGTATAGTGAGTTTAAGGTTTCAGGCCTGAGCAATAGCCACATTGTTATCGCAACGTAAATCATTGGATCAACAATGAATTAAGTTTAATCATGAACTTCTTAATCCAAAAATTTTCTTTCTTAGAATCAGTATTTATTTCTTGTTTTAAAATAACATAATTTACAATAATTAATGTGTTATCAAATAACATTAGAATTATTGTCTCACTCCCACTCAATTTCTTGTCTATACAAGATTCGGTGACATTTTGTGGTTTCGAGACATTTCGACTTCTACTTCATTCCTATCGGTATCTTAGAGACTGGTTCTCCTTTATAAAGGATATCAATTTGAGCAATAAACATTCTTTATTCTCAGAGAATTTATAGAAATAATATCCATTTATATCTCGTGGATATTACACAAAATAGTCATTTGATTTGGGTTAGATCTTATCAGAGGAGGGACGTTTAATAAACGCCTTACATCCCAAATCTTCAAAATATACACACTAGGACATTTCCTAGTCCATATCTTATATGGCTTCTTTAAAATCATTTTAGTGGGATTTAATATAATTGTTCTAAATTTAATTTATAGGAAGATCTATATGACTTATTATTAATCGTACTATATCTTATAAAGTACAATTTCTTCTTTCAGACATACCATCTCAATATGGTGTTCTAAATGGAGTGAGTTGTGAAACAATTTCAAACTCCTTTGAATAGTCATTAAATAGTTGGCTTAAATATTCTCTTCGATCTGTTCGAAAAGTATTTATTTATTTTTTTAATTAATATTGACTTCTAACTTCATTTTGAATTCTTTGAACTCTTCAAAGGATTCTGATATGTGTTTCATAAGATACACATATCTGTATCTACTGATATCATCAGTAAATATAATGAAGTAATCTAACCTCCCTCTAGCTCATGTATTCATTGCTCCAAATACATCATTATGTATCAGACCCAATACTTATCACTCATTCACTGTGTCAAGTGAAAGGCGATTCAGTTATTTTGCCTAATGAACAAGATTTGTATTCTTCATATGATTCAAATCAAATGACCTTAAAAATTCATCATTATGGAGTTTTGATATACCTTCTTGTTTATTGGGCTAACCGGTAATGCTAGAGGTATATTGGATTTAAATCACTAAATTTAATCCATTCATTATTAATGTCAAGTACATTATAGTTAAAGATTTACAAAGATCATTAACTATTTGTGAAATTCCACACGATATTTCATTTAAATAAAATGAATAACAATTGTTCATTTATTACAAATGAAATTCAAACTTGTCTGAACAAGATTTAATATAACAATTATCTTAAGTGGAATTTCATTATAACAATTATTTTATTTATTTAATTAAGCCAGTCTAATCAACAAGAATCAACTTCCTATGGATAATTCAACAACACTTGCTTCATTTCCAATTGTAAGTCCACTTGTCCTTTTATCAGATTTCTACTCATACCGCTATTTTATATATCAACATACATTTATGTGATTTTATATCTAGTGTCTAGTACTAGAGATGTATAAGTAGATTATTATAACATTTATATGTTATTCAGTTGAAGTCACACTTTAACTTTTAGATCCTCCCTATTCGATAGAACAATCTATGTTTCAATTTGTTTAAGGACAATCCTAAATTTTAATGTTAGTCAAGAAACTTAATTTAATTCAGTTTATCCTTCTTAAGGATTAATTTAAATTATTTTGTTATTTATTATTTAATATCTACAGTAGATAATAAATAATAACCGATTCTTTAATATTTATTTAATATAAAATTTTGACAATCAAGATTTATATTAACATAAATGTTTAATTTAAACTAAAATACGCTCCCACTCAAATTAACATCCCTATGTTTATATACATATATCAGTATATATATATATATAATGGTGTTCTAAGATCCATATCTAGTCGTGCCTTGACCCTGCTTTGGCTGAACCCAAAACACAACCTTTTAGGTAGATATCTTATATCAATTATATCGTGTATATAATTCTTGGATCGCATGATGAACATTTTGTTCAGTATTATTCATTTGCTCAAATATAGAATAATTCACGCTGTTGTCTCTAAGCCATAATCCTATTATGCAGCTTAGTTAAGTCAAACCCAATAATACAGTCGAAGCACCACAATTACTCCTACCGCATATAACCAAAACAAAAGGTGCACAACGCTTTGGCGTTAGTTACATCCTAATGAGATTGGACAGTGATGGGCGTACTATTGGAAAATTTCACCATGACTTAATATAACAAAATTTGCTTTAGAGGGAATTTATAACTCGTAGTGGAAAACAAAATTAGTTTTATTCACATATATCAAAATATATGTATTTTACAAATATATATAATATATATATATACACACACACACATATAATATGTAATACAAAAAAAATATCGCTGGAAAATTTATTTTCCACGTTTTTGAACATTTCAAAACACGTATTTTATATTAGTAATATTATCCCCAACGAAATTCTAGAATGAATATAACATGTACATTCTTTCTTTTGGATATTTCAAGTCTTTAAAATAAAATAAAATAAAATTACATACTTTTGGAGAAAGTATTTTACAAACCTTTTGTAAACATCATATCCATATATTGAAATACATTATTTACAATCGTTAAGAGATGTACATGTCTTGTAAAAATATAAAGCATACATATTGGGCCATTAGGGTGTTATAAATCAAATTACTAATAAAATTGATCACATCAGTTTTCAGATTTATTAGTAAAGGGCCAGATCATAATACATATAATAATACTAGACCCATGAACCAAATTCACTCATGCACATATAACAACAATTTGAACACAGGTACTATATGTGTACACACTTTCCTTATTCTGAAGTACACATTTATACATGTAACAGGCTATGCTATTAGCAAATATATATATGAGACAATCTCATGTATATTTCCATTGAAACTTTTGCACGCACGATTAGCATGTAATATGGACTATTCCAGAAAGTTTTAATAAAACCAATACATCCGACAATGCATATTCATGCCACATCTAATATATATATATACATCAAATACAGTGGAATATTTATATTTCCAAATACCTATGATGTAAGATAAATATACATTCATTTCAATAATAGAACAAGTCTCACTTGTTCATTTCACAGAATACATTAGTAGTATTGACAAGTCGCAAACCTTCTCATGGAGTTGTATTTCTTGCTGAAACAATTTCAGTATGCACCTCTGCTACCCTGTAGATTCAATATCAATTCACAGGGTCAGATCTGCAAACAATACATCAAATGTATATAATGTGTATGCCGTAGTTTATATACATCAAATGTATATATGATGTTTGTGTGCAGTGTCATATATATTTACATCAAACACATATAATATATATGTTTAATTTGATCACATCAAAAATTAATTTAAAATGTATTGTATTATATACACAGCATTTGAGATTCATCAATCAAATGTAAGGCTGTTGCAAATCATATTTGCAATATGTATGTATGTATTTAGCAACACAAATATATATAAACTGTACATCATAATGTGTATGTCCTGTGTTGGTGCAGAATCAAACAAATTTTATAGTATCAAGACCATTCTGAAAAGGTGCTAGATACATATATCAAAAAGGGAAATTATCATTATCACTTGCATACATGTACATTAACTGAATAAATCAGTTTTAGCTATATTAACAGATATGTGATAATATAAGAAAGTGTTAATGTGTCTAGATATAAGATGCAAATAACCGGGTTGTGAATTACTAAGTGTACTTATAGAATCAATATATATACTATATATATATATATATTAAATCCATCATTTTTTTAATACAGTATCATATACTGTTACATTCATTTACAGTCTATTTTATGCATCCTTATTGTTAAGAAACATCTTTATATATACAGTTAGGTTCATATCGATCTTACAGAATTTTAAGATCATATCAACCTCTTGATATCTTACCAAAAGTATATCAGTAAGTATGCAACTACATGTGATTTATATTCAGTCCAGATTTCAAAATCTAACTCTAATCCCAAAAAAATCTGAGAATTAAGAACTACAAAATGGATATATCATTATATATTGAATACGTAGAAATACATCTACATTTTGATAACATGTTAGCCAAAATTAGAACATGTAAACTTGTAGTAAATCTAGATCTAATCAGTAAATTCACATATGAGTTTAACATATGTTTGGATTCTAAGTCACTATATACTCATACATTAACATAACAATAAGAACTGAGCTATTCATTCAACATATATTCACCCAGATTTATACTCAAACAACATACGAGTTAAAATCCATATAATCTCAGAACATTACTATAAATCATGAGACCAAATTGCAGATGTGCATACTTATGAAAAACTTAATTAATCATTAAGTACATTCATAACAAAGTGTATACATCTGCAAATTTAATTGCAGTATTAACTCCTGACTTTCTAAAGCAATTATAATACTGTATTCAAAATACAATTATGTTACCTTTCATATATTAACTGTTAATATATGGCAGCATTCTCATGCTAAAGATCATATAAATATGATGCAGGTCAAACATACAAGGAAAAACTGAAATCAATTTAGCATCTGGACACAATCATTTATACAGGTACATTAAAACTGAAATTTAAATAAGAAATCATATTTCTGGTTATTAAGAAATCAGTTTGTAATATATATAGTTAGTACATACAATTCCAAATGGGCTTTAGACATAACAGGTCAATTTTATATATGAGAATCCATGTATGCTTTATACTTTCATAAAACATATCATATATGCATTTACAAGCTAAATAAATCATAATACGACTGTTATGATTCAGAACAGTTATGTTTATAACCTTTATAATGTTAGTAAAACCATGGGGTCATATGTATGATATTCCAACACTAAACTTGTGTCAAAATCTGAAATCCGAACACGATCAAGCTTTCTGTTTTTAACAAATAAAACAGAAACAGATTTTAATAATAATTGATTTCATCAAATTAAATATTATTAAAACCAAAAACTTGAAAGATCAAACTATTAAAACATGTCTTTAATCATATTAAAATATTTTGTATAACTGAGTCAAAACATTTTTACTCAGTTTAATCAAGCATTTTGAATACAAAATTTGCAGTGTTCATTGATCAACGTTATAAAAATTTCACTCAGATAATAACCAATGTCACACACTATAAACCTGTTATCTCTTATGCTTACAAGTATAAAGCTAGTCATGAACCCTTAGCTGATCTAATATTCATAGATATATGCTCTATATATATATAACATATAGAGGCAGCAATTAATCAACATTTTCAGATTAATCAGGCAATAATATACATTATGAAATCAGTATTTCAAAATTAAAACAAGACTGCCTTACCTTTCTTGATCAACCAAAACTGATTTTGATTTATCACTAGGTTCTTTGATAGATAGACAGGTTAGAAGCTATTTAAGATTCTAGTTAAAATCAGATTTTAACTACTAATAAATGTTGTTTATAATAGTTTTCAAAATACCAGCTTCGAATACTATTTATGCACAAAAGGTATGCAAGCTAATTCAGTATTCTTAATACATGAATTTACTTCCAGCTTTGTATCAAAATACAAACTTGATTTTTCAGTGAACCATTTTCATTTTACTTTATAAGTGAATATAAAGTTAAATTCTAACATCAGAATCCCTTTATTTGTAAATCAAATAAAGTTTAATTATGAGATTTGCAATTTTAAAATACGATTAAAATTCAGATCTAACAAACAAAATTCCACTTCAAAGTTATATACTAAGTGCAAAACTTTGTTTACAGTAAAACATTTTTACTGTTTGAATCAAAACATAGTTTTAATTCTAAGTGAAACAATTTCACCTTTAATACGAATTTATCATCAGATCTAAATTCATGATGTTAGGACCTCGATAATCTAATAATTAAACACAAAAAAACCTAAATCACGGTTTCATAATTACTAATTTTGCAAACCCTAGCTCTGATACCATTGAAGGAAATTCAGATCTAATTGATTACCTTAATATAAACGATTTAACAAATTAAACCATGAATCTATTGCAAAACAGTAATACGAAATCAAATTAGGTTATGATTCATATCTGCCGTGATGAAGAAGCTGATGAAACCCTGACAAAAATAACCTGGATGAACCGAATCAGGAGCTCGACAAAACGTCGGAGCCTCTAGAGGTTATCCACACGAACATGTTCTTCTCCGATCAAATTGAAGAAGGGATCGGGGATTTTTGGTGCTAGCCGCCGCCATGAATAGGGTTTTACATCAAAATTATATCGGCCGATTTTTTATTTTTGATCTTATCTTTTCTTTTTGATGGTCCACACTATTTTAATAAGGACTAAAATACCGTATAAAACCTAGTGTGTACCATCAAACAAGGAAACCGCCGTTTTACCATTTCAATGTTAAACAAAACATCAACAGATTTGATATTTTATCTACCCAATACATGACTTTCCCTTTATCACGTTCTAAGTGTGTGACCCTATAGGTTACTATAACGTTGGCAATGATTTTAAATCGTATTTAAAATCATAAACAGAGATTGGCATCTAGCAATACATCACTGCTACCCAAGCTATAATAATATAATCGATTCGATACAACCTTTCCGCGACCAGTGTATCAATGTAATATAATCCTTTTAACCAGTATATCCAGGATTAAACTAGAGACATGGATCGTATCATCCTCTTTATAATTTAATCCTTTATCTTGATCGATGAGTAGACTGTTCAAAACAAATCAATATTTGAGCACGGCCATGCATTTCACAGTCTCACTCAATCAAGAGGCCCATGGATATCACCACAAATATATTGCAGGGTTAAATTCCATCTAGATCATTCATAATTTCTATTCGATTCGAGATGTATCCAACAATCACCGTTATCGTTACTCTGTTACTAAATAACTTTAGATGATATCAAAACACAAATATACTCGAATAAAATTATAATGATTTCAGGTCTAAGGACCATTACATCACTTTCACTATGAGAATAACTTATGATACTGTTAATTATATTCCATGGAGTTATCTCACGGCGGGTCAGCCCAATACGATATTCTCCAATACGTATTTATATCTTGACTTTAATATCACGTATATTAATGATCAATGAGATGTGATCATCAGTCAATCAATATACTAGTCTCATCGTTTTATTGTTGTCCTGTATAAACAATAAAACTCGACTAGGGACTTTTAAGAGTTATAATACTTAACACATCATATAATCTCAAGTTCAGTCTTACTCGAACTATATAATTCCGTATTATTACTCTAAGGACTTCTATTATATTAATATTTATATTACGCAGTAAATATAATATAAAAGAATAATATTTTATTCAAAATAAAATAATAACATCAACAGTGTTATCAATCTCATCAAATGAATTGCCTCTAGGGCACAAACTCTAACAATGACGTGTGGATGGGTTAAGTTATCTTGAATGGATGGATAACACTTAACCAATTTGGGGGGTATACGAATAGACCCTAGAAAACCCTAGAACAGGACCTATTTCAGCAGTAACCCACATAGATGTATCACAGTACCCTTAACTAGGCAGGGTGGGGCACGATTACTGGGCTAATTATTATAAGCGGTCAAAATAGCGGTAGGGGGTGCTGCAGTGTAGTTCCGACGGAGTATGGACGTGCACGTGCTCCGGAGTGGAAAAGCAGGCATTGGGCATCAGTAGTATACACTGTGCATCTTGAATCGTGTCTGGTCGCTATCATAGGGATTAATACACCTTATGGTGGGACCAGGGCAGGGTATCTACACGCAAGAGAGGGCCGATTGACATAGACACAAGGAAAAATTAATACAAGTAGGGAGCCGATCGATAGAGTAGTAAGGGTACATCTAACATCTTCATGGCAATTAGGCTGATTGAGGTAAGATCTTCATACTAGATGTACACATGAAGGCTACCACAATTGCGGGGTTGGGATCACCTTAATTTATAACATAGGATACTAGTAGGGGATACAGATCCTTTTTCACAGGATACTAGTTGGGACACAAGTAGGGAATACAAATCGTTCTATAAAAGACACTACTTGGGTGGTGCAGAGAAATTAGGAAATCAGAGAAAGAATCGAAGCGCATTCAGTGTATCCTACCTTGTCATATCTAACGATCATCATTTGTTGTCTTGCTATTCTTATTATTATGGTTATGTCTGGTATTCAGTTTATTCATTTCATGATCCTTTTACCTGTTTACATGCTGAATAATCACTGGACTTACCAGACTTACGTCTGACCCGTTTTCTTTCGCCTTCTTTTCTTCCGTTCCCCACCCTCCAGGTTCACAGGGAGGGAATATCACCACTTAGCTCAGTTTTCTTTCCAAGCTCGAAGATAGACGATGTATTGCTTTGGACTCTCTTTTCCACTGCTATGGCTGACTCATGCTTTATTGGGGAATATCATTGTCGTTTTATGCTTCTTTATTTTGTTAAACAAGACAGATGCTTGTTATAATGGGTAAGGGTGTTTTGGTGTTGGAAAACAATCTTTGTACAAGCTGTTTTTCCAAGCTGCTGTTTTATCAATGAAGTAAAGTTTTATATATTTTCCGCTGTTTAAAAATTTTGTCTGTTTTGTAATTTATCTGTTCTATATACTTATGACGCTCCACTGAAGTTAATGCATTCCCTTTGTGAGTGACCTTAACGGAGGTGAAGTGTTACATTTACTCAATGGTTGTTGGACTTGACTCTACAGAAGATAAAATGACAATTTCAGTCTTTCCTGTCCACATTCATACTAAGATGTGTAACGAAATTTGAACTGGAATAGTCTATGTTGTCCAAAATTTAGAGACTACTATATTTCGATTCCTATTTGTAGCTTTAGTTTTTAAGTTGTCATCATTTACATATTCAGTTTCAGTTTACTCTTTTATAAGATGACATACATTTTCATTTAATTGTAAAAAAAATATTTTGTTTAACTTATTAGTTTTCTAATAAAATTTATTTATTTAAGCGATATTACTCTTACATGTTCTATTAAGGTGAGTTCCTTGCGACTATATCCTCATTATGTGCGTAGACAAAACTTTTGAATTTAATTTAATGTCTACATGTTCATTTATGTTTCTAAGCGGACTAACTTATGTTAATACCACTTTTTGTATCCAGCTATATATGGATGCCTTACTTTTTTTGGTGGATTTATAGCGTTAAATGATGGATATTTTACCATTGACCATGTTTCCTTTCTAAATTTGAATTCTTTTAATATGCAAGCCTTTTCATCATGAATAAACCAACTGGTTTTGAAACTATAAATCATGCTGTTACAATTACTGAATTTCAAAATTGTTGGTCCTCAAAAGATGCTAGATGAAAAATTCAGAATCGAATAATTATCGTGTGTTATTCATCTATATGAAATTTGTACAATTAATTAAGTTGGTTTGTTATTCCCATTATAAGTGATAATATGCTTCAAGTCGTTCTTAGTTACTTCATTTGGTATTGTAATTAATACAGCTTTAGTTTTAATAAACTATACACTAACTAAGTACATGCATAATTAACTTTATAATTGTCTGAAGGGTATAGTAGCATGTATTTTAGTTTTGTCCACTTACACATAGCTTACATTCCACTGTTTCTATTGCAAGGTGCTGTAAACTTATAGAACATCCCACATTTTACATTACGTCCCAAATGTAGCTTCAGTCGACCCCCCTGTCGTTTTTAGCGAAACAACGTTACTTTTAGAAGGTAGTATTTCAATTTCATAGCTTTTATTTTATGCTAAAAATTATAAGTTCTACTCCAATTGTTGAATTTCAATTTGTTCATGTCCAAACACAATGTTTTAAACTAGAAGTTTAGTAATTCCAAGCATATGAAGTTTGAAAATCTTAAGATAGACACGATAAAACCATTAAAGAAGAGGAATAAAAATCTTGATTCTTGAATACGAAGAAAAGCATTTGGAAATGAATCGTAAAATACCTATGTGATGTCCAAATTTATGGATGTCGGGTTAGCTTCTAAGGTCGTTGCTCTAGGGTTCATTGGCTATGGTGGATTAATTACCTACCTTTTAATAATTTCACATTTAACGGTAAACTTAAAATGTTGTTCTACTTAAATAAATTGGGACTCCGACTCCCGTGGAGATTCTTTAGCACTATATTGTATGAGCAACTAGGAAAATGATACAAATGCATTAGCTATTTTACGCTACTGCAGAATTATAAAAGGATGCAGTACATTGTTGCGTATATGAATATACGATGAATATCCTATAAATTTGGATTGATATTTATTGGCTGGTAGGAATGCAACATGGTACATAATAATGATTTGTGTTAAACTTATCTTTTTTATTTAGTACTCATACAACAGTTAGACGTAACTGGAATTAAAGTCCTTCAGGTTAGGATACATAAAATGTATAAATAGTTTTGTGTTTGATATGGATCTTTCTTTTTAGTTTTTAGAATCTTAACTTTGTTTCAATGATGGAACTATTGTTGTATAGTGTGATACATTAGTTTTCTATTATGGACAAGCAATTAGTCTATTTAGTAAGAAGCAGGTAATAATATATTAGTTTTATACTACCAAATATTCTACAGTATATCTAAAGCATGAACTTCACAAGTCAATATGTATGCATTATGTGATGTAGAAAATAATTAAACACTTTCAATTGGTTCAAGGTCTAATCTTCAGGAAATTGTTTTATAAATGATATAGTATTGATTTTCGTTTCACTGATAGCAACTTTGAAGCTAAACTTGAGTTACAACAAATGGTCGTGGTGGGTTCCAAAATTCAGGATATGCTCAAATCAATTACCAATATATAGCCACAATTTATCTTCAAGTAATTTTTTTAATTTAAGTTGATCAGTACTTCCATAATTTAGTTGACAGTCACTTACTAATTTCTTTTTCGTTACTGAACCATAAAGTATATTGTAACTGACAAAATGGATCCAGTACCTAATCTTTAAAATCTACTTGCAATGGTTTTATGTACTTCCATTTTCCTGTTATGCATAGCATTTTTATGTTTTTGTTATCCATCCAATTTACGTACAACAAAAGATTTTGCACAAACATGCCTGAAACAATAATTTATCCCTTTCCTTGTGTTCTTAAGATGAAATACAATGCACATCTTTTGTTACAAACACATATTGTCTTCCTTTGCTTTGTCTATTTCATGTAAAGTAGTTTTTTTATGTGATGTATTTATTTGGATATACGATACTACTTGAGGAATATGTAGTAATTTTCTCATACATGCTAAACTTTGGTTCCTTTTTTTTCTTCTTTTTTCCTCTTTTTGGTTTGGAAGTTGATGGGCTATGGGAGTCTACCTGACCTGTCTACTGAATGTAAAAATGAGTTATATGACGTGATCAGCTATATGTAATGTACAACAACATAAAATATGCTATCAAGCAAAAATGTCAAGGACAAAAGCCATGACAAGGGGACTTAATAAATTACCCTTATCTTCATCCTCGACGGCACTCTACTATGTATACGTTGGTATAAGCAAAGAACAGTGGATGTAATAACATTAAAAATGCGGCCGTTTCTTTCCTGCCACATAATCCAGACTTGGCAGTTCAGAATGACGAGAAGCGATATGCCCTGATGGGTTCTCCACCATGTTGCTTATTAATAGTTAACCATTTTTTTGGATTGGCGGACAGCGTGTGAGATTTACTATTTGACAGTAGTATTTTCCATACTTGGAACACAAGCGGACATTCAAAGTATAATTGCATATTGGTTTCAGAGTGAGGCATACAAAAACAGGCACATGTCAGTGTTGATGATGTCCATGGAGACAAGTTTGGCTTTGATTAGTGCTTTGTAGACTTGAGGCAGTGGAAAGCTTTTTATCTTTATTTGTCCACAGTACTGGAAGTTGGAGTTTGGCATCGGGTTGGAGATAATGCGTTTCCAAGTACCTCTGACTTGGGTGTTGCTGCAGTAATGGAGATGGAAGGCAAGTTTGGTGACAGGGCTGGTTTTTGTTGTGAAGCAATGACTTTGGGCTTAAAAATTTTGAAGACACACAAGAACAGACTAGGAAATACCCACATTGCAACCAGAAGCAGGCAGCGGCGCCTTCAGACTCTGACGTGGCTTCTTAGCAACGACAACTTGACAACTCATAGGGCAGCGACAACTCCAATTCAGATGCCGACTTCAGATTTTGAAGTTCAGCGTGCGACCCCATGACTCCATCACTACCACTAAAGGCACATCTTCATTTGTTTCGAAAAGGTGTCAATTTTTTTACTCTTATTTGAGAATTAGACTATAATTTTGATTTGTTACGGAATATTTGACTTAGGTTTGGTCGGCTAACTGTGTTCCGCATAAGTTATTTGATTTTTTTTTTTGAGCCAAACGGATATGTAGCGCGAGGCTACACAGCCGGTTAATTAATAGATAATAGTATATATCCAACTGACATACCCAGTTGGTGGTCCAAAATACAACCATCACAAAGTTTAAGATACATCATACAACACATATAGAGAGTGTTACGGGTACAACTACAAAAGCGATCAGGTTAAACTGTAAACCATCATAATTATACAAGTACTATGCTGAGAAGTAAAGAGGCATCATCAGTCATCACATGAGTTCCATACTAGACTCTGTATCATTGCTATCAACCGAAGTAGCTGGAGAAGAGGCCGCCGGTAGTGCAAACCGGAATATATCAGCATGATTGTCTCCAGAACCTGATGAGGATGAATAAATATGAATGATACGATGACAGATAGGCATGATCGAATTAGCCTTGTTATTAAAAATTCGTGCATTTCTTTCTTTCCATATACACCAACTATAAGCAGCCAGTAAGATATCAAGAGATGGACAAGGATCAGATTCCCAATGGTCAAAAAAAGAAGAAATGATGGGGATGAAACCAATTAAATGGGAACTCACTGCAGCCCAGATTGAGAAGGAATAGTCACAGGAAAAGAAGAGATGATGAATGGATTCAGTGTGAGAATTACAGAAAGGGCAGTTGGGGTCAGGAACGACGTTGCATTTGAAGAGCTTCTCTCTTGTATTGACTTTTTCGTGAATCAAACACCATTGGAAGAAGAGAATTCTTGGAGCCAGCTTGCATTTCCATAGTCTTGAGAATTTAAACAATCTACCCGAAAAATTCAGGTATTTGTAACATGAGGAAACAGAAAAACCTCTGGATGGAGAAAGAACCCAAACAAAGTGATCATCCAAGCTATTTAACCGAGTGTTGCTAATGAGAGCAAAGATATTAAACAACTGCAGAAGAATACTCCTATCAAACAGCGAACCTGGAACTAAACTTACATAATCTTCATTAAAAGCATCAGCAACAGAAAGCGAAGGGTTAGATTGAAGAGAAAAGAGTGAAGAAAAGGAAAGAGAGAGAGGAACCTGACCAAACCAAATATCGTGCCAAAATAGACAGGCTGAACCACCCCCCAAAGAGACATGAAACAGAAATTTAATACGAGGAAGACAGGATAGAATCCCATGCAAGAAGGGAGAGATTCTAGAGGAAGGTCGATGATGCAAAACAAGATGAGGGTTAGAAGAAAAGTAGCGAGCTAAAATCCAATTTTTCCAAATGAAATTCCCAGTGCTTAGGAGTCTCCAAACCCATTTGGCCAGCAAAGCAATATTAAAATGGTGAAGGTCAAGAACACCAAGCCCACCTTGATCAGAGTGAAGGCATACCGTCCTCCAGTTGATTAATTTCTTGGTTTTATGACCATTCCAAAGAAATGAACTTCGAATTGAATCAATCTTACAAATTACCCACTTGGGGAGTTTGTGAAAAGACATCCAATGTGTAGGGATGGCGGAAAGCATAGATTTAACTAGAGTTAAACGGCCCATAGATGATAATGAATTTGCTTTCCAAGATGCTAATCTAGTTTCAATCTTATTGATGAGGGGAAACCAATCATTTTTATGAAGCTTAGAGGGTCTAAGAGGTAAACCAAGGTAGGTCATTGGGAATTTTGCTACTTTGCAGTTGAGAGTAGAAGAAATCAAGTCACCAAGATGATCAAACTTACCAAGCATGTAAATAACACTTTTATTAAAATTAATGGAAAGACCAGATATCAACTCGAATACATATAACAGGATTTTGAGGCACTGGATATGGAAAGGATTAGGGGAAGAGAAAATAATAGTATCATCTGCATATTGTAAATTGTTAATGCATAGGGGAGTATTTGGGAGAGAGATACCATCCAAGTAACCATGTGAAGAAGCTTGTTTAACCATTTGGTTAAACACATCAGCAACAAGCACAAAAATCAAAGGGGAAAGAGGGTCGCCTTGTCTAAGCCCACATTTAGGTTTGAAAAGGTTTCCAGAAGCACCATTTACTGAAACGTATGAGCAGCTAGAGCTAAGTATATTATCAATCCATGAACACCATTTATCTGAAAAACCCCTGTGTTTAAAAACATCCATGATAAAGGGCCAACTTACTGAGTCAAATGCTTTGGAAAAATCCAGCTTTAGTAAAACACCAGGGGTAGATGAATGATGACAGAAGGAGATTATTTCCTGAGTTGCAGCGATACAGTCGTGAATGTTCCTCCCCAAAATGAAAGCAAATTGTTCTGGTCCAACAAGTGTGGCAATAACAGATTGAAGTCGGTTAGCTAATACCTTTGTGATGATTTTAAAAGTAGTGTTTAGCAGGCTAATAGGGCGGAAAGAAGCTAATGTGTTGGCCCCCGAATGCTTGGGAATGAGAATAATGTTGGCATAGTTTAGTCTGGCAACTGAAGTGGGATCATTATAAAATTCGTTGCACATGTCAATTATATCAAATTTTACCAAGGCCCAAAAATGCTTAAAGAAAACTGGGCCGAACCCATCAGGACCAGGGGCCTTATCATCCGACATATCCTTCAATGCAGCCCAAATTTCTGATTCAGAGAAAGGGTGATCAATGTGAATAGGCGCAGGGTTTGGATAAAGGAGATGCCAATCAACATCAGGTGCATTTGAATGTGAACGACCAAGCTGGGATCGGAAGAAATCAGAAAAGAGAGAGAGGATGACATTTTGATCAGAAAATGAGAGGCCATCTTTAATTATTTCCGATATGAATGTTGATCTCCGTCTGCCATTAGCCATTCGGTGAAAATATGTTGTATTCCTATCTCCTTCCTCCAACCATTTGGCTTTGGATCTTTGCTTCCAACCAATTTCTTCTTGTTTCATCAATCTATCCAACTCGTCTTCTAAAGCACGTAAATTATCATGCTCAGCTTCAAGAAGAGGGCGCTGTTCTTCTAAAATATTTTGTTTAAAGATGTATGAAGCTTGAATATATAACGTAGGGCTCTTATGGTAATGGTAAATTTACCAGTACCATACCAATACCAAGTAACTGGTAAAAAAAAATTGAGCCACTTTGGTTTACCAATGTTATCGGTATGGTAACGGTAAATTTATCATTGTTAACGGTAAATATAGCGGTAAAGAAAAGTCAAAACCAGTGGTAACGGTAAATTTACCAATCATATTAAATTTATTTTTCACTATTAGATCAAACCTTAATCATAGACACATTTAACGATACGTCATGGTTTTTAAGAAGATTTTGTATTATTATTTATGATGATGATTCTTTTTAAGTTTTGTTAGGCTCGAAGTTTGAGATTATAAATGTTATTATTTCATATTATTGTAAATAAGCTGTGATGGATTAACAAATACTTATATGTCCGCTAAAACATGTTGTAATACTAATATAAGTATCATAGATTAACATAAACAACAAGATAATTGCTTTTTTTTCAACTTTTAGTGCAACAAAATTTGAATGTTTGTTGTACTGGTAAATTTTCCATTACCAGCCAACGGTATACCAGTTTATTGGTATACCAATGAAAATTTTACCACTGGTAACAGTAAATTATCGGTAGCTATTTTTGACTTACTAGTAGTACTGGTACGGTAATGATTCTCATGTATCGGTACCTGTTACCATTACCATAATAGCCCTAATACAATGTATATGGTTTGTTTATAAATTTATCTTTTTTTTTCTAGTGGTTTGCGCTCTCAATATACAGTTGTTTCCACTTATTGTGTTTTGTGACACAGTAACCAAACACTTTATTTCCTACGCAGACATTCCCTGTATATTAGGGTGCGTTCGCAGTCAAAAAATGTCATGCTGAGGTTTTCAGTCGCGTCGCACGCATTCGACGCCAACGAGTTTTATTCCATTCAAATGCCACGATTTCCGAACGCTGGAAATTATACCTATGCCGTCGGACGCGTCCGACGCAAGGTAATTAATCTATCTGTTTTCACTGGGAATTAAAAGTAAACATAGCTTAGTTGGTAAGTGCACATGGATTGTTGGGGAGAGACTAGAGATCAAGTCCCACCTTCAACCAAATTTTTTAGTGTTTTGTTGTACACTGCATTATTGATGCTTAATACCTAATGTAGCCTTTTTGTTAATGCTTAATGTAATTTTTCATTTTTTTTTAACATGGTAAAAATACATTTTTTAAGTAGATTTAACGGTCCAATTAAAAATCACTACATAAATCAAATCAAAACAATTAATTTAACAATTAAATCCCACGCTCAAATACCCCGTTCGCAGCTAAAAACACATTCCCCGTTCGCTACAGTACCACGCTCACATTCCCCGCTCAAATGTCATGCTCAAATACTCCGTTTTCGTTCGTCGAGAACGCACCCTTATTTGTTATTTTTCAGCCTTACGACTGTGAACGTGAACCAGAAATGTTGAAGAAGTGTAGAAGGGCAACAGGAAAACGTATTAAAACAAAAGGAATATTAATCGATGAGCCACAGCATAATGTAACTATAGTTTTGAATTCTGTTTGTGTCATGGACTGATGAAAAAGAAGGATCATGAAGTAATGTCAAACTAAAGTTCTACATCATCTACAGGTCTATTTTTAAAATTCTGTTTTGTACGATCTTAGTTTGGCTGATAATCCCTTTTTGCTTTGTCATCTTTTTTCCTCTAAGTAGCTCCGCTCTGTTGGGTTTTGTGTAAATCTTTTTCCCTCTTTACTTTGTTTTGTATCTTTGCCGTACTGTTTTTCCCCAGTATTTTGTAAAAAAAAAAATTTACAATCACTTTGTAAATTTGTTCGAAAACTATGTGTTGATTTGATGGAAATGTTGATGGTATACTGAATGAGTCGTTAATATATATATATATATATATATCTGTGTGTGTATATATATATAAACTCTATTTAAACACATAATTGTACACAATAAATCTCAACCACTGGATCTTTCCATGAATTCCACTCTTCATATAAAGACAAACAAATCCAACAGTGGAGGCTTTGCGTCTTTCTTTTTGTGTTTAATTTTGTGTTCAAATAGCTGCCCCCCACATATATATATATATACATATATATATTATATATGCACATACACACGCATACACACATGTGTGTGTAGGGGGCGGCTATTGAGACATAAAATGAGAGACATAAAGTGTGAATCATTAGATTTGTTTGTCTTTATGTGGAAAGTGGAATTCATGAGAAGATCTACTGGTTAAGATTTACTATGTACAATTTTGTGTCAAAATTTTGTGTTCATATAGAGTTATATATATATATATATATATATATATATATATATATATATATATATAAACACAGTTTTGAGATAATTGGTGATATAATTAACCTGCACCATTTGATCGCTTCTTGAATTCCATCCTTTCATACAAGGGCAAAAAGATCCAACGGTCTATCAATTTCTATTCAATTGAAAAATATTAAAATTATACCTTTTCCCTTCTTACTCTACCATTTCCTTACGTAACCATAAAGACCAAGAAACAAACAAAAAAGATAATATTTGTAAAATAATGTTTACATATTTAACAGTCTGCGCATTGCATTTTAGCATTTTGTATTCAACTATATTTTTTTTTCTAATCTCCGTTTAAACATGGAAATGCATGAATTTCAATATGGGAAAGGTATGAATTTGAACGAAAGATTTCGACAAATTTAATATTTCACTTGTACAGACATTGCGGAGACTCACCGTCAACATTGATGACGTTTTCTTCACATTTGCTACAAATATAAATCACAATCTTGATGCATCAATTGCTGAAGTTGTGAGGAAATCAATTTTGTTTGGCTTCTTACTTATATTGATAAAGAAATTTAAACTGTGTACGAATATTTAACTCATTATATATGATTTCAACCCTCGGTTTTCATCATTAGCAAAGTACTTAACAACGTTATATGAAAATGGCATGGTGTTACAAAATCTATTTTTGCGTTACACCCTCTAGATATTTTGAAAATATATTCTATTTTCAGGACGATTTTCACTATTAGCACAATGCTGTATGATATATTGCACGCATTGTATGACTGGATATACTACATAATTGGTTATGCTAAATTACAAGAATGGTGCACCTACCCAGGGTAGCAAAGGTAGCCTAAGTGAAACCCCTAACATAAACTTTTTTCCTTCATTGCCCTACGAATGTTGTAAGCAAAAGGAGCGAAGTACAGTACGACACATGCCGATGTCCAAATTCCTTAATCATAAGCATATATACATGATTGAAAATTATTTGAAGAAAACATTTCAACACATGAACAGTAACACCATTTTTATTTTTATTTTTTACTAATTTTCACTTGCGTTTCTACTTAACGTGATATGACCGACAAAACCATAATCAATCTCTTAGAGCACAACAATTTCTACTTTATATGAACAAATATGAGCCTTCACAGCAACCTCTATCTGACGTTAATTTTCTCTTACTCTATACCTTTACATTTGTCTTACCCTCACGCCTATCATCCCCCTCCTTACCCATCGCACACTGACATCTATAACTTCCTGTGTGCGTAGCACGGGTTCTAACCTAGTTATTATATTAATATAAAATTCCAAAACTATCCAAATTAATAATAAACTAATTATTATTATTATTATTATTATTATTATTATTATTATTATATATTCTAATGGGATTGTATATAACTTCTAAGTCAATATTTACTAATTTCGAGTTAAACAACATCCATATCATATATAAAAAACCTTATTTATATATTTAACAAATCGATAAAATATTAATTAATTCCGCAAGGACTATTTGGAAATTTGATTTGAACATAATTTACAATCTATACGACGAAATCTGAAGTTTTCACTTTAGTTAGAAAGATATAGCTAAATAGATCCTAAGGTTTCTTGTTTCAAAAAATTCTGATTTATATCGCATTCTGTACGTTCATTTAAATTTCAAAACGTAATATTACGAGCTACTACGTCGTTACGAGCTCGTTTTAATTTTAATTTAAATTTATACGTTTGAACCTTAAATTAAATAAATTTCTCTTCATTAATTCTTAAATAAACCGTTTTAAACAATTAATATCCATTAAATATTTCTTATTAAATTTTGGGTCGCCCCCACTTAAAATGATTTTGTCCTCGAAATCAAAGATGGAAATGAAGGTCGTTTACTTAACCAACATAACCTTGTTCTAATCAACTCCGGTTCTTTGACTTTTGAGTTTCTAGAAACTTACCTAATTCCTTGAAATTTGGTCAACGCCTTAAATTTTCGATTTTTTTGTCATAGCCTCTTTTGTACAACCCTATCGGTAAAACCACAACTTGCCTCTCTAGGCCCTCATCATTCAATAAGAAAATCCAAAAAACAACCGGCTCATAAAATCATCAAACCCAATCAATACAGTAAATATGTACTTTGTGTCGGGCATACAATTATATTCCTCTTCTCAACTTCCATAATAACTTATCTAATACATATATGCCCAATTCCAAGCAATTTCCAATCAATCAACATTAATACGACTCTATTTTACTTTATTTAAGTTAAAATTTAATTCGTTCAGTTCACTTTAATCCTTTCATTCTATTTAACTTGTATTAGTTAAATTTAAAGATTATATCATTTTCAAACACTTATTTAAATGTGTTTGAGTATCTGTCGATGTTTCAATTGGAATCATATGAAAGAGGCTATGCAGCAGTATATGATCGTGTAGTATGTAGAATAGGATATAATATCTGTATAGCAGAGTAGAAAGCAGTAAATCACACAGTCGATTTATACTGGTTCGGACCACTGTCCTACGTCCAGTCCCAGACCCACTTCTGGTATTTTCACTAACACTAAAACCCTCACTTCACCCGGAGGAATATGTTCACAATTACCCGAACCACTGAACGTGATTTCTTGCCTCAACCACTGAAGAGGACTTCACAATTACAAAGGTTTTTGACTTTTGAATGTGTTCCAAACAACACTGAGTAGTCACAATATAGTACAAAACTCCTATAGCCCTCACAAATGGTATTTTAGTGGATGTGCAAAGGGTAGGGTTAATAGTAGATCGATTATAAAGGATGGGAATGAAAATAATCGATCTTTTCAATAGAATTTGAGAGAATGATAGTTGTAGAGCAATTTTAGAGCAAAATCAATAGATCTGATCAAAGTAGTTGTTGTAAAATCAATGGAGATGTTTGGGGCTTATATAATGATGAAGGGATGTCATTATAATAGTCACAACCCTTTTGAAAGATCAAAAAACTGAAAAGATTTGATGAAAAACGAAGTGTCTTTACATAAAATATAGCCGTTATTTACAACACTTAAGACAGCACTGAACAATAGCGTTTGGCCCAAAAACGCTATCATATGTCTATTCAAAATACAGCCGTTATACCCTTTCATAGCGTTTCGGAATATAGTCGTTATGACCTTTAATAGCGTTTCTGGACAAAATGCTACGGTTTTCTGCTGCAAAAAATTCCGCAAAAACAGCCTTCTATATTCATCATTTTTTGACTTTTTTTTATCGTTTTTCTTGTAATAAAAAATTCCAAAAAACTTATGAAAAATGCTTTATGATATATTAGATGTTATGTAGAAATTTTAGGTGATTTGAAGTTAATTTGTGGGGCTTTAACAATTCTAGACTATAATGACTTTATGTACACTCAACTTATGATATGCATTCTTCTGAAGCTCTTGAGTCTGTTTCTTCTTGTCTTCTTCCATCATTAGTGTCCAAATAGATTTTCAATCACCATAATAGATATTCAATGCTTGAACACTACATAATTGATTAGCATCCTTCATGTATACGCTTTTATCTTCTTTTGTACTGTGTATCTTCATGTTGAACTTATTTTCTTTTCTCTTTTTGATACCCATGTACCTGCAAGTTAGCTCAGAAGTTCTTTGATATAATTGTATAGTTGTTGTCATCAAAATCCAACAATATAGTTTCCAACATTCTCCCCCTTTTTGATGATGACAACTATACAATTTACAAATATATATTCATTCTATTAAATATCATTATTACCAAAGCTCCCGTTAAGTATAACATCTCCCTCTATCAATATATACATGAATTTCTCCCCCTTTGTCATTATCAAAAAGAATGAGGAAATAAATATTTTTTTTCTTTTTTTATATTCATATATATATATATATTGTTTTTGAGTGTGTGATATTTGAGGATAGATTTGAATATAAAAACACAATCTAATATCACATAAAAAGAAAAAAAAAATCTTGAATAAACATTCACCTCCATTTTGATTGATGATAGAATCTTGCATTATCATCGTCTTGTCTTTATCTTCTCCCCCTGAACGTGTGATATATGAAAATTTCTCCCCCTGAGTATGTGATTATTATATTTCCAGATTCCCTGATTTAACTTTAAGCTCAGTTTTTAAAGATATTAGAGATACTGAAATACCCTCTTTTTTGTTGTGGTGTACCTGCAACAAATATTATATAAATACTTTGGTACCCACTTCTTCCATTAGGGTCCAGTGGTTAGATAGAAGGTAACCATACCCATGAGGGTTTAATGGTACCTTTGAAAATAAATTTTTTATTTTTAACTACTGAATCAAAATAATCATCTATATATTTTTCTCTGTTTTTCCAATTTATAAGAACCCAAATACTTAGATAGTTTCTAATAGTATTTCCTGTTGTACTTCTATTATAAATGTTTCTAGTCATAGAAGCATTTGAATTTCTATAGAAATTTGATCTTCGAGTTACACGTGCTTTAGTACTAGCAGTTAAATTTTTGTAATACATGAAAGCATATCTAGCACTAGTTCTATGATTAATTTTATTATACCCTAAGCCAACTTTATCGTGTAAAGGTCTAGAGCAAGATAAAATATCATTTAAATCATTTCGACCTTTATTAAATTTTACGAAGTTATTTGTACATTTTTCAAATTTGATTCCAAAGTCGCGATTGAAATTTTCAAAATAATTCTTGCAATCTTTTAAACCAATTTTCTTATTTAATTCAGAATTCTTTCTTTTTAAAGTACTATTCTCATTTTCGAGACGACAAATTTGTGATCCTGAATTAACTAAAGAAGAGTGTAATTTTTCAAAATTTTCATTTGAATCAGACGTTTCATTTTGCTAAGTATTATTATTAACCTTTAAAAACTCATATTCTTTAGATAATTCTAAATTCTTTTCAGTTAAAGCTCCATTCTCTTTTTCAAGAGACGAAACTAAAGAATTATAATTATTTAAAGAATCTTCTAATGATTCATTTCTATTTTTTAAGAGATCGATTTCCTTTAAAAGAACATTATTTTTATCTTCTAGTCGCTCATTTTCTTTTGAAAGGAAATCTTTTTGAAATACAAGCTCTTCTAAGGTATTTTCAAAACATTTGGCTTGTTTGACTAAAAAATTGTTTTCTCCTTTTAATTTGGAATTTTCTTGCTCACAATTTTTAGACTTGGCTAAAATAATTGCATTAAGTTTACCCAAACTTTTAAAATCTTTTAATAATTTTTCGTGGTCTAAAAAAAGATCGTTATATAATGAATCATCACATACCGATTGTGATCTCACTTTAGCCATTAAACATTTGCTCTCTTGCTCCGTCGCTTCTGCTTTGTTGTTCTTCCACATTCTAATGCCTTTACTAGATTTGTTTATTGCCATTTATTCTAGGATGTTGTTACGATCTCTAGAATACCAAGCTCTGATACCAATTGAAAGAGGCTATGCAGCATTATAGAATCGTGTAGTATGTAGAATAGGATATAATATCTGTATAGAAGAGTAGAAAGCAGTAAATCACACAGTCGATTTATACTGGTTCGGACCACTGTCCTGCGTCCAGTCCCAGACCCACTTCTGGTATTTTCACTAACACTAAAACCCTCACTTCACCCGGAGGAATAGGTTCACGATTACCCGAATCACTGAACGGGATTTCTTGCCTCAACCACTGAAGAGGACTTCAGAATTACAAAGGTTTTTGACTTTTGAATGTGTTCCAAACAACACTGAGTAGTCACAATATAGTACAAAACTCCTATAGCCCTCACAAATGGTATTTTAGTGGATGTGCAAAGGGTAGGGTTAATAGCAGATCGATTATAAAGGATGGGAATGAAAATAATCGATCTTTTCAATAGAATTTGAGAGAATGATAGTTGTAGAGCAATTTTAGAGCAAAATCAATAGATTTGATCAAAGTAGTTGTTGTAAAATCAATGGAGATGTTTGGGGCTTATATAATGATGAAGGGATGTCATTAGAATATCACAACCCTTCTGAAAGATCAAAAAATTGAAAAGATTTGATGAAAAATGAAGTGTCTTTACATAAAATATAGTCGTTATTTACAGCACTTAAGACAGCACTGAACAATAGCGTTTGGCCCAAAAACGCTATCATATGTCTATTCAAAGTACAGCCATTATACCCTTCCATAGCGTTTTGGAATACAGCCGTTATAACCTTTAATAGCGTTTCTGGACAAAATGCTACGGTTTTCTACTGCGAAAAATTCTGCAAAAATAGCCTTCTATATTCATGATTTTTTGACTTTTTTTAATCATTTTTCTTGCAATAAAAAATTCCAAAAAATTATGAAAAATGCTTTATGATATATTAGATGTTATGTAGAAATTTTAGGTGATTTGAAGTTAATTTGTGGGGCTTTAACAATTCTAGACTATAATGACTTTATGTACACTCAACTTATGATATGCATTCTTCTGAAGCTCTTGAGTCTGTTTCTTCTTGTCTTCTTCCATCATTAGAGTCCAAATAGATTTTCAATCACCATAATAGATATTCAAATGCTTGAACACTACATAATTGATTAGCATCCTTCATGTATACGCTTTTATCCTCTTTTGTACTGTGTATCTTCATGTTGAACTTATTTTCTTTTCTCTTTTTGATACCCATGTACCTACAAGTTAGCTCAGAAGTTCTTTGATATAATTGTATAGTTGTTGTCATCAAAATTCAACAATATAGTTTCCAACATCATATAGTAATTCTACTTTCGAAACTCGAAAAAGAATACTGATGCACCAAAATCATCCTTAAGCGACTAGAGTGTGATTTTATATCTATCAAATATATTTGAGACTTCAGATATACGTTTGCAAGACATATATTCAAAATCTTCTTATACTCGATAGCCCAACCTTAACATCAAATAAACGCTCAACTCTTGTTATAAGTTATAATCTTTCAAAACTAAGTTCATTTTTATATTATAAAACTCTTCAAACTAATTCTAGGGTATTACTAACCCTATCTCGACTAAGTCACTCTTCTAGGATATTACTAATCCTATATACGATGAGCTCTTTCCTTCTGTTCAAACAAGTCGTACCCCAAAGCTTTTAATAAACCAAAAGTCTGATACCAAGGGTGACGCCTTGAAAATTCCCGCCTTTCGAATCGACTATAAACCATACAAGTACGATCCAAATGGCAAAAATCCTCGAGTCGCTTAGGATTATGACTAATAAGAATGGAAACAAACAACCTTTTCATTATCGTTACAGTAACTTTACATCAGAGTACATCTTACATCAGAGTATATCAATAAATACATTGCTTAGCGAAAATAACAATATCAGAGTATGACAAATATATATACACAACGGAAATACACAAAACTAAGGTGGAAGAATTAAATTGTTCTGGACTTTGCCTTAAGCTTCCATACAACACCTGTTATAAAATATCTGCTAACCACAACTACTAGCTGCCCGTGTGGAAAATTTAGGCACCCAGAGTTTAGGTGAGAATCAATAAATTCCGAGTCAATCATGGGATTGGTGTGAGAACTAAAACAGTTATAAATCTTTATTTTAAAGTTAGGTAAGTCATAGGACCATGCCGTATAACATGGAATAGGTTTTCTCCACATGAATACCAATCATAAACTAATCAAAATGCTTTTTGAAAAATGAAGCTATTATAAGACTCAAGTTCTATCACACAATGCAAAGCAAACCGAAGGAAAGAGTTTTACCTTGTAATAACCAAACATGCTTGATGTGGGAAAACAAATATTTTTAGCATTATTACTAGTGCATAGTGTGGAAATAACTTTCGCAAATAAATGCATCAATCTTACACGACATAATACCCATCCTATTATATCGCCATATAGATATACAACTAAAACACGAAGTCTCGTATTGGAAATTGGATTCCGTCAATGAACCATGGGAAATGATCTTCCTTATCTACATTCCGAACACTCTAGCAAATGTCCCAGGAGTCAAACGTTGAATACTTTGGATCAGCAGAGCTGCCACCACTAAACGCGACTGCTTAGAATCTTTCTTGAACATAACGTTCCTCAGGTCGTACTTGACTGTCACACGAGGCTCCTCTCCAACATCCACATAAGTAATCCTGCCTGAGATCCATACCATGGCATCACTATTCAGCTAGAAGGGAACGCTAGCCCATATCTCTATAGTCTAACATCTTGTTTTAGGCTCATTCCGGGGTGTAAGGCCATAGAGTCACATCCACTAAAGTCTGCTTCTCAACAACATGTTTGATATATCTTCCCGCATCACTTAGCACGCCACATTGTAAATTCACAACATATGATCGGTATCTATTAATATATAACCCTCTGAATACCAAAGTCTTTGAGGAGAGTGTTAAGCAAAAAAGAATAAATTCTCCACCACGGACTTATATAACATTTATAGAAACCAATCAATTATGTTGTAAAGTATAGTGTCAGACACACATCCATTTACAAGTCCGTTCTGGGTTTGAAGGAAACCGAGGCACCTTATTCCTCGTCTAGTTAAGGAGAGAGACCCTTGCTCATATGGACAATCAACATGTACGTTTGGACAACTACCACTTAAGACCTTGTCTTGGGTGTACACCCCAATCGAGACATCAACAATAATCCAAACGATGTGAAGATCGTCGGTCTTCAACCACCGTCTTCAAGTATATTTAAAACTCGTCGTATATGTATTTAGAATGGGTTAAAACCTGGTTTTACAAATAACTATCACATCTTTTAAATCAATTAACATATACAAGTTGTTCTAAATCTTTCAAACCAATTTTGATATTTAAACATATCATGAGTCTCATTCCATTTTGGAATATTCATTCGCTCAAATTATTCTTTACATCGGGAATTACTCCCCTTTAAATCTTATCAAAGACTTACATCTTTTGAACCATTGTTTAAATCTTCCCTTGAAATCGTTCCAGTAGATTATAAAAAGGGTAACTTTGTCTTAGGTCCAAAATAGGTTTCAAAATACATAAAAACTCCTTATCTTAAAACTTTATAAATTAGGTCCCTATTTTTCGAAAATCATCAATAAAAATCATGAAAATTCAAAACTAAATTTAACGTATAATAATCATCGTTTTCATGTATTAAAACTACAAAAAATGAATCAAAAACAAAAAAATAGCACGCTCCAGTATATTGCAGCAAATAATGCAATTATTTGCAATTGTTACTGATATTTCAGCAACTTTTACATGTATTTGCATCAAGTGCAAAAACATTGCTAAATGATCACTAATATATTGTAATAATTGCAGATTTCACAGCAATTTTCATTTCGCCTTCAATTAGTTTATTTTTTCATCAAGTTACAATCCTGATATATCAACAATTGTACACTATTATTACTGATATATCAGCAAGATTCATCAACTCAACAATTATATATGATAATTGCTGATATATTAGCAGTAATTCACATTGCAGCAATTCTTATCATTATTGCTAATATATCAGCAATAGTGAATTATTGCTGATATATCATCAATTATTCACTATAATTGCTGATTTTTACGTTTTCTTTCTTTAGATTACTCACTTGAATTTTTGCAATTTTTTGAATTATTTATTATACAGTAGTGCAAAAAAAAGTGGAAAAACACGTAACTTCAAAAATAGGGATCCACTTTATATGAAACTTTACAGGAGGATGCCTCTTACAACAAACTTGGAACGAAGGACCTATGCCTAATTTCCACTTATAAAAATCTCATTTCACAACTTTAACTCAAATCGAGTTTTCTAAATCTTATTGGGACTATCGAACCTTACGAAAAAGATAATTTCTCAAATCGTTATCCTATTCCCATCTTATTCTTTCCATGGAGTAAAACTGGTGGTACTCCATATCTAGCACTCCTCGGTTTTGGTGAATTTAATTACCGTTTTTTATTTTGAATCTAATTAAATATTTTACTATGACTAATCTTGGAAAAAAATCTTTTCCTTTACATGGGTTAAAGATCAAACGTTATTTAAAATGTCGTTCACAACAATCCAAAACTTTACTTCCACTAGAAATGGAATCTCCACAGAAATCATATCAGTTTATACTCTATATAAATTCTCATATCGGACTAATACTATAAGCGAAAAAACAACAAAGTCTTTTAAATTCCTCGAATAGTACCCGTCTTCATCCACAAAGACTCATCTCGATTATCACTAGATCGATTTCCATTCAATTCCAACTAAATTTATTAATTGGAAAACTCAAGTTTGGAAAATTTCATTAAGCATAATTAAAAGATTTATTCCAAAATTTCCATTCAACTGGGTTGAAGAATAGTGTTATTGAAGACACAATTCATGAGAAACCCTAAGCTAATTGATATTAAATATAAGAATTCAAACAGAATTTAGATCAACTTATATTCAACACCAAATCTCGTAATTAATGAATACCATAAGGGAATAACGATGTAAAACATCTTCCAAATTCTTCAGAATAGTAAACGTCTACATAACGGTAATCAATACCAAAATTCCAAAGATTATTTCTATCCAAATTCATATTAATTAAAAAAATTCTCAAAACCCATCTTTTAAATCCAATAATTCAACATTTGAAAATATTAAGTTTATTTAACTTAGTTTTACAAAAGGTTGTTTTACCTTTTTAGATAGTTAGGTTGAAAACACGAATATCCAAAATATGGGTTGAAACTTTATATTTCTTTTCCAAATCACTTTAAAATAATTTACTATGATTTATCAAAATTTTCCAATATTTTTAATAATTTAAAAATAGATCGTTTCAACAAAATTCATTTTCGGGTCACTAATAACACTAGCGCTATTTTTATTCAAAATTGATTTGGACTTATTTCAAAATTTAACCCTTGAATTTTAAAACTTTACATATCATTGGAAAGTTCTTTTCATTTAGAAATTAATATTTTTCATTTTTGGGAAAATCCGACAGTCATATCTCATAGTACGTCAATTCGAAGTTAATGGTCGAAATTAGCGAATAGTCGCTATGCGACACGTCCCATTTAAACCGTATTATTATTTAAAATAAAATTCATCATATTATTTCAAGTATAATTTATAAATCATTTATAAACTTGTTTAAAATGATTTCAATTCCCAACTTAATTTTTAATCAAAATTGAATAATCTATACTCTTATAATATTTAAAAAGTAATATTTTGAAATCCAAACTATTCTGACATCCATTATAAAAATAAATAAGAACATTGGAACAATCCGTTCGAGTTAAAAATTTAATTCGAATTCACCTTTAGATTTTACTATTCAAATTCTAATTTGAATTAAACAAGTCATTTTTAGTCCACGTTTCTTTCAAATCCATTTCAATCTTTTCAAAAGTTGTTCGAAATCATTTTAACTTTATTTTCAAATCGTTTTGGATTTAAAAATCCATTTTCTATTTTTATGTCAAATTTCATTTAAATAAATATAATATTCATTAAAAACCTCAACGGAACTAGACCCAATCAATTTCCAAATAATTTCATATTTGTGGTGTCAATGTGTATAAATATTTATAATAACAACCGTAGTAGTTATCAACCATCAATCAACAGTCATAAGATAAGTGTTGTAATTTTTAACGCTTAAATGTACAATAAACAATATACGTAAAACTGTAAATAAACATACATTATCCACGAGGCAACCACTGCAATCATCGGCAATCAATATATAAGCATATAAGATTATAATAACATTTAAAATCAGTTCAGGGAGTTCTCACCTTGAGTTTTGATCGTTATAATAACAATCTCTTTTTGGATTAAATTAAACGCGTATTTAATTTAATTTAACCCAAAATTCCAACTTGCTCCAAACTAGTTTAGTTGTGAAGTCTGGACTCCGCAATTTCAATGGATCTAGTTTCTTCCCAGTCTGATCTCGTATGAATGAGATATACACGTTACAATATAGCAATTTATTTTAACTAATCGAATATTCACCTTCTTTCATTTGCTCCTTCTCCATTCGAGCTTGCGTCGCGCACTTCGCTTCCCCAGGACACGACTGCCCAACACTGCCAGTACCACGCTACCATCCAGGCCCCACGCCTCCAGCCATGGGCCCCACTTTGTCATCATTCGCCGGAATTTCACTGCTTTACCCAATTCACGCTTCTTCCCCTATCGGTCGCCTCCGACTACCAAATGCCACGAAATTTTAACAATTGACTCTTCTTGACATTCCGAGCAACTTCCCAGTTAGGCACTTCAGCTGAAAATGCCCCCTTCACCTCGAAAAATGTGAAACCTATAACCTACACTAAAAACAATCCAGTTTTCGATCATGTCGATTTTTCAGCCACTTTCAGGCGAAATGCCCAACTTCGAATTTGTAGCCCCCTCTCCCTATTCCAAATTCCTAGTTAACCACTTTCTCTAATTCTCGACCGTTCTTCCCCAAATCATCAAGAAACGGAAGTCAGGGTGCTACGGGTGAGATCCTGACCAAACCACAAATCCAATCGCTACCCAAAAAAAATTTGTAGTAGCTAGTACTCATCATATACTACAACTTTCATGTTGGGAGTTTCTTCTAATTCTTGATGGTTTGAGTAATAAAAATATGGAAAAAGGAGGGGCTTTATTACAAAATTGTGGAGGCTGAAATTTGCGTTGGGATGTGTATATGTAGGGGTAGGAATTAGCTTGTAGTGTAAGCCTCATTCATTAGTTTATAAATTTATGTTGTAATGCACCTAATTTCATCGTTTAAAAATTCACATAGGCACATACGAACTCCGTTCGGGGTGAAAATTGATATGTCCTCATGATTTGTCATTACGGTCCTAATGAAACTTGTTTCGTCGAATTCCGAGTCTGTTTACTCAAACAGCGCTCGTTCGAGCTCAAATTATTGTGTTATTATTACATGGAACAGATTTATCTCGCATGGCTACATACTAACTCCGTTGGGGGCGAAATTTGGAATCTTACAATAATTTACGATTCTGGATCCAAAAAATTGGTTTCGTTAAAAACGGAGGTCATTTGCAAAATGGCTATTTTTAAGGCTTATATAATATTATGAAATTCCAAAAATATCCAAATTAATAATAAACTAGTTATGATATATATATATATATCCTAATGGGATTGTATATAACTTCTAAGTCAATATTTACTAATTTTGAGTTAAACAACATTCATATCATATATTAGAAAAACCCTATTTATATATTTAATAAACCGATAAAATATTAATTAATTCCATGGCGACTATTTGGAAAGTTGATTTGGACATAACTTACAATCTATATGATGAAATCTAAAATTTTCACTTTCGTTAGAAAAATATAGTTAAATAGATCCTAACGTTTCTTGTTCTAAAAAATTCTGTCTTATATTGCATTATGTACATTCATTTAAAGTTCAAAACATTATATTATGAACTACTACGACGTTACGAGCTCGTTTTAATTTCAATTTAAATTTATACATTTAAACTTTAAATTAAAAAAATTTCTCATCGTTAATTCTTAAAATAAATTGTTTCAAATATTTAATATCCATTAAATATTTCTTACTAAAATCTGGGTCGGTACAACTATTGTTATTCTATTTTTAGTTCAATTTTGTTCTACGACCGTGTGTGCTAGTTGCACCCATTGTTACTGTTTTTGTGAGCTACCGAAAGAAGCCGGTTTTCCTCCCCTTTTTGCTATATATTTTCTTTTTTTGTTAAAAAAATTATACTTAATAATATATTACGACTATTTATTAGTAATTAGTAAATTATAGGTAATGCTTATAAACTAAACTAAATTATTAATAAACTAACTATTGTTGGTTAATAATCAATATTCAACGCTTAATGTCTAACATTTAATATTTAATTTATAATTAATATATAATAATTAACTCAAAAGATTTTTTTTATAAAATTAAATTTATTCTCTATAGTCGAACATGGAAATTCCGACAAGTGTTATATTCACATCGCCTCAGTTTTCTTGTTCACTCCTCTTCCCTCCAGCTTCTCTTTACATCTACTCTTCCCTCTTTATCTATCCTAGCTTTCTCCATTCATGTGCTTTGGCTATTAATGATCCATACATACCCAACTCTCTATTTTCCTCATATATATTCTTCTGACCTCCTCGATCGCCATATATCTTAGGTTTTGATGATCCATTAGAGTACAAATCTAGCGCGACTACATGGAGCCTGCGTTTAACTAATCGCCTGATTTCACTACCATCTGCATTGTTAGCAATGAAATATTAAGGAGAAACCAAAAGCTAAATCTAAGGTGAAGGCTTGATAAAGCAAACACACCTTCAACGAAGATTGGATATATTTCGTCAATATTTGCTCTGGAGCCAAAAACGAAGAAGTTAACAACATTCTTCTATGAGAAAATCCCCTATTAGTGAAACCCAAAGGGTATAATCTTCAAAATCGCTATCTTAGAGCATGTGGAAAGAAGCAAAGAGTTCTACTACTCAATGAAAGACCTGTAGGGCATATGCCTTAAATTTTTATCTTCAAGCACGTGAAAACTAAGCTAGGTATATCTTTAGATCAACACGTAGAAAATATGCCAAAACACTTAAGCCTCCATCTAGTAGTCATCGCAACCAAAAATAATGGGCCAAGGAAGACGATGACACCAGCAGCGCTAGAAGCCGGAATCACCTATAAGCTCACTTATCTAGTAGATAGCCAAATCTTTCTTATCGGAAGAGTTCCTTGGGAGAAACTGCAATGGCACTATAGTACTCTTTTAAGAGACAACGTGAGGCCCCTTCACTAAACATCCATATAAGCTTCCATTAGGAAAACCCGGGATAAAGCCCATATAATGAGAGAAAGGATAACCAAACCTATAAATATGACCCTAAAGGTCCTAAATCGAGATCCAATTTCTCTTTCTCAATCTTTGTATCTAAAGTATAAGTTGTAAATCCTAATTTCTAAATTGATCTAGGGAAAAGCCTGTAACCATAGAATTCATTAGTAAGAAACTTTTGCCAAGCAACTGAGATAATGAAATTGTAATTGTTTAATTATTACTTTACTATTATGTCATAACTTTGCAAATTTCATGTCAAATGAGCCAAAGATAATGATCTAACCGAAGCACCTTCTAGAGATCTATGAAAAGTCATATGTATCGAAATAAGCTAACTACATTTACTTTGATATTGGAACATCCGAAACATCATGGTTTCCACATGATGATGGTTCCCTAAGACAACTTAGCTCGACTAAGATCCGAAGTCCCTTTCCAACTATCCAATAAGCCTTTCGATAGCCCTACTAAAACCACATAAACTCACAACAAATTAATTGTTTCCTAAGATGAACTAAATTAATAAGAATCAGCATTCCATTTCGAAATACCGAAAGACCCTTCACCTATCACGTCGGAAGAGTACTTAAGAAGCCTACATGGTTATCTTTAACAAGAATATTAGAAATCCCAAGTTATCACACCGAGGGCTAATAATCTGACCGAAAGGTTCACATAAAGGCCAACAGAAAGACATTAACAAAAACCGATTCATCCGAGAATTCAAGATATACTCATATGGTCTTCTATCCCTTGCTCAACTAATATCTTATCATTATATCTTGTTTTCTATAGGGATTTACTTTTGAAATCCACCAAAATCATCTAACATAAATTCTTTATAGAAACGATATCCAAATCTGACCTAACCTTTCTCAAGCAAAGGAATCTACAGGAGCACATCGTTTTGGTGTGTTAACCATGAGTTTGGATAACATTTTTGGATCTAGAAGGAGGGCTTGAAATTCTAATACCCTTTAACCTTCTTCAGTTTAATAAAATCTTTTTTTAACCAAGATATAAATGGATATTACGTAGAAAGAACTTGGAATGGTTTGCGAAGGATTACGTATACCATGCAAGAAGTTTCACATAAGCTAAGAAGTAGTAACTATAAATTAGAGAAGGGTCCCTACGAAATGAAAAAAACATTTTCGAATGGCAAAGAATGAGACTAAAAGGAAAAATTGGATACCTCCATAGTCCGATAAAGGAAAAGAGGTTGTGATTTTTTTTGTACCATCATCCTAAAGAAAAATCAAGGATAATGTTAAAACAATCTTCGAAAGAAAGGAATACGGTACCCCCTCCGAGACGATGGCAACACAATATGGAAAATAAAATTATTATATCTGAACAAGGATCTCTAATCCCATTTATACCAAAGATATCCTACGTGGATTTAAGATTCCATGAGGTGTAATGCTACAAATAAAAGGATTGAGTACGATTAATCAAAGGAAGGACGAAGCCTATGAATGAAGCAACAGAAGAATAAACCCATTCCAAGGTGAATCAACATCATTCTCTATTTTCGAACAAACAATGGAAAAGGAAAATGATTTGTTACTTCAAATGAAATAGGAAGTTCAGACCCAGTCACAAGGGATAACATTTGAAAAGGAAACGATCAAGGAAGATGAGGCTTTCATTCATACATGGAAACCTAACACAAGTGAGCCCTCGTCAGTTTATGTCTGATAATAGGTACCAGAAGGAGGCGTTTTACCAAATGCAAAACCGAAAAGGAAAATGCATAATAATGAAACCAAGAGTCATGGTTAAAGAGTAAAAGGCTAATGAATGAGCCTTCGGAAGGGAAACTGAAACTTAACTTGCCAACGAAACATGAACAAGTTACCTCAATAGAGAAAATCATTTTCCTAACAAATGAAAGCTCGATTATTGGCCTTCAAGAAAAAGGAATTAAAATACGAAAGGTACGAGGGAGGTAACTAGTGTCATCACCACTTAATGAAAGGTCATGTAACCTATTAGTGCAAAGCCCTTAGAAAAAGGATACTTCATGTTTGTAGACAATGAAATTGAAAGAATACATAAAGGATTGTAAATTAGTTTTACAAGAGACTGATCTCAATTCTAAAGAGAAAATTCCAATAAAAGATCAAAATCAAAACTAAAATAAGAGTATCTATTTAGCTGGGGTGAAATGCCTTTTCATAATGGATAAACAATAAAATTTCCTTGACGTAGGCAAGCCGCTTCCCGAATAGGGGGAGGGGTTAGCCAGGGGATCAATACCCATTAATTTCCTTGGTATACCAAGGTCCTTCCCTAAAGAGGGAGGGGGTAAGCCTGGGACAAACAAACCTGGCTCGCGGATAACCCCAGGACAAGTGTTCCTGGCTCTCAAACCTTGTATACCTAAGCATCTCCTGAAGAGAGGAGGGTATGCCAGGGTAATGCGCCTAACATCGGTAGACCTTGATGCAGTCAAGGCGCCCTTTGGATGAGGGATGGATAATAACTGGTGCACAAGCTCGATGATAAATAAAGCATGCTATGCATCTATGTTTTTAGCATAAACCATGCCTCATTTTTGGCATAGGCACGCCCTGCCTCTACTCTAAAAATTGAGCATGCTCTGCCTCAGCTTATGTCTCGTCCTATAGAAGGGTATAGAAGCTCAAAAGAAGCAGAAGCATGCTAATCTTATGATTTAGAAAAAACCTAAAATGGCAAAAAATTAGTTAAAGCCGAAGGCGCTTTCGTATTTATCATTTCCATGAGAGGTTTTCCATATTTCTAATGTTTTATTACCCGAGAAGGGTTTTGGGATTTCCATGGGATGAAAAGGGCTTCAAGCATATTAACTGCTTCCAGAAGAGGGTTTTCTGGATTTTTATTTATTCAAATATCTGAATGTATGTTTTGGGTCTTCTATTATGTCGAATGTGGATTTTTATTTACTATTTCAAGAAGATGATATTTGGAATTCTATTATTCTAGTACCAGAATCAGGATTTTGGGTCTTCTATTAAGCCGAAGGTGGCTTCATATCTATTATTTTCAGAAGATGATTTATAGACTTCTAAAATTCTAATACAAAATTTGAGTTTGGGGTCTTTTATTAAGCCAAAGTTAGCATTGTACTTATTATTTCCAGAAGATAGTTTCTAGACTTCTATTACCTGAAAATGGGTTTTGGGGTTTCTATGTGCCGAAAGGGGCTTCATTCATTATTTTTAGAATAAGGCTTCTGAATTACTATTTACTCTAATTTGGGTTCTCGGTCTTCTACTTAGGCAAAGGTAGTATCATATCGATTATTTCTAGGTAGTGAATTCTAAATTTATATTACCTGAATCTAGTTCTCAGGTTATCAGTTAAAGAAAGGGCATCAGTCATATTTAACATGTTTCAGAAAAGATTTCGAGAGTTCTACTATTCGAATACTCGAGTATGGATTTCGATTCTAATATTAAACTGAAAATTGTTTCGAATTTATTGACCCTAGAAGAGGAATTCTGGGTTTTTATCGATTAATCATCTAAATATAAGATGAAAGTAGTGTCACTTATAATTTTCGTTTCCATAAAAAGATTTATGGATCTATGTCGCTCTAATTCCCAAATTTAATTCCAGGTCTATTATAAGTAGAAGATGGTTTCGCGCATCTTAACCCTTTCTAGAGGAAAGTTTCTAAACTTTTAATTATTTCGATACATAAATATTGGTTTTGATACATTATGTTTATTTAGAAAAAGGTGAATATGTCCATCACATAAAACATGCTCAAATAGACAAGTCGAAAGGCAAAGAAGAACTACCATTAATGTTCAATCAAACATATGATAAAGTTACAAATGAATGAATGTTCATACACAAACTCATAACAAGGATACAAAGAAAAATTACAAATTGTTAATTTTTTCTGTTAAGTTCTCTGAAATTGCAGGGTTTGAAAGGTTTTTCAAAGCAGTCTAGAGCATGTTCTTAAACTTTGCCTCTTTGTCCTTGGAATTATCAGTGTTGTTAATTGAGTCAATTTGAGATTTGAGAGCTCGATCGTATGCTCTCTCATTTCTTGTGAGAAGCTTGTTTGCTCTCTTATATTCAACATTGCATTTCTTGAAATTATTTGTCTCTTTTATTAGTTTAGTTTGTTTAACATATTCACAAATATGATGGTTGGCATAGTCCTCCATTTATGCTCAAATTATTTCCAAACTACATGTTTCCATTTTTTAACTCAATCCTTTACAAGCTCTCTGTCCAAGTCCTTTAGATAATTCATCAAAAGAGGAAAGTGTTTAGCAACCTCTTTCTTATGCCTATCTCTTCGGCAGGACCAGGTGAAACTTATGGGAAAGGAGATGAAAATTTGGGGAAGTTGTCACTTAAAATAAATTCGAAAGAGTCACAAGAAGCTTAGCAATTTTCTAATTGAAATACAAGACCAAAAACTTGTTCCAGGAGCATGTCCATGTCTTTGCCAAAATCTGTTGAGGGATTGGCCATTATCAGGTTCTTCTTTGCGATTAAGCCATTATCAGGTTCTTCATTGCAATTAAGTTCTCTTCTTGTTGAACAAGCTTCCCTTCTGAACCCCTCTTCCACTCTAGGGGACTTTTCATTATAAACCTTTGCTCCCGGAACCTTTTCAACCACTTTAAAGCAACAGGGTTATCCTCGAATTTTGGAGGAATGGATTCCCCAATTGTCTTTCCCTCTTTAATACTAGTTATAGTTTAGGGAGGAGGATAGAGGATTGGATGGAAAGCCGGATCAAAGAAAAATTATGCAACAATGTTATTCACAATACACATAGTTCATTGAAAAAAAGATTACACTAAGAATGCAAGCAAATCAAAAAGGAAAACTTTTCATATTAACTTTATTCAGATATTTACATAGTCTTAGGGAGATCCACACAAAATTGATTTTTTTTTATCATTATCTTTAATAGATTTGTCTCTATAGTATGAAATTTTCTTAGGTGAAAGATCAAGGCATAATGAGAAAATTTTAGGAAGGTTCATATACTCTTCGGGTATGGGTCATGACCAAACTATCTTAGGTACCTCCGATGGAAGCTTTGAAGCAGGGCCTCCGCTAAGGTTCCCAAAGAACAAAAAGTCCACCTTCATGTAACGGTAGTAAGCTTCCTAAAGAAAACCAATCAAGAAGTCTTTTTCTTCAGTCAACATCCAAAAGAGCACCGTCGACTCTTGGTTTTCTTTGCTGATGCTTTCTTTCTAAAGGAGAGCTTCTTTAAGCGAGGACATGCTTCATCACTCTTAAAAGACATCAAGGTGAAGGCACCTAAATAAGGCTTAAAATATCTATTAGATAATTTATTATAGTCATTAATCTTCTTATCTAACTCTCTCCAGAAGGAATTTATTTTTGCTTGCATTTTACTAGCTTTATCCTTAAAGTACGTTGAGTGCTTTTGATGAATTTAATGTTATAAAACACTTACGTTACCTCATTGCTAATAAATAAATGAAGTGTTAAGGGGAGGTAAAATCATATACGAAGAACAAGTGTCGAAGAGGGTGCCGCTAAACATGTCTTGACAGTATTATCAGGCTCACGAATCATTAGAAGCTCAACAGGGTCAACTGGATTTGTGGAATTAAAGGCTCCAGTGTCAGAAGAACCTTTGCCTATATTAGAAGTATTACCTTTCCAGAAGATTGGCAATTTTTTCCATGACCATCATCTGGTAACATTTCAAAACCCCCGGTGCCAGTTATAGCATTAAAATTACTACGGTCACGCTTTGGGCTTTCAGCATTATCATCGTCGCCATTATTGTCGAAAGAACTCTTCGTATCATCATCCAAAGTTTTGTTATTTTCATCATCATCCTCGTCGGAGATATCCTCATCAATATTTGGCATCTCAAAAGAAACAAGTTTCTTAGCATCCACAATCTTTCTTTTAGAGTTTTCAACCCCCTTTAATGAATGACGAATTTCCTCTGAAACTCTTTAACTATGTCCGAAGGCAGGCTGGAGAAGCTTAGGTCTGGGCACTTATCATCATTTTTAAAATAATCGGTTACAATGGCATCCATAAAGGTGTTTGTCAAAATCTTGTCAACTGAATGAGCCAAGAAGTCATTGACCATCCTTTAGAATCCGTGAAAGCATCAAGAACAATTGGGAAAGATCCCTTTCCCTTTTGGACACCCATTTTGAGACCATAAGAAAGAGATGCAGATTTCGGACCTAGGTCTTCTAGTTCCTTCTTGGATTTATCCAATGCAATGCTCAGCTCCAGATTCTGACTTAAAAGAAATTGCACTGAGTTTTCTCTTCCAATAGGGATGCCTTCATAAAATAAAGTTCCTTTAAGGATTTGTCCTTTACCGAAGACAGTTCCGAATTTTGAGCCTTCAAATCCGATTTTCTACTCTAAGAGCAAGCAGATCAACAATGTCTTTTTAAAAGGAAAACCATTGTCTAGCAAGATGCAAAAGAAAAAGGGAGAATTTAAGAAAGGGAAAATGAAATAACGAAAGGAATGCTAAATTCAAGAGATTACCAAAAATCAATGAGCAATAACATTTCTAAATTTTGAATTATAGTTAAGGGAATGAGGTAAGAAAATGAAGGGTAGTCAACTACCGCCTTGACCAAGTCGGCAAAATAAATTTTCAGAGGAGGACCTGATAAGGAACCAACGACGTTGGTGATGGTAGGAGGGAAAGGAGAAGATTCCAACCGGTGAATATGTCCTCTAAGAGAATGGAAGAAGAAAAGGTTAAGGAGGTAGCGGCAAAGGAGCTGTCACAATAGAGGAAACTACAACCAGAACTTTACAACTAGGAGTTTGTTAGGAAATAGAAGGAGGTAGTAAGTCAGCCGAAAGGAAACTACTGATGTCTCAACTTTACCCTTCGATGTTGCGACTAATGTAGAATCCGTAACTTTAGTTTTTTGTTGGACCAACCTTCCGCCTGAGGTTCAAAAAAGCCACATTAGCGTCATCTTAATATTATAAATCTCCTTTTCAATTCCCTAATTCTAAGTAGAGCAGGAGCGATGCTAAAAAGAGGAGAGACACCCATTGTGCTAGAAGCAGTAACAGGAAAAAGAAAAACAATAAATAAATAAAATAAAAAGGCTTCCTTATTTCTAAAAGAGAATTTGAAGCTTATCGGAAGAGTCAAGATAAATCAGTGACATGAAAGAAAGGCTACGACGGTCACCTTTCATCAAATAACAAACACCTAATGTGCGGCAATGCATTACTAGAGGACACCCTAAGATCTTTCGATAAGCCAGGAGAATGGAATATTTTGCAAGAAGGCCGAATCTTAAAAGAGGAGACCTCTTCCCTAATGGCAAAGAAACTTTCACCATCTGGTTCATATTGATTTAGTTTCGGTGGTTGGGGTCTTAAACACCACACCTAAGATTAAAATTATAACACTAGTAAGTAAAAAAAGACTTCATGCAATACAACAACGAAAGGTTCCGAAATAATTACCTAGTGGGGAGAAAGTTTTGAAAATACTGGGAGGACATTTAACAAAGAAGAATTTATGCTTCCATTCCCTAGCTTAGTTGACACTCACTTCAACCAACCTATTTGTGACTTCACATGACTAAGTTTCACCAAATGAACTAATTTTTCAAGAGCGATGACATCAAGAGAAGAGCCCTTGGACTTCTGGGAGAGGACATCCAAAACATGCATATACATATAAGTGTAGGTAGCAAGCTCGATCGAAGCAATTTTTAGGTGATGGAGAAAGTCATGAATCAAAGGAGGAAAAGGAATGAAGCCTTCATGCTAAATGTGGATAGTAGTGAAAGCAAGAACCCTTATTGAGGTTACTAATAGTATCCTCGACCTTAGGAGGAATAGAGTTAAATTTGAATATATCAAAATCTACTAATATGGCATTAACTTCATCTTGAGATGAAAAGAAGGAATGCTTCTCGATGGCAGCGATCTTTGGAGAAGCCTCCTTCGGAGCTTGTTAGGAAGACTTGCTTCCACTAGCTGCACGAGGTTTTGAGATGGTCTTTTTAACTGATTTCCTTTTGTCGGACGTGACGCTGTCAAGCGATATTTTTTGGTTATAATAGTACTAGATGATAAAATAATATTATTATGTTAAATATATAAAGAAAGCCTTTCGTCCTTACCGAAACCCTTGGAACATTACTACAATGAAATATTAAAAAAAAGGAGGCTTTAGGTAAGGGGCAGAAAGGTCTAACCACTAAAAATGTTCGGAAAATATTCGATTATTATAATTTATTCTTCTACGTTGGATATTTCGAAACTAGACCCGAATCCATGAAACAAAATCTTAGGAAATAATGACTGATTGAAATCGGTGAAATACAAACTTCAATTCCAAAAAACTTGCTTCATAAATAGAATATCTCAAATTATCGAAGAAAAAATCTGGATTGAAGTTTGAGATTAATAACGATTACAGTACGAAATATGAATACTCGTGATATCAGTAATTTAATTTCAAATCGATTATTAAATAATCAATTTGAGATTAAATCAAAGACTCAAAATTTTGAGAAAATATCAAATTTATAATCAATTTTGATACTCAAACCTTGAAATTAAAAGGAGGATATTTACCTTAATCTTTGGTCTTGACATGTTAGATCGATTTAGGAAATTTTGGGAACTTTCATTCTAAAGTGAAAAATCTTCAATGTGGGAAAGTGGAAATAAAGTAGGAGGTACATCCATTTATAAAGAAAAGCCATCAATCGTATAACCGTTAGATCAGATACGGACGAATGGATAAGAGTGCCAAAAGGCGAGAAAGTTTAATCGTTGCCCTAGAAGGTGTTGTATATAACGGTGTTGTATACACAATTATATGATTTTTGTTTGATGATAACAACCAAATAAATATTATTTTAAATGTGTTTGATATTGTACTGTTATTGTACATCACAGACTGTAATATAATATTTATATTTAAATAAAATACAACTGTACAGAAATTTAAATATTCACAGTATTTTATTTGAATAGAATATTTTATTTCAATATCAAACAGTACAAATTTTATACTCCACTATTTGTTCATCTCTGTATTACACTTCATGCCATATCAGATTTCATATATACAGCTCCTCATTACAGATTAAGTCAGTCACTCTTTTTGTACATACATTCAGTCTCAACACTCATATTTACATACATACACTTTGATACATTCACTGACACCACACACTGTCTTCTGTCTTCACAGCTCTCTGTCAGTCCAGTCATCTACACCTGTCATACACAGAAACACACACACACAGTACATTGCAATAGAAATAAAAACTGTACACATGCAAATATTTTTTTTTTTTTTAAAAAAAAATTATTTGCCTCGGTTTTCTGGTGTGTTTCTCATCATTTTTCATGACTTGATCTGATGCATCTGTGTCTAGGCAGACAGTTTGTATATGTACAGGGACAGGAAAATTTATCTGATGGCTGCATATATACACGTGTATAAATATACACATGTACACTGCCTCGCCAATCAGTGTGCAACTGAGGAGTAGCCATGTGGACCTTCTCAACTCAGTGCACATGAAAACAAAGTCAACACATCTCAAAGTACAAAGCAAATATTCAAATGCCAAGCAACCAGTACAAGTATATTTTCAGAAATGACAAGCAAGAGTCAAGACAGTTCAAGTGCAAAAGTGGTCGAGACAGTGGCATTTAACATAATGGTTCAAATACAAACAGGACAGCAGCAAAGTGATCTAGGCAGCCAAATATAAATGGCCGAGCACAATGAAACAAAGAGTACATGTCATATCGGGTCAAGCATGTCAATACTGTATGGTGTAGCAGCAAAAACAAGGTGAAATATGTCAACAAAGTTCATGTTCATGGTATTGTGCATGATGGTGTTACACAGCAAAGATTAAGTGATGATATTTCAAGTGTATATGCATCAGATTTTCAGTCTACACGGCAATAGCAAGTGTGATATATGTAGTGTGTGTACACAGCATGAAAATAAACAAGTTCATGATCAAGACTGGTTCAAGATGGTCTGACCAGTCCAAGTTCACAAGCAAAACAGGGGCAATAGCAAGAAAAATGTGTCAGCAAGTTTGTGCAAGTACATCAAAGCATGGCAGATCAGTCAAATGCTATGGCATTATTCAAAAGTTCAATACTGCATGGGATGTTCAGACAAATGATCGAGCACACATGTTCAAAAAGTGCAACAACTTTAACAAGAAAGTCAACCAACAATTATGCTGAAGCAAGTCAAGTAGAGCATGCAGAAAGTTTTCAAGTCAGTCCATGATTTCAGCAGTTTTTTAAAGCCGAAAAGATCAATTTAAATGGTTCAAGAAAAGCAAGTACAAATCATAAACAAGGCCGAGAAAATCAATTCACAATTCATGCATAGAACCATTTGAATTGGAGCATTACTTTTGATCATATATGGGTAGTATCTCACAGTTTTAAAAGTTCCCAGAAAAGTTTTCTTAAGGCATGAAACCATCTTTCAAAATCAATTCAGGTCAGAGGAAAGTCATGCACAAGTTCATGGTCAAAACAATCAAACTGGACACAATGCAGTGACCAAGAAAAGGTTCATGTATATGACAAAGCAAATTGATCTATATGTGGCAAGTTTGTTTTTTTTTTTTACAAAGAACAAGAAGATCTTTTAGAATTGAAAATTTGGCAAGAGATTTCATTTGGTTCAGGAAATTAGCAAAAAGGTTCTTGAAATTAAGGTGATGATTTTGGCAAGTAATAACATTTGTTTTAATGGCAAAAATCACTTTATTTGTTTCCAGAATTACTCAAAGTTATCAAGGCCGAGAACACATGAAGATTCATCAGAAAATCACGCAGGGAAAAACAATGTTTGTTTCCAGTTTTCACAAAATACTCGGCAAGAATTTCCTCAATGAACAATGTTTTTTTTTTGGCAAGATTCATTTCCAGATATACAATATGCAGTTATTCACGCAAGGGAATTAATCATGGCTCGATTCAATCTCACAAAATCAAACAAGGCAAGTAATCGAAATTCACAAGGGACAGTTCATCAATAAGTCACGCAAGTTTTTTTTAATACCAAGATTTAAAATTCATGAGTCAATTTCAAGCCGAGAATCAAAAGGGGAAATCGTGCAAAATCAGGCCAAGCCACGTATGAGAAATCAGAGACATTAGGGTTCGATTCTATACCCTATAATACACCATATCATCACTGGCAAGAAAAAAAAAAGAAAAAAATCAAGAGCAGTCAGAGAAATAAAAATCGAATACTGACAATAAATTTTCGATCAGAAGCCAACTCAAATCGATCGAAGAACAGGGGCAACGACATCTTCAAGCATCAGAGAATCATCTTCATCAAACAAGCATCGATCGATTTAGGGAGAGAAACCCTAGAGTTTGTTAATCATCAGAGCCGCCATTTTTTTTTCAGAGACAAAGGGATTGGGCAAACAATTAAATGGGCCGGCCTAGTTCAAAAGGGGATGACCCCTTAGTTTATATCCTAGGGTTTTCTAGTTCATTCATGTTTTGATTTCGATTTTAATTTTGTATTGTTTTTAATTCTCTTTTGTAAACAATTCTGAACAGTTTTACTAGTGTCTGTAAAATACTAGGGTGATCCAGTCAGTGTGTTGACTGATAGTTGACAGAGTCTGTAAAATCTGGGTTACTGGTTACGGGGTCGTAACTAAGGGAAATCTAATCGAGGGGATATCGATCAGTCTATGGTTTTGAGCATAGGGTTAGAATAGGAGCGAGAGTCGCGAGTGTACATGGTCTTGTATGCGGGATCTGTTCTATCACCTAGTAGAAACCTTAGAAATGCAGCAGTAGACAGGGTTTTGCCGAAGCTGGGTATATCTGTGTGTGATTTATTTTCTGTATTTCTGTTTCTGCTATATTCTGTGTTCTGATTATTATTTATTATCCTGTCAAATTTTTAATTCAGTGAAAAACTATCATAAACCCTATTCACCCCCCCTCTAGGGTTAATCTAGATCCAACTAGTGGTATCAGAGCAGGTTATTTCTTTAACTCTAGAGTCATGGTTCATTCTAGTTGTCAGTCCTTAGAGAGTCAGTCCAGTCGCATTCCATCTATTTTTAATGGTTCAGATTTTTAAAATTGGAAGTCAGAAATGGAATCCTTTTTAAAATCTATTAATTTTAAATGTTGGGATGTTGTTATTAATGGTTATGATAATGAAGATAAATGTTTTAATAATCATGCTACACATATCTTATATTCCCATATTGATGATGTTCAGTATGGCCTTATCTCTCATTGTTTAAACGCCCAGGAAATATGGAATACTCTCAATACGAGGTATGGAAAAATTGACAAAAACAGCTCAAAACCCAAAAAGATCAACTCAGATTCGGATCTATGCTCGGAAGAAGAAACAGATGAAAATTCAAGTAGATCAGACGATAGAGACTCAACAGACAATGAAACTGAAAGCTTCTCATATGAAGATTTGGTTTATATGTGTACTGATCTGACAAAAATCGTTGATAAACTCTATCGTAAAAATAAATCATTAAAATCACGAGTTATATAGCAAAATTAATTGTTTGGAATCAGAAGTTACAAATGTCGTGAAATTAGAAAGTTCTAACTGTGAAAGCTGTTTGAAGTTGAAAACTGACGTCGTTCATCTCAATAAAAATATTCAAAGGCTTAAAGAGGAAATTTTGATTCTAAAAGATAACGAGGTTGAGTTAAAAGATTCAAACAATTCTTTGCAAAAAGAATTTAATAATTTTAAGGCCATCAAAAATTCCAAACATGAAATTGCTGAAAAAGAAAGCTTGTTGAAAAGTGATTTGATTTTAAATGAGCTTGAAAAAGAGATTGAAAATTTCAAGAAAGTTGAATTTGAAAAACAAATTAATTTTGAATATGAGATTCTTGAATCCAAGACCAAAATCAAGTTCCTTGAAAATGAAAATTTGATTTTGAAACAGAAAGATACTGAAAAGAGAAAGATTAGCATTAATCGTTGTTCGAATCTAATGAAAGAGAATTCTGACCTTAAATCTAAAATTCAACAACTTGAATTAACTCTAATCAAATTCTCTAGCGGAGAAAAATCTTTAAATATGTTGTTGAAAAATCAACAATTTTCAAGAAATAAAAAGGTATTGGTTTTGGGAAAGAAAATGATTTTTTGAGCTTGTGTGATTTTAAAAATCCTTCAAACTGCTTCAAGATGGGTCATTCTGAAAATTTGAATTGTGAAAATTCCAAAAGGTTTTTAAATCACAAACGAGACAGGAATTGGTTTGATAACAATCCAGTTGAACAGTTGTGGACCCCAAAAAGAAATAAAATGATTTTTGGAAAAACTAAACAAGTTTGGGTTCCTAAAGGCACAAAGATAGATTCGAATGGGATGTCATACAAACAGATTTGGGTACCAAAAGATGTTAACATAATTGTGAGTGGTTTTACTAATTTTGTTAGACCACTCAATCCCCTAAACTGTTAGGTACCAAAGGAGGCTGAGGAACTGTTGTGCAAAAAGAAATGTGAAGCAAAGCTGTCTATACTTTTATATTATTCACAGTTTCTTCGGCCAAGATCTGATGAGTCAGAGATTTTGGTTTACACTGATTTCAGGTATGATCTCTGAACTTGTCTTTGTATATTCTCTCTCTTTTTTTCTGTGCTTATTCCTTCCTCTACCCCTTCTATTTTTCTTCACTGCCATATTTTTTTCTTTATGGACTTCATTAACTTCCAATTGCAGAAGTCATGTTTTTTTCTGGAAATTTGCTTCTTTTGAATAAAACTCTAATGTTTTTTAATCTTTCCAGATCTTGAATTTATTTTGTAAATATCTGCAATTGTTTTGAAGTTCTTTTCCTGTGTTCTAAATTCCTAACAGTGTTGACGTATTCTTGTTATATCTTGAACACTGTTATTTTGAATTCTAAAATTTTGAAGATCTGAATAATTAATGAAATTTCACACATTTATGCTGTTTTGAGTTTCTTCCAATTCATTTTGGAAACGCTTAAAGTATTATACTCATTACAGTACACTGCTTCTTATCATTCGTGATAATTTCATTGATTTTCAGATTGGCTTGAATTGCAGTGATACATCTTAAATTTCACATTTATTCATGATTATTATGGTTGAAATTTGTTTGTTTGAAATCATCTGAAATTCTAGATATTTTGAATATCACACACCACTTAATTTTGAAATTATCAATCTTGTGTGAATAATTCATTATATCTCAAAACATGACATTGTTTCAAGTGATTTCAAATAAATATTTTGGGATCATGAATTATCTGTCAAACTTGATGTAAAAATGCTGAAAAATTCTTTGGGCTTGTCAGAAATAATTTGGAAAAATTCTTTGAAAAATCGGTCTTGAAACTCTTTGTTATTTCATGGCTAATTGATTTAAATATTTGTTTGTTTAAACTCATTTGAAATTATTGATTTACTGAATCACACACATATTTTGAATGTGAAATTAATAAGCTGGTGTGATCGATTCATTGAATCCTGATATCTTCATATTCATCTAATGATTTTAAATAAACGGTATTTTTTAATCTCGGGCCATGAATCATTATCTTGACAAGTCAGATTTGAAACTGTTTCTGTTGTGCTGATCTGATACTGTTTTTTTTAAATAACCGTCTTTTTAATCTGAAATGCTTGTCAAATCTGTTATTTTGCCTGCTTGGGTCTTGTGATCGTTTTTCAATCTGTCCGTGAAATCATGGTTTATCTCCAGTGTGATTATAATCCTCATTAATAGAGACACCAAGTGGTATCAGAAGCGCCTTATATTTGTCTCAACCATCTGTACTTAGATTCAAATCTTCACCATGTATAAATCCACACACTTTGTTTTGTCTTGCACACATTTTTTCCCTCTTGTCATGTATAGATCAGCATATTCCTCTTATAATTGATTTTCAATTTTAAAATTATTTGTTGATTATTCATTCAGAAATTGAAATCAATATCAAAATTGAACTGTATTTATAATTCATCAAAAATATTATCAGAATTTGAAATTGTGATGAATTGTGACTGCAGTATATTTCACAACAAGAGGAGATTTTATTTAAAAAATTTCATGATGGTTGAACATTTATTATAATATCTTTGAATTGGCAAATATTTCACGACCACCTCCTTTATCTATCATCCTTCTGCCATCCATGATAATTCTATATTAATGTGGAGAGTTTGATATTTTTTTTAAAAAAAATCTTTTGGAATAAACAGTGAAAATATTTGTGAAGGAATTGTGGTTATGTTATTATTCAGAATTAGTGAAAATTGAAATTTTCAATGATCTCGGTACAGTTGATCATATTTCATAATATTATTAATTTAGAAATTTATTTCACAGTCCATTTTTGTACCTACCACTTTTCTATCACTCATATTGGTTGTATATACCGAGGAGTCTTTCTATTTAAAGCTGAAATGATAAATATATATAATTAATATATAAGTGTGTCTCTAACCTCATTTAAAAATCCAAGCTCTGGTCATGCATGGTTAAGAGACAACTTATAATTTAAGCTGCGACTGACCTCATTTAAAAATCCAAGCTCTGGTTATGCGTGGTCAGTGTGCTCTTAAATAAAATAAAAAGAAAAAGGAACTATTATGCTATAAATTAAAATTAATCTGAAACTCTCCTCGGTGTATAAAAACCAGCCTATCAATCCATCTTTCTATTCTGTGAAATATGTTGAAATTTTATGACGTATTATGATTTGTTGATTGATAGCTACTGGGATTTGAGACTATCTGATTTTGTCACTTAAGTTGAATTTATAATTATAGTCCAAATCCATCACTATATTTTGTGCTTTATCTTTTATAAAATTCTTTTGGAAAATAATTGAATTTTTTTTTTTTTGAAACTCTCTCCATAATATATAAAATTCATCGTAAATCCGTCATTTTCTACAATGTGAAATATGCCACCTGTTCTTAGAATGTTATGATTTTTGTTTGACTGATTGAGATTTATGATAAATGTTCTTCCTCTTAAGCTGATATAGTATTTGTTAGTCATTTTTCATCTATATTTTAAATTTTGTATCCTTTTGATGATAACAAAAGGGGGAGAATGGATAGAGATTTTGATTTATGAGTGAATATTTTATAAATATTCACTCATAAATCAAAATCTCTATCCATTTGGTATGGATAAATATAGGGTTCTATTGATTTATGAGTGAATATTTTATAAATATTTTTAATTTTGAAAATTTATTATTATTCATACATTTCACTCATGCACAGTTATAGGGGGAGTTGTCTGTTGTAGGGGGAGCTAATAAATAGGGGGAGTTCAATATTCATTGTCAAACACATCTATTGTATACAAAATCTTTTATTTGTTTGTCATCATCAAAAGGGGGAGATTGTTGTATATAACGGTGTTGTATACACAATTATATGATTTTTGTTTGATGATAACAACCAAATAAATATTATTTTAAATGTGTTTGATATTGTACTGTTATTGTACATCACAGACGGGAATATAATATTTATATTTAAATAAAATACAACTGTACAGAAATTTAAATATTCACAGTATTTTATTTGAATAGAATATTTTATTTCAATATCAAACAGTACAAATTTTATACTCCACTATTTGTTCATCTCTGCATTACACTTCATGCCATATCAGATTTCATATATACAGCTCCTCATTACAGATTAAGTCAGTCACTCTTTTTGTACATACACTCAGTCTCAACACTCATATTTACATACATACACTTTGACACATTCACTGACACCAAACACTGTATTCTTATATTCAGTCTTCTGTCTTCACAGCTCTCTGTCAGTCCAGTCATCTACACTTGTCATACACAGAAACACACACACACACAGTACATTGCAATAGAAATAAAAACTGTACACATGCAAATATTTTTTTATTTAAAAAAAAAAATTATTTGCCTCAGTTTTCTGGTGTGTTTCTCATCATTTTTCATGACTTGATCTGATGCATCTGTGTCTAGGCAGACAGTTTGTATATGTACAGGGACAGGAAAATTTATCTGATGGCTGCATATATACACGTGTATAAATATACACATGTACACTGCTTCGCCAATCAGCGTGCAACTGAGGAGTAGCCATGTGGACCTTCTCAACTCAGTGCACATGAAAACAAAGTCAACACATCTCAAAGTACAAAGCAAATATTCAAATGCCAAGCAACCAGTACAAGTATATTTTCAGAAATGACAAGCAAGAGTCAAGATAGTTCAAGTGCAAAAGTGGTCGAGACAGTGGCATTTAACATAATGGTTCAAATAACAAGACAGCAGCAAAGTGATCTAGGCAGCCAAATATAAATGGCCGAGCACAATGAAACAAAGAGTACATGTCATATTGGGTCAAGCATGTCAATACTGTATGGTGTAGCAGCAAAAACAAGGTGAAATATGTCAACAAAGTTCATGTTCATGGTAATGTGCATGATGGTGTTACACAGCAAAGATTAAGTGATGATATTTCAAGTGTATATGCATCAGATTTTCAGTCTACACGGCAATAGCAAGTGTGATATATGTAGTGTATGTACACAGCATGAAAATAAACAAGTTCATGATCAAGACTGGTTCAAGATGGTCTGACCAGTCCAAGTTCACAAGCAAAACAAGGGCAATAGCAAGGAAAATGTGTCAGCAAGTTTGTGCAAGTACATCAAAGCATGGCAGATCAGTCAAATGCTATGGCATTATTCAAAAGTTCAATACTGCATGGGATGTTCAGACAAATGATCGAGCACACATGTTCAAAAAGTGCAACAACTTTAACAAGAAAGTCAACCAACAATTATGCTGAAGCAAGTCAAGTAGAGCATGCAGAAAGTTTTCAAGTCAGTCCATGATTTCAGCAGTTTTTTAAAGCCAAAAAGATCAATTTAAATGGTTCAAGAAAAGCAAGTACAAATCATAAACAAGGCCGAGAAAATCAATTCACAATTCATGCATAGGACCATTTGAATTGGAGCATTACTTTTGATCATATATGGGAAGTATCTCACAGTTTTAAAAGTTCCCAGAAAAGTTTTCTTAAGGCATGAAACCATTTTTCAAAATCAATTCAGGTCAGAGGAAAGTCATGCACAAGTTCATGGTCAAAACAATCAAACTGGACACAATGCAGTGACCAAGAAAAGGTTCATGTATATGACAAAGCAAATTGATCTATATGTGGCAAGTTTTTTTTTTTTTACAAAGAACAAGAAGATCTTTTAGAATTGAAAATTTGGCAAGAGATTTCATTTGGTTCAGGAAATTAGCAAAAAGGTTCTTGAAATTAAGGTGATGATTTTGGCAAGTAATAACATTTGTTTTAATGGCAAATATCACTTTATTTGTTTCCAGAATTACTCAAAGTTATCAAGGCCGAGAACACATGAAGATTCATCAGAAAATCACGCAGGGAAAAACAATGTTTGTTTCCAGTTTTCACAAAATACTCGGCAAGAATTTCCTCAATGAACAATGTTTTTTTTTGGCAAGATTCATTTCCAGATATACAATATGCAGTTATTCACGCAAGGGAATTAATCATGGCTCGATTCAATCTCACAAAATCAAACAAGGCAAGTAATCGAAATTCACAAGGGACAGTTCATCAATAAGTCATGCAAGTTTTTTTTAATACCAAGATTTAAAATTCATGAGTCAATTTCAAGCCGAGAATCAAAAGGGGAAATCGTGCAAAATCAGGCCAAGCCACGTATGAGAAATCAGAGACATTAGGGTTCGATTCTATACCCTATAATACACCATATCATCACTGGCAAGAAAAAAAAAGAAAAAAAAAAGAAAAAAATCAAGAGCGGTCAGAGAAATAAAAATCGAATACTGACAATAAATTTTCGATCAGAAGCCAACTCAAATCGATCGAAGAACAGGGGCAACGGCATCTTCAAGCATCAGAGAATCATCTTCATCAAACAAGCATCGATCGATTTAGGGAGAGAAACCCTAGAGTTTGTTAATCATCAGAGCCGCCATTTTTTTTTCAGAGACAAAGGGATTGGGCAAACAATTAAATGGGCCGGCCTAGTTCAAAAGGGGATGGCCCCTTAGTTTATATCCTAGGGTTTTCTAGTTCATTCATGTTTTGATTTCGATTTTAATTTTGTATTGTTTTTAATTCTCTTTTGTAAACAATTCTGAACAGTTTTACTAGTGTCTGTAAAATACTAGGGTGATCCAGTCAGTGTGTTGACTGATAGTTGACAGAGTCTGTAAAATCTGGGATACTGGTTACGGGGTCGTAACTAGGGGAAATCTAATCGAGGGGATATCGATCAGTCTATGGTTTTGAGCATAGGGTTAGAATAGGAGCGAGAGTCGCGAGTGTACATGGTCTTGTATGCGGGATCTGTTCTATCACCTAGTAGAAACCTTAGAAATGCAGCAGTAGGCAAGGTTTTGCCGAAGCTGGGTATATCTGTGTGTGATTTATTTTCTGTATTTCTGTTTTTGCTATATTCTGTGTTCTGATTATTATTTATTATCCTGTCAAATTTTTAATTCAGTGAAAAACTGTCATAAACCCTATTCACCCCCCTCTAGGGTTAATCTAGATCCAACAGAAGGAACCAAAAGCTAAAGCTAAGATTAATGGATTCTGAGCCAGCAGATCTTCAGCAAAGAGTAGATCTGCTTCATCAATATTTGCTATTCGAAGTTTGAAATGAAGAAGAAAAGCACATTCTTCAATGAGAAATGCCCTTGTCGATGAAACCCGAAGGGAATAATCATCAAAACAGCTACCTTAGAGCACGTGGAAAGAGGCAAAGAGTTCTACTCCTAAAAAAAATCCCCTGTCGGTATAACCCGAAGGACACAGGTATCGGAGTTTTTATCGTAAAGCATGAGAAACTAAGCTATGTATGTCTTTTGATCTATCAAAAGGAAATATACCGAAATGCTTAGGCCCCCGTTAAATAGTCATCGGAACCATGCACGTGGCCTAATGAAGCTGTCGCCGCCAATGGCGTCAGAATTCCGAAGCACCTTCAAGAACACTTCTCGAGCAGCTAGCCTACGCTTCCATTTCTGAAAGTGTTCCTTCGGAGAAAGCAACAGTGGCATTGTACTACTATTAGAGACATCGGAAGGCATCTTCACTAAAATCTTTGCATTAGCTTCCATAGAAAAAGTGGGGGCGAAGCCCATATGATGAGAGGAGGGCTAACCCGCATCTATAAATACGACTCTATGGGTCCACAATCGCGATCCAAATTTTCATTCACAATCTTATATCTATAAGTTTGAGTTTTGAACCCTAAATTCTAAATCAATTTAGGGAAAAGTCTGTAATCAAAGAAAACTTTAAAAAAGGACTTTTGCCAAGCAATTGTGACAACAGAATCATAATTTTTAATTACTATTTTAATATTGTGTCAGAGCTTTGCAGTTTTCATATCAAAGGTCTTATGTATCGAAATAAGCTAATTGTATCTACTTTGAAATAAGCTAATTGTATCCACGTGACGATGCTACCCTAAGACAACTTAGTTGAGCTAAGATCCAAGATCCCTTTCCAATTGCCCAGTAGGCATTTCGATAGCCATATTGAAACCACATAAACTCACAACCCATTGATAGTTTCCAAAGATGATCTAAATTATTATAAATCGTCATTCCCTTTTGCAATACCAAAACTCTTTGATTATCGTGCCAAAAGAGTACTTAAGAGGACTACATGGTTATCTTTCACAAGAATGTTAAGAATCCTAGATTATCACATAGAGGGTTAATAATATGATTGAAAGGTTCGTACCGAAGCCAATAAAAAGTCATCAGCCGGAACCGATTCAACGGAGAGTTCAATTTATTCTCAGATGGTCTTCTATCTCATATTCTGCCGATATCTTATCATTATTTTTTGTTTTCTACATGGTTTACTTTCGGAAGTCACTGAAAGCATCTAACAGGAACTTCTTTATGGAAACAGCATCCAAGTCTGACCTATTCCTCTAAAAAGAAAATGAATCTACATGAATACACCGTTTTGGGGTGTTATCCATAGAATTAGCTAACACACACCTCCAGACAAGACTGTTTACAGTTGATGAGGCACATTTTGGTAAAATTTTGTTTTGGTAGTTATCTTTCTAGTTTGGTTTTTGCTATGATTTTTTTAAATTGCTAATATGTGTCTCCTATTGTTTTGAGTGGTTTAGTTGTTTTGTTTTTTGGATCTGTTTTCTAGTATGTATGGTACATTCAAGGCGGTATATGCGTGTCTGTAACACCATAGTGGTTCTCTTCCGCCCTTTCCATTAACCAAAGAGATTGTCGAGTTATAGTGGTTTGCTGGTATTTGAGGTTGTTGTGCTTCCTTCTTGTTTACTTTCTCATCCTGTAGTTATAGTTTTATGAAATACCCTTTTCTTGCTTTACTATTTCTTGAGGTAACAATACGTGTAATGGTCTAAGATAATTTGGGTTATGCCAAGTTTATTCCATGCTTGCTAGAGATTTCTCTTCACATGTCAAAAGCATTATCGTGTTTCAGTTCTTACTATGTGGCTTTGATTCATTATATTTATTTTGGTTTGTAATCTTTATATAGGTTAGTTGGTGTAGAGAATAATGTTGCTGCAATAGGTATGTGCGTGTTTATGCAATTAATTAAGTGAGTCTTCTCCCTATATGGATTTTACATTGTGTTATGTGATTACCATAGTAACTATCCGTCGTGTTTCCTTATGGTTTGCCTTTGGTGCCCTGACATGTAATGGTACACTCAACGTGGTGTTGTACAGTGGTTGGTCCACTCTAAAAACTGTATAAGCGGTCTGTCCACTCTAAAACCGTTTGTAGTAATTAAACAAACCATCTAACTCTAGTACCTTTTTTGTAGTTGTTATTTACTATAATAAAAGTATTAGACAACTATAAAAATCGGTCGGCCATACCAAAATAATAATTATTATGTAGTACTATTTAATTATTAAGAAGTAACAGTTAACATTTGATATTTAGTTTATAATTATTATTAGTTAATAATTTCTATTCGATAATTAATTATTAGTAATTATATAATAATTAAGAATAATATTTCGTAGCGCTTATAAATATAATAAGCAGTCATTAGTTAAACAAATTAATAATTAATAATTAGTAAGAAATATAAATAATAGAAAAGTAACATTCAACAACTAATATTTTATAATTAAATTTAATATATAGTATTTGAAAAATTAAAATTGTAAAGTTAATAAATAATGATTATGTTTAACAATTAATATATAGTGAATATTATTGATTATTTATAATTAATATTAATTATTTAATAATTAACAATTATTATTACATTATTACTTTGAATAATGACTTTAAACAAATAGAAAATAATAGTTCGAATTTAATATTTATTGTTGATTATAAAATAATTGATAAATAATGTTAAATAGTTAACTATTAATAATTAATAATTAATTTTGAATACATAATTTCTTCTAAATAATATTTAAAGTTAAAAATTATTATTAAATAACACCACTAAATAATTAATAATTGATTATTAATTTTTAATACTTATAAGTAATTAAGTATAAAAATTAATAATTAATTGGTAACCAAAAGTAAAAAAGAAGACTAATATTCAATATTACCTATGTTAAAAAGAATTATAATTTAAGTGTATTATTTGTTACGTAATCCAAAATAAGTATAAAAATATTGGTAAAATGTAAACACAATTTTTTCTATGTTGGGTACTTTTTATATACAACTTTTAATAGTATATAGCATATTAAATGCATGTGGGTTGGACCTAGCAAGGTGGAAATCAAACTCGTGGCTTCTTGAACTATGTCCAAGTGTCTTAATTAGTTTGAATAAGTTGTTTGTCAGAATTTTTTTTTGTAAATTGTATAAACTTCAAAAGCAAATTTTATAATTTTATATAAATTCAATATTTAATAAAATATTCAAATATATAAATATAATATATATACAATAGTAATACTTAATATACGCTTTATAATTTATTAAAAATGATTCAAACATAATGATTAATACTTTTAGAATAATTTTTAATATATTACGATTAATACTTAATAAGTTATAAATGATAATAAACAATAATTTACATTTTGCAACTAATGAATTAAAATAATAATATCTGATAAATAATTTTAAAAAATTGATAATTTATAATTAATTAGAAATGCAAATAAATTAAATGTAACATTTATCATTTAGTATTTTATTATTATAATGAAAAATTATATTTAATATCTTTCAAATTTTCAAAAGTAAATTTAAATTAATGTACATCTTTCGTAATCATAGAAAAAAGGAAAGTGTAGCACCATTTAGCACATAATTAAACAACAGTGTAGCATGTGACATAGCTATAGAGCACAATTCCTTCCAAATAAATAAAGACTACTTTTAGCTTAAAGCTACCTGATCGGCGCATTAACAAAACTTCAAACCCTTAGAAAAACAACGCCTCATGTTCAAGTTTTATTCCCAAGCATTTCAGCACGTCTCGATTTCCAGTGGAAACTCTATTACGATGACAAGAAAATTGGAAATGAGCGTCGATTTCCACCAATTTAAATAGCAAGCAATGGAGCACCACTTCTTTTCAATTCGACGGCCCGACCATATATGTTGTATTATGGTGAAAGCTAGGTCCTGATGCACTGAGGAGATTGAGCATCGGACAATGAGACTCGTGACTTTCTGTTGTAGGATAAATCCTGATTCCAAGAGCATCTCGAGCTTCATTTGACATTTACTGCCACAAATGAGTACTATAGAAACATGTAGAAATAGATTTTTGTTATTCAAAGGCGGGTTGTTTTACGCTTTTAAATATGGGTTTTGATTTAGTTGAATGGAAATGTCAACTAACTATATTAAATGTTTTTTCTTCTCTATCTTTTGATGTTGATGTCGGATTTGATTCCTTGTCCAATTCACATGAGTACATGATACTACTTGTTCACAAACAAATACATTTAGCTTTTACAATGTCGTCCTAAGTACAAACGCAATGCACGAAATATATGGAAGTTGGAATTGGAGAAGAAAACGTTTTTCACATATTGCAGAGTTTTCCTATTTATGTTCACAAGTTTTGGGGATGATTTATGAGTCAAATGGAAGCATGACATGATTACGTAAAGTGTTTTTAGTGAGGGTATATCTAGAATACTTTTTATTGGGTACCGTTGTTTTGTTGCCAAAGATATCTTGTTTCTTAAGTAATTTCTATTGTGAGGGAACTACAAAATATATTAGCTAAATATAAAATTTGTTTTCATTGGTAGTTTATGGGCATAATATCTATAGATATTTGATTTACTTAAATTTGTATTATTTTCCTCTCCTTATTAGTGGTTACAATTTGTAAAGAGATCTAAAACACAACATAGACATAGAATTTACTTAAATAAAGACAAACTCGCTACCTCAAAGGTCGGTTACCTCTAGTAGCTATCTCTCAAGAATTTCAGGTTATTGCTATGCCCCTCCTTTGTCTTAAATGAAGCACTAAACAACTGTGTTATTGTTTTAGATTAACATCTTTATTCTCCAAGTAAAGAAAATGATGCATAGTCTTGAATATTATTAAGTTCGTTTACAAAGACATATAAGTTCGTTTACAAAGATACATGGCAATGATGGATGTTTAGGTACCATTATAAGGATGTGGCTTAAATATGGTTTTAGTAGAGTGTTACATTAACTGCTAGAGGATGTCAACAGCAACTTGGAGGCATATATTTTGAAAAGATTCATGAATATTTTCCCTTATTAATCATTGTCTTATTTTGCTAACATATAGTTAATGGCGATGACTTTCAAGAAGATAATGGAACTTTTTTTTTTTTATTACAAACTACAAATAGATTTTTGTATGGAATAGACTGCTATGTTATAACACCTCTCACCGTCAACTTTCAATTTAAATAACAAATAGTATCAACATGATTCCTACTTTCAAGATAATCCAAATGAAAATTTTTAGGACATCATAATGAAATTGGTGATGCCGACCATCCAACAATTGTCAGTAGCACATTCTGTGATGTTGTAAGGATTCTTCCAAGTAGTTATTGAAGTAAAATTTTCTTATAATGGAAAACTATCGCAATAATAAAATTTAGAAATAAAGTGCGAATAGTCGGAATAATCGCATTAGAGTAACAAAAATGGTGTTGATTGTTGCCTTTTTCACCAATAGAATAAGAATAAATATATCTAAAGTACAGATTTGTCATCAACCCAAATTTTTTCATTATGATCTGGGGCTAAAACATAAGTTGACATAAAAGGAAAGCTACAATTTTTTCCTACAACGCCGCTTATGTAACACCCCACTCTGAGAACCATATTAACATAGAGCATTAATGAGTAATGTCATCTGCTAATACCGACAACAGGGTTGCTTAGGAGCGGTCATCTGTGAGTCTTGTACTAAACAAGTATCAAGTACGTCGATTAAGTGCTTTTTTTCCAAGTGGGTCGACATACTTAATTCTTACCTAATACAATACTACAGTGGTTATAAGATCAATCCAGAACAAATTACACAAATTATATAATAGCAAACACAGTCATATATATATACATGGATCAAGTACAACACAAGGTAATGTACATAAGTGGATATACAATCCACAATATATATTCAATATCAAATTTCATAAAAGAAGATGTACAATGTTAGAGTATGCTTCAGAATAACTAGGAGACTAGTCCAAAACTCGCATAAGTAATCAAAAAGATGATAAGTAGCCCAAAAGCAAAAGCTAGAAAAAGAAGTTTCTATATAGGTGCTAACCTGAAACGACTCCGTCTGAACTAGGTGTAAAATATTCAGATCAGTCTAAATTTGACAGTATCTATAGATCGAAATAAAGGAATATAGCATCATAAGGAATAACTCTTCTCAAGCAGAGAAAGAGTATGATCAACATGGTACACCTTAAGGTATAATTATTTACATCGATAATATATTGCTGAGTATAAAGTCTAAGCTAATGATGTGTAATCTTTTAGTACATGGAAGTAAGATGGAATATATCATTACCACAACATGTAAACCCATTCAAGAGTACAAGAAATAAGGACAAAATCACCGTAAATAAATAACATAGTAGCGTCGAGTTGTAAAAATAAAATAACATCATACATCATGGTTAAAACATCCATAATTCATCTTAAATTCTAGAAATCAATGTGGAGAAATTTAGAAAAACAACAATATAGTGAAAAGGACTCGATAGTCAAAAATATTATCCTAATAACTACACACACACACACATATATATACATATATATATGTATGTATGTATATAGAAAGGACCCAACCATCTAGTAAATGTCCCAACAGCCTACCAAACACTATCTATAGGGGACCCAACAGTCCATAATTAGCCCAATAGCTTTATATATGTATATAGGACCCAATAGTCCAAGTGCTGGCATTCACAACAATACGGTGTGTCACAAATTTTCAAAAAGTAACCCAAATATTGAAAACAATACGTCTCATACTGCACGTTTTCACTATTCGATTTAATATCAGTCATTCTCCTACACATTAGAAAATAACATCTTCAATCAATGAGTTAGGAATTGACCGATATAACAATGTGTCTTATAACATGCGTCTTACTATATCGTTTAAATCACAATCTCACCTTCTCGAAGGTTGCAAAGTCCTATGGTTTTATATATTAAAAATACACAGTTTAAGAAAAATGAGTTTGTAAAATGATTCTAAAGTCATTTGATTTGCTTCTTTGTGTATATATATATATATATATATATCAGAAAATATTGTACATAATATAACATTTAGACGAATTTTATTTCTACAAGACAAAGCATTAAAAATCATTCGTATTAAAGCAATATATAAATATATAAATAAATATATAAATAGAAAATCCTTATTGAAACTGTTTCATAAAACATGCATGGTGCGAGAAATCTCATGAATTAGCTAATGAAATCAACAACATAAATCATATAAAACTTTACCAATTAGGTGTGCAAATTGGTGATAATATTAGCTTATTTGTTTTAGGATGAAGCCTAAGAAACTTCACACAAATTCATCTCGGAGTTCACCAAAATCAGCTAGCAAATATACTTAGAAATTATGCAGAAAAGAGGCGCAACCATCAAAACATACAGGCAAAATGCTTGTGCATTAATGCATTATAGGTGTCAACCCTAATGTTGCCAGGGTGGACTAGTAGGTCAACCTTAATTCCGCTAGGTCGACTTACAGGTCGTCCCTGAGAAGTTTTGGGTCGACCTGGGTGACAGACTTTTTCCTAGGCACAAAATCTTCTTCGATTCGACAGAGAGTTTCAATATGATACAGAGATTAGAATGACCAGAAAGATGAAAGGTACAAAGACCAACAACAATGCTATCACTGGAAAAAAGTTTGGAATGACTTTAGCAAGAAATGAAGAAGTTATAACATCACAAAGTTGAGTAAGCCGACTCTCTGCTGTGAACATAAAATTCAATTTTTATGTTTACCGAGATATGATTTCTCATTGAATCAACAATATAAGACCACAAAACTGTAAAAACTAGAAGGCGTAAGCATTACTCACCGATTAGGAGATTTATAGTAATTTATAACATAAAATTTGAGCAAGGATTGAGCTTTTAATTTGGCTTTATTTAGGCTTTCAACTACGTATAAGTAAGTTTACAACAACATGTACCAAAAATTCTCAACATAGCAAAAAAATATATGCAAACTGAAACAAAAATGGAATAAGTACAAGGTTTAAGAGTGACTACCTGGTTGTAGTTTGAGTTTAAAACTAGATTTAGCTTTTTTAATTTAAATTTGAAGCAGAGGATTGAACTTTGGTGGAGGTTTCCTATTTTCTTTTGTTGTACATAATGTGTTTTGAAGAAGAAAATTTTCAAGGGAAAGAGTACGTATGGGAAATAGATTCCTTCTCCCTTTAATTGTTTTAGTTAGGGCCTTAATTAAAGTTTAATTAGGCTTTTAATACTTGGGTGGGCTATGTTACATCTAAAATGGCTATTTGAAGTTAAATAGGGTCGTTTTACACAGAAAGCACCTTATTAATCATAGTTTCCACCACTTTAACATCAAGACACATAGTTTAGTCTTACTAAAGAAAAGTAGAACATATGTAAAATATTTTTGACTCCTTTTAAACAAAAAATAGTACATATTGACACAAAATTCTCATTTTACAAACAAATTGCACAATTTACATATTATGTACAAAATTTACATTTTTAAAATTGTAATTGTAAACCTCACAATATTTTGTAACTTGCATAATCGTATTATTTTTAACACATAAATATTGCTTTTCAACAATATTTTCATTTATATATTTTATTTACTACTCAATTATATTGATAAAAATACAACTTTAGACCAAAATTCATTATATGCAAATGTATAGAAATCTGTTACAATATGCCACGATAAAAGCTTGTAAACTGTCTCAACTCCACATTATAAAAAAAATCTAAAACTTTATTTTCGAATTTATAATTATTTGCAACAATTTTAGCAACAAAATTCAGTGTATTGCCCAAACACCTTATTTAATCATTTCAAATCCTTATTTAATCATTTCAAATGACTAAACAACCATATTTTTCATATTCCCAAATTAACACCGACCCAACCACTAAGTTCAATTTAGATAATTATTTTAAATTATCTTTCAAAATGATATTTGTTTCTTAATTAATGAATTATAACCTCATTATAATTCATTAGTTGTTATTATAGGTAATCATCAAGCCAGGGTTTTTACAACTTGCTAATATGTAACTTATATTTAGGAATGCGTATCAAAAAGAGGAAAAAGAGCTTGTTCTTAGAATTTAGTGACATCTGAGTTGTTAAATTCCCTTATGTAGACCGTTACATGGAACTTCAAAAGAACAAGAGTAACTAAAACCATGATTCGATACTCTTGTCGAGTGAACCTCCATTTACAGCCATGATACTTACAGGTTATTATAAGCATGATACTTAAATAAGCATTTCTCAAATTTTATGAACAGCTTTCATATGATTTTTTGAAAGAAAAAAAAGCTTCAAGTGAAATTCGTGTGTACCTGCCATCAAAGACAAGTTGATAGTACCATCAGTTAAATTGAATTCAATATAGTAAATGTTAGAGATAATTTCAAATTCATATTCCTATTATTCATTGCATTAATTAGGATTCATATTCCTATTATTCATTGCATTAATTAGGAGTTATTTTGATTTGTATTAATTGTATTAATAATTGTATTAATGTATAGATTCAAATTCAAATATGCTCTAGAAGTTGTCCATCTATAAATATGTAATATTATGTAATTATGTAATCAAGGAAAGGAATACAATTTTATTCCCTGTTTTCACATGGTATCAGAGCACCATTAAATAAATTACACTCTTGTATTTCTCAATCTTTTATCATGGCTAATGATAACAATCCTTCTAATGTTTCTATCAGAGTTGATCCTTATGCTATCCATCACTCTGATAGTCCCTCTACTGTTCTTGTCACACCTCTCTTAACTGGTGATAATTATGGCTCTTGGAGTCGTGCTATTACAATGGCGTTACGAGCCAAGAACAAATTTGGTTTTGTCGACGGTTCCTTACCGATCCCATCGGTGGAAACCGACGTTGTCAATTGGCACCGCTGCAACGATCTTGTTGGCAGGTGGATACTCAATTCCGTATCTCTGGAAATCATGCCAATTATTCTCTATGCCAATAGCGCTGCCCAGATATGGATGGATCTCAAAGAGCGCTTCTCTCAGTCTAGTGTGCTGAAGATATATCAGTTAAAACTCTCGGCTAACTTAGCAGCTACAATTATGTCATGTATGTCTTCTTGTTGGATTATAGATTCAGTTGCGTCAAATCATATATGCACATCACTATTAATTTTTTCTTCATATGTTCCATTGCAGAAACATAAGTCTGTTCAATTACCTGATGGCACTTTTGCATCAGTGACTCACATTGGGATTGTTAAACATTCAAAATATCTTATTATCAAAGATGTATTTTTTATCCCATCATTCAAATTCAATTTATTATCTGTCTCACAATTAACAAAACAACTTAATTGTGAAGTAATTTTTTCTAAATCTCAATGTCGTTTCCAGGACCTGTTGACGAACCGGACGATTGGTCTGGGTAGAATTCATTGTGGTCTTTACTACTTAGAGGATATTCCCCATTTGAATTCCACTTTTTCATTTCAGCAATCAGATAATTTTGATCTTTGGCACTCTCGCCTTGGTCACCCTAGTAGTTCTCGTTTTAAATTTCTCATTAATAATTTTCCGGAAATATCCGCGAATAATAATTTTATTTGTGATGTTTGTCCATAAGCTAAGCAATCTCGTGCTTCATTTCCGCAAAGTGTATCTCACTCTTCTGTATGTTTTGAATTATTACATGTTGATGTTTGGGGACCATTTAATGTTCCATCTAAAAATGGTTCACGTTTTTTTCTCACCATTGTTGATGATTATTCAAGATGCACTTGGGTCTATTTAATGAAATTCAAGTCTCAAACCTTTTATATGATAAAACATTTTTTTAATCAAGTTAATAGACAATTTGGACTGTCAATCTCCACTATACGATCTGGAGATGGTGGTATTTTTGTTCCACAACTTCAAGCTCTTCGATCTGACAATGGAACTGAATTTCTTTCATTAGAGTTTCAAAATTGGTTTCATTCTCATGGTATAATCCATCAACGAAGTTGTGTAGCCACTCCTCAACAAAATGGGATTGTGGAACGTAAACATCGACACTTACTTGATGTTGCTCGCTCACTACGATTTCAAGCTAATCTTCCCCTCTCTTTTTGGGGCGAATGTGTTCTCACTGCTGCATTTCTCATAAATAAATTACCCACACGTACTCTTAATTTCAAATCTCCTCATGAAGTTTTATTTGGAAAGGTTCCATCTTATTCATCTTTACGTGTGTTTGGATGTCTATGTTTTGCGAAAAATATGCATATTAAAAATAAATTTGATGCACGAGGTAAGCCACACATTTTTGTTGGTTATCCTTATGGTCAAAAAGGATATTGACTTTATGATCCTTATTCTCATCGCATAATAGTCTCACGTGACGTTATTTTTCATGAATCAGTTTTTCTGTATAAAAACATTTCAGATCGTAGATCTAACGACATTTCCATCACTCCACTAGATGATGATTCACCTACAAATTTCACACCATTTCAAAATGATTCATCAGTACCAACTAATATTTCTTCATCTAATACAACTGAAAATGGTGAAAATTTACTTCAAAATCATTCTCCAAATCTGATTCCAACAGAAATCGCTGATTCAAATCAGTCTCAGCAAACTAATAATAATTCTTCAATTATAATTCCCACGAATACTACTGATTTAAATCGTCCTCAGCGAATTCGACGAAGGCCATTACATCTCAATGATTATGCATGCAACGTCTCTCCTTCATCTACTTCTTTTCCTTTATCTAAATATTTCTCTTTGGAAAGTTTAGTCATTCTCATCATGTTTTTTTGTCCAAAATTATTAATCATGATGAACCTCAAACTTATTCTCAAGCAGTTCAATCTTCTGCTTGGCGTGATGCAATGTCTGTTGAAATTCGTGCTCTCGAAGCAAACAAAACATGGTCTGTTTGCTCATTACCACCAAATAAAACACCAATTGGTTGCAAATGGATATATAAAATTAAATATTGCTCTGATGGTTCTATTGAACGATATAAAGCATGTTTAGTAGCCAAAGGTTACACCCAAGTTGAAGGAATTGATTACCATGATACTTTTGCTCTGGTAGCAAAATTAGTCACCGTTCGTCTACTTCTTTCTATCGCTACAATTAAAAATTGGTCTCTTCATCAATTAGACGTAAATAATGCTTTCCTCGAAGGTGATCTAAATGAGGAAGTTTATATGAAACTTCCTCCTGGTTTTCCTCGTCATGGTGACAATCAAGTTTGTAAGCTCCACAAATCTATTTATGGACTTAAACAAGCTTTGCGTCAATGGTTCTCTAAGTTTTCTTCTACTTTAATTCAACGTGGTTTTCGTCAATCTAATTCCGATTACATTCTCTTCACGTATATTCGTGATCATATTTCAGTATTTGTTCTTGTTTATGTAGATGATATTATCATTACAGGAAACAATGAATCTTTTATTTCCATGACAAAACAATTTCTCGCCAAATCTTTCTCCATTAAAGATCTTGGGCGTCTAAGTTATTTTCGTGGTATTGAAGTTTCTCGTTCCAAAAAGGGATTATTTTTGTGACAACGTAAATACACACTTGACATATTAATGGATTCAGGTATGCTTGGTTCTCGGACAACTCCAATTCCTATGGAACAACATTGTAGACTTCTTCCAAATGACGGCAATCCCTTGCCTGATCCGTCTCTGTATCGAGGACTCATCGGTTGTCCCTTATATCTTACAGTTACTCGTCCTGACATTCAATATGTTGTCAACAAACTTAGCCAATTTATGCAAAGCCCTCGTTCCGCACATCTTGATGCTGCAAATAAAGTCCTTCGATATCTCAAAGGTTCTATTGGTAAAGGTTTATTCCTATCGGCAACGAGTTCTCTTTCTCTGGTCGGTTTTGCTGATTCTGACTGGGCAGGTTGCCCTATCACTCGCCATTCTACTACCGGTTATTTTACAATGCTTGGTTCTAGTCCCATCTCCTGGAAATCAAAGAAACAACCGACTGTTTCTCGATCATCTGCTGAAGCTGAGTATCGGTCTCTTGCTGCTATTACTGCTGAAGTCCAATGGTTACATTCAATCTTATTAGAACTTGGTTTTCCACCATCTGGTCCTATATCAATACATTGCGATAGCCAAGCTGCAATTCATATTGCATCAAATCCCGTCTTCCATGAACGAACTAAGCACATCGAAATAGATTGTCATTTCGTTCGTGAAAAGATTCTCTCCGGTATTATTACCCCTTCCTATATTCGTTCTTGTGACCAACTAACGGATATTTTCACAAAACCACTAGGTGCTGATAATTTCAAACGATTGCTTAGCAAGTTGGGCGTGATCGACATTTCTCTCCCAGCTCCAACTTGAGGGGGGGTGTTAGAGATAATTTCAAATTCATATTCCTATTATTCATTGCATTAATTAGGATTCATATTCCTATTATTCATTGTATTAATTGTATTAATAATTGTATTAATGTATAGATTCAAATTCAAATATGCTCTAGAAGTTGTCCATCTATAAATATGTAATATTATGTAATTATGTAATCAAGGAAAGGAATACAATTTTATTCCCTGTTTTCACAGTAAATAAACATGCTAGATTAAAATCATACAAAGTAAATTTTCATCCTTGTTTCTGTGGGTGTTGATTGAGAAAGAGAAAGGTTGTAAATATAACCAATTTACAAAGTATTCCACATAGCAAATTTAATACCTATAACGGTAAGGAGCGAGTCATTTAATATTTCTTAAATAATGTTCCTTGAAAAGTGCATGTCCATAAACAATATCATATCGATTATTAAGTGAATTCTACTTCAGACGTTACATCAAAATTAACTCAATGTTCTTCAGTAGTTTCAAATAAGACTTTTTCGCTTAAAGAAAATAACATTTATAAAAGCTATCGTTATTATCACCAATTGAGTTTTGATATAAATAATTGAGCATTACTTCATAAAGTTGGTTACTGTTGGACATTATGGTCAACTTCATCTGTAAACCCAAAGAAAGTACAAGCTTGTCCAATAGAAGAATTTTGTTTACATGGAGTGCGTGATTACGAAATGATTTTGGATAAATTATCATTTAAACAAAATAACTTACCTAGATTAATGATCAAGCAAATTACAGAACCCGACATCATGTTTTCTAAAGCTTTCACATGGGAGTTCCATCATCACCGTGTACTACAACCATTTTTCTACCTTTAGCAATAATTCCGAAATTACATATAGAGTTAATCATGAGTATGTTCGTGTCCAAACTGCAACAAAGTAACTAATGCTAATCAAGAGTATACTGGTTGAAGTATTTAACAAAATTAGCTTGTGTATATTGGTTGAAATCATAAATTAATCATGAGTAAATATATATAATCTTGTTTTTTCCCTTTAATATCTAGTTTTGATTCACAAAGATATTGTAATAACATGATATTTATTCTTGACATTGCAGAGAAGCATTAGAGGCAACTTTCCTTATGAAGACAATAATCATGTGCCTTGATCAATATACAATTTAAGCATGTATCTAATTATGTGATTTTGTAGTTCAGAATTCTTAGTTTGCATTTGGTTATTTCTTGTAAATTGTTGATGAACCTCACTTTGTGCAACCTCTATGTTAGATATTCCATTTTGTTGTACTAAGATTGGGTCATTAACACTATTTTTGTAGATGTTGAATCCACATATATATTATCATCTATCAAAAATTTGATCTCATTCCGATATTCGTAAAATAATATATTTGGTGTGTAAATTTAACGGTTCGAATAATTGTCTGAACAGTGAATACTTGAGCTAAGATTTTGATAACGTTTACGAACGTCGGAAAGAGCTCAAATTTTGGATAGATGATAATATATATGTTGATTGATCATCTACAAAATCTTGTTGGATTTAGATCATTGTAGCTCACGGTAGCATAGGGGTGCCCTAGAACGCCTAAAACAGGGGTGCTGCAAAACAGTGAGATGGAATTAAAAGCGCCTCAAATAGTGCAACACCCCTATAGTCTCTCCTGATTTCCATCAAATATTCATGTTTCCCTTTTTTCCACTAATTCTCCCTTCCCCTTCCACTAACTTATTTAAATGTGTGGTTGTTATTGGGATGCAAAAGGGGTGATATGAAAGAGGAATGTAGCGGCCCATATTTATTTTTGAGAAATTATTATTTACAAATAACCATCGATAAACCCTTGCTAATTAGCAAGGGATTAGCGACGGATATGTACTTTTAAGAAACTATTATTTATAAATATCCGTCGGTAAACCTTTGCTAATTAGCAAGGGATTAGCGACGTATCTTTTTATGTGAACATTTCACCTAGCAACATTAGTTGGCAATCCGTCGTTATTCCCCTTCTGACCAGCCTATATATACACACACATATATATAACACTAATATCATCTAATTGTGAACGTTGAAATAAATAACATATAAAAAAACAAATTTAAATTTGCCAATGATATTAATTTTGAATTGAAAAGAACATTCATAATCACATACAAAAAAGAACATCCATAATCCTTCATTAATTCATACACGAAACTGAATTATGATCAACATAACTATAACAAGCATGTTTGTTCAAATGAATTCCTGTCAAAGGCAAGCTTACCACCGTTATGTGCTTGTTTAGATGATGAGTATGCATCACAGAGTGCTTGTTCAATATTCCATATGTAGGTGTTTACATGATGGGGCCAGTCTGTACGATTGCCAAAAACAGCTTTGGTTTTGTTGTGAGCAGTAACCATTGCATCCCGGCGACCCTTTGCTGTAGCGGCCCATATTGATCAACCCTTTAGTATTGTACAACTTTCTTAACAGCTCTTGATTTGTATCATCATTCTGATGTCTTGATTCCTCGATACAAATGACTATATGTCTAGTAATATTATCCCAGAATTCAAAGCTTTCCTCTGCACAAATTGGGCAAACATACTAAATAGGTGTTTCAAACATATTAACCTCCATTTTAGAAATAAAAAATAAAAAAATTGGAGCATATACAATAGTAACAGTATAGCCTTGTATGTTGTGTATGTAAAGCTTTGTAATTGGCATAGTAGCGTACCAGTATTTGTTGAACATCCTTGTTGTAACACTGTTCGATCTTCACTTCTGATAATTATTTAAAACATTTTTGCACAGACAAAAACTTACGGGTTGAATTGGCTGACAGTAAAATTGAAATAGCTCTCATTAATGTAACAAGCTAAATAGCTGTAACAAGCTAAAACACTTCCATTATCTCCACTTCCCGCAGAAACAACCAAGCATTTCCACAATCCTTGCGCAAGTTAGACTTTCAGCAATCCAAAGTGGATCTTTGTCATTTTTTCTCTTTAAATAATGATGCCATGAAGGGACGTTGGAGCAGCTAAAACCACGCATGTCTATAATGCTGTCCTTTTCTGAAATCAATACAACATGCAGGAATATTGGTCAATTGGTCATGTGAAGATGCATTGTGAACAAAAGGAATTTAAATCTAACTGTAAAATGGAGGGGGCATCAAGCTACAAAACAAGAATGTCTCCGGAAGAATCATTTTAGGCTTCCAGCTCACATGATTGACCTTGTCAAAAAAACAAAAGATGGCATGTTATTGTTACTCTTTGAGCATGAGGAGGGAAAGCTGTATGGGGTATTTGAAGCTACATCTGATGGTGCAATAAACATAGTTCCGAACTCTTTTCATTTTCTTGATAAATCATTCCCTGCACAGGTACATCTTGAGAATTACTTAATCTATATATTTGAATGCATTAGGAAAACTAAGTTAGATTATTTGTCGTATGACTCGTATCTCATGCTTCTTATTATATTCTTGTACCATGTGTTACTCATATTAACCAAAAATTTATGATAATATGTCTACATATGTATATAAAAGTACATATGCAATTATGCATGCACGGACACATACATACATACACCCCCCCCCACACACACATATACTTACATATACATAATATCATTTTGATACGTGTTGGTTTCTAATCAAAAATACAAAAACAGAAAAAGTTGTATTTTTTGAAACATTTGCTTTTATTAAATTAATGCATAAAAACATCCTTCCAATCCTATTATGGAATGATGCATTGGCCTCAAATCGAGAAAACCTTCTGGTATAAGTTTCGTTCCCTGTTTTCTGCATTTATCTTGCTATACAACTAAGTTATTCTTGTGCTGTGATGGTAGGGGAATATATCATAGTTCTAAATTCACTCCAATGTGAATGATTTGCATAATTTATTGTGCACATTTAGGTTCCTTTCAGAAGAGTTTGGATGTGCAGGCCATTATGCGAGGATGAGTTCTGTCATGTTATAGACAATTACCATCCACCTAAGCAAAAAAAAAAAAAAAATATCACATCAAGATTCTTAAAGCAATGACATTAAACACAACTAGTCAGTCTGAATATTGAAATATACACAAGCTAGAACCACATAGTAAAAAGTGTGCATATGTTACCCATTGTCCACTAATTACCCATCTAAATTTGTTGGAATACATAGTCATAGATTGATAAACTAGATAATAGGTGAGCTTCATCACATATCTGCTATGGAAAAAGAGGTCATTGTTTTACATATCATTCTAATGTCGCATCACATTATGACTACAATTCTGCATCTATTTCATATTGTTTTATTCATGCAAAATAGCGATTGATCTGCAAGCTGAACTATTGAAATAAAAGGAAAGCTTAGATTCTCCTTTTTTAATTAAATCAAGAATTTGAACTTCTGTTCAAGCAGTCAATGAAATATGTTTGAAAATTTGGCTTATGTAATTTTATTCCTCAAATTTTTTTCAGCTAGCAACTAACCTAACCGCTTATTGTTCCAAATTTAGAATTAGTAATTTGGAGGCCTTGGATCTTCTTTGGTAACATTCAACTTGCATTCGTAATTTGGTATCGAAATATACTAACTATATGCAAGATTCTAAGAACAATGCATATGTAGATCTCTGTCACTTTGCATTATATGCCTTTGTGCTGGACGTGACGGTGCAACACAGTGGGTCAGGAAAACTGAAATAATAAAAAATTCCTTATGCCTCTGAAGAACAATTTGCAAAATATGTTGTTTCATTTATTTATTGCTCTAGGTTTATTCTGTCTATTGAGAAAACAATGCATCTTCAGGTAGAAGCATCAAACATGTTGTCAGGATGTAAAAAAATATCACAAAGATCTTGATTTTGTATTATTACATACAAGTCTATTTTTTTTTTGTAATTGTACTGATTGTTACATAAGTGATTTGTCTGGTGTGCAATGAGGGAAAGAAGGTACCATTAGAAAGCATTGATTATATATAGTGTGAGTAATTGGTAACTATTGATTTTTTGATCTGATAGCAATGACATTACTGGAAGAAGTTTTGTCAATTCACAATCTTTTTCCAATTTTGTTTGCTTATTTAATAGCCCACGAATTTTACTCTTTCTTAAAATGTTTTGTCTTCTCATTTTTTTTATTTGAATATATTCATTTTTATATTTATCTCTTCGTTGATTCCTCATTTTATAACGTTCGGTATTTTTTGATCTGATAGCAATGACATTACTGGAAGAAGTTTTGTCAATTCACAATCTTTTTCCAATTTTGTTTGCTTATTTAACAGCCCACGAATTTTACTCTTTCTTAAAATGTTTTGTCTTCTCATCTTTTTTATTTGAATATATTCATTTTTATATTTATCTCTTCGTTGATTCCTCATTTTATAACGTTCGGTTGTCTTGCAAGATAAAAGTTTCATACTGTTGGTTTCTTTTGCTTATTCTTGCAAGATATAAGTTTCGATAGTCTTATGGGAAAACAAATGGAGGCATCTAATTATAATGTTATTTTCATCAGAAAATCCATTAACAGAATTATATTCCCAAGTCATTTTCTTTATGTATTCATTTGTTTACAATGATTTATGGTCCACATGGTTGTCTTGGCTGTCTATCTATATCTAAAATAGATTTATGTTACAAATTCCACTTTTATGAATCCCATTAATACGCTTTGTCATATTTTATGGGTGTCTTGGCTATCTAACTATATCTAAACTAAATTTATGTTACAAATTCCACATGGTTTTCTTGGTTGTCACAGGAGAATCGCACTGCTACTACATGGTTGTCTCATGACCACCAGTCCTAAACCTGCCCATCGATTGAAGGTATCGACAAACTAAGGTTAGCCCATCTTTCTTTGTTTTAAGAACAATTAGTCGTAGTACATCGTGCAACATAATTCCACTTTTCGTCTCCACATTACTAACTGAAAACCTATGCATCACTTATATTTTAAAGAATTTTCAAGTCTTGAAAATTATGTTGATGGATCTATGCATCATAATGTCTAAAGTTCAAAAAAAAAAAAAAAAATTGAACCTGAACATACATGTAAAAAAGCTTCTCATTTTCTGCATGGATCTATCCTGACGGGGCTTGAATGCTTGTCCTCCAATTTGCGAGTTTCTGATGACTAAGGCGCCGAAATATAAACCTCTGTTTCATTTCTGACAGCTTGGTCTTTCTGACAACTAGGTTTCACCTGCAACATACTACGAATATAAACCTTGTTACACAGTAATTACCATACAGCTTCTCATTAAAGACAGATACGGAGTGACATCCCCTTCTTACATTCATATCGGGCAATTTGCACCAACAACCTTCTCTTGGATCCAGCATTTCCATAGTTCTAGACACGTTCAAAATAGTTCTCAGAAGCCAGATTCAAACAAAATGTAAACACGCCATTTAAATACAAGATACATCATCATTATGTTATCTCATCAATCAGTGACATTGATATACCGCACAACCATAACAAAATGCATCCAAAAACTATCAGGCAAATATCAAGAGTCAACGCAATGCTCTACAGAATTGACACCAAGATAAAATCTCTCCATTGTCTTATTCTAACAAAATTGTATTTTAAATTAAATGAATAATGGCAATAACATTTGAGTAACAAGGATATGCATAGAATAGAAAGCTCGCGCCAGTAGCCTAGGGACTTAGCTCTTTGAACTGGGAAAGCCCAAACGCTAACTTAAAAGATACAATCTCAACGGAACTTATATTTATGTTGCTTGAAAAATAGTATTATTAAAAGAAGAGACATCCCTCTTCATTAGCAATGACCATGCTATACTAACAAATTTTTTTGTTCTAAGAAATGGCATACTTCATCAATGTTTTATTAGCATTCTTAAAATAATATTGTTATACTTTTATTTCGAAGACAACAAGAAACTTGCGTTTACTAAAAATTGCATTCCATTCCACATCCAAAAATGATGGAGTCGAACACAGTATAATTTATATGTGCAACTATGAATTCAACCAGAAGCCTGACCAAAGTTGCATACAAAATTTAACGATGCAGAGTTTAGGCTTGGTTATATAATATACTAGGTTTAACAATTCATTAATATGAATAGTGCAGGATGTTGAATTGCCTTAATTTAAATACAGTACACCACAAAAGAATATCTAGCATGAAATTCTAATAAGTAAAATGTTATCATTAACAACATTTTTTTGATGAGGAGAGTGGGAACGTATGAAATGAATACATAATGCATTGGCAAGAAGATCCATTACGCATGTCACGTAGTACTAGAACTCAAATCAGTTATGCAGTTCATGCATGATCGAATCCAAATGAAAATCATGAAATAGCTAATTGTTTATCCTTATTGTTGTATTCTTTTACCTATTATGTTTACATGAATATTTGAAGCAAAAAAGATACGGAGGTTCCACAAATTTAAAAACACGTCATATATTTTATGTATGATTCTCAGATCGTCTTATGATATATGTATTCAACAAAATACACTTCAAAGTTACTGTAAATATATTTTTAATTATCAGTATTGTTTAATATAGAAAAATGTAATAAATGCAAATCTTGTAAAATAGTTGCTTTGAACAATATCTGAAACACCATTTCACTTTGAGCATGATTTATTTATGCTAGGTTTAGAAGACTGTATATTAATCGACATACACATTTAATTTATATGATAAACTCATTTTGAACTTTTGTCTGTTATGTTCGACATTTGAAATTGGTATAATTCATAGGAATGTAATGCTTTCTAAGTAAGAACAATTGATGATTGATATTAGCATTTGTTGTACAGATCCATTGTGCTTTAAAACATTAGTTACACTTCACTTGCTTCGAGATCACCTAACCGGATTTATTAATAAATGTACGTAGTAGTAGGGTTCAAGTAAAAACTAATATAAAAAATAATTACAACCAACGAATACACGCTTTCACCTTCATAAATTCTTTTTTTTAATGGAGAAAAAAGTTTTAAATATGGAGCACTAAATAAATTATGTTGTGATCAAGTAAGTTCAAACAATGATAATGCAAAAAGGCAACTCCAGATAATAGTAGAGATAGACTAAAGATGATGATTAATAGCTAAGGAAAGTTGGATTAGTGTTTTGGACCTTAAGTTTCTTAGTGCCAAATAACCTTTGCACAAAAATCTTAAGGGCAGCTTAGCAAACCATCAATGACAATTTGCAAATAAAAACAATATATGACAAACCGAGAAGGGATTGAATCTTCAACCCTCAGAACCAAGTGTTGTAGATTGAATTAACTGTTTATTTTAATTGCTTAACTCATCAAAGTAGAAGGTTAATTTACACTGAACGTATGACTTTCTTTTCTCTAACTGCTCGCTGCATACAAATACATGATTATATTGAATTTTTTAGATGTCGCCACATTATTCAATGCGAAAAGAACATCTTACTTGTAGCTTGATAGCTACTCAGAAAATCATACCTCATCACCCTTTGGATTTCTATTCTTTTCACTCCACATAATTGTAGTTCCATGAACTTGTACATTAAATCAAAGCAATTCCCTGAAAATACATCAGAAAAGATTATTCAACAAAATTACTTAACGTAAGTTGATCCAAACCAGACCTTAAGCTTAATAAATCTTACTAGAAAGAATATCATGTTAAATTCTTTAGGAAAATAATTAATTATGTCAAATTTCCCCAAGCACTGATGCACAAATAAAACAATGACAGGATGGAAAGATTGATTTCATCAATCTCAACATACATGTACCAATCTAGTGTTATACATCTGGGTTGGGTTGAAGTCATATCTAAAACCTAAATAAATGGCATTTTCATGCTCATATGTGTGCTTCAGTTGTGCAAAGGATAACTTTCATGCTCAATACGTGCGTGCGTCATTCGTGCAAACATAAATTAGGATAACTTTTTTAACTACTGCATTGGAATGCCTATTCAAGTTTGTCCAATGCCTTTAAATTAAACTATGGTGTAACCGGTGTTCCTAGATTTTACTGCTAAACACGACAGTATATAGCAGTAGACACGGTCCCGATAGCGACATCAAACAAATGAGCTGCCTAACTTCAAGTAACTAAGTAGGTTGAAGAGACTTGGTCCTTGCTCACGCAACATATATTAAAAAAATAAAATCATAATATATAAAAATAACTATATTTGTTGGACGTGTTGTTATCATGTTACTTCATATAAAATTGACAAGTATCAGAATAGAAGTCAAGTAACCATTAAACAAACTTAACTAAAACAAATTAAACTGCATAAGAGTACTCAGACTGCAAAAAGGAAATATGCAGCGGGAAAGACAAACTAAACTGTATAAGAGGCAAAAGGTTGGGGCCCCCATGTATGACTGAAGTAATCAAATGAAATCTAAAGTAGCGAATATTTAAACTACTACCCAGACAGAGGAAATAGCTTCATAAAACAAAAACTGATAAATATATCGTTGGTGTGATACATTGGTACACAATTAGTTAGTAGTTTTATAGTGCCATTTAGTTGAAGTCAACCTCAAATGATTGATAAACATGCAAGACTGATTCTGCAAGAATACTTTTTCAATTGCTGGTAAACATTTTTCATCTTCTCTTAATTAAGTTAATAAGACAAGTACAGTGAATCGTACTGTATTTTAATTTACAAAAACCACAACATAAAAAGATAGATTGCATTTAGAAGAACAAAAATAACTTGCATTGCATTTTTATTATAGTTGGCAGTCTGTTCTCAGTAAAATGTACATTATGCTTTCAATTGATATTATATTCTCAGTATTCAATTTTCATTGGTAATTTCATTCCCAGTTATCATTTAGAAGAAACATTCCCCAACCACCATACATACCTTCAACTGCCTTCACAAACAACTGAACTTCTCTGCACATCACATGAACCTGCTATAGTTCACACAATTCATACTGTTAAATTCTTTATGCAAATAATATTTTAGCGGAATTCTTACTGGAACCTGACTACCTTTGACGACATCCTTCCAAGCACGGGAATCTTGTCGAGACGTCTGCTGTGAGTTCTTCAATTGCTGTGGATTTTACTGAGGGAGTAGGCAATGGTATGAAGGCAGCACCTTCTTGGATGCTATTCCGGCAAGCATTACCCTTTTTCCTCAAATCAGCTCCATTCGATTTTGCTTTATGGACAGAGTATTTAGGATTTCAACTTTCAGGAACATATGCAGAGGATAGCAGATTTTGAGATGGCGGAAACAATTGTGTCTCTAGGGTTTCGATTCCTTTTAGAAAGTACCAGCTGGAAACCATCCGCATCCATCGCAGGAGGAAGCGGGGCAGGCAGCGAATTTTGATTAGCAAGATCAGTCGGACCTGTACTAGGAACCTTCACTGTCGACTTCTCAGGAAGATAATTCGAGGAGGCTTGGGCTTCGTCTACGGCAGTAGATTGGGCACGATTCTTGAGATTGCCATGGTCAGGAGGAGGTTGGCGTGACGGATCTGGTGTCGGAGGAGACCGGAAAGGGGTTGGAAGGTCGGAAACGAAGATGAGTCGGCTTGCCAGGTGTATCTAGAGGACGCCATTATAAGTCGGATAATATCTCAACAGAACAATTTTTTTTTAATTTATGTAGCTTTTTAAAATTTGGGGAAAACTTGTTGATCTAGGTTTAAGATTGACGAAGAAAAGAAAAGGGGAAGGCGTGAGATCTGTAGAGAGAATTAAAATTTCACGTTACAATTTGTTTTTCCAATTTGAAGGTCCTCAATGCACACGGATGACTAATTACAACCGTTAGATAGTTTGATCTCAATGGCTCAAATTAACAGTAGTGTGAGGATGTTGATTGCCCTCTGTATATCTTAAAAATAAAAATATAAACATCTCTTGCAAATCCGTCGGAATTTTGCTGCAAAAAAGCTTCTATAAATATTCGTCGGTATTCTGCTTGTATTTGCAGCGGAAAATAGCGGTAGAAATTTTCCGTCGGTGATTTGACGCAATTTGCAACGACTTAGCGAGAGATGGCAGAAGACGAAGGTGATAAATAAAAGAAAAAAAAAATGAAAAAACAAAAATTTATCCCTTGCAGATCGCATGGAAATCCGCCGCTAATTAGCGATGGAAATTTCCGCTTCTAAATTTTTGACGCTAAATCAGTGTTTTCTTGTAGTGTAATGTGTACTATTGAATGCTTGCCTATGTGTGTGTAATGCCATATATTTGAGGATTATACCGATTTGCAAGGAGGTACTTTTTTTGTCAAATGATGTTTTTTGCTTAGGTTGTAAACACAGCAAAAGCAAAAAAGTAGACTTATTTGTTAGCCAGCAATGTGCTTTTTTGTTTCACTGTCGATACAGGAAAGTTTTTGCTTCGGGTTGAACAACCGAAGCAACGATAGGGGCTAAACAAGCAAATGAACTATTTCACAGTAGTGATTTGAAATCTTGGATATCGCAAGAACTATTAGTTCTTTATAGCTACAAACATGAAATAAATTAAAGCTACTGTTGTACCATAAAGACAATTATACTCCATATAAAGATATATTGTGGTGAAATTTCACTTACTTGCATATGATAGCCTATTAGCTTTATATTCAGATAGTTAGCATAGTTCTGCATAAGATGGCAAACATCTGTGCTACATGATCTATCTAAAATTTCTTATTTTGACACTTTCTGGATATTGCAAAACGCTTTTCTCCAATGTTACAATTATCTTGTCTAATGTGATTGTAATGAGTTTTAACATAGATATCCATCCACCTCATTCAAGTTACCAATGCTTGTTTCTCACTCTTTCAAGGCTAGTCAAGCTCTCAATGTATCATTCAATGTTGTCAATTCATTAACACATACCTGACAAGCATGAGCATGATCAGTTTTTCCACGGCTTGATTCAGCTATTGCAGCAATGATCATAGCCATAGGAAAACCACACGTTGAGCTATTATATTCAGGACAATAGTTATAACAACTTTCCGTGCTTGACCAAAGCTTTTAGCATGTTAAAGTCAAAAAGGTCATGCATTTTGCATTATGTGGTTAACAAAATAAAAATAGCAAAGAAAGACGTTCTAATTATTCAGTCTCAAGACAGGGGATGACGACATATCATAGAAGTAAATGCAACATTTTGAACTATTAAGATTTTCAGGGAAACCTTCTAGCAAAAATTCCTAATCATTATAAACCAAAATATGAAAATAGTATATCAAAATAGGTAAGAACTATGGCATTTATATTAGCCGGCACATACTAAGACAAAAACAATACCAAACAGTGGTATGATAACTAAACATGGAAATAAAATTATGCAAACACACATTAACACCATAATGTAAAGATGGATTAAAATGCAAATATCTACATTTATACTTCAGTAGCAACATTTTAGTTGTGAACTACTCGTATATTTTGCCATACTTGACAAGACGTTTTAGCTTTCTAGGAATCACTATAATCAAAACTGACAGTTTAGACTGAGTCTGATACATAAAATTATGTACGTTGTTCATAAATGACCAACGAAAAAGAAAATGTCAACACTTATAATTATGTGCTATGTTCATTTGATAATTAAATTGACGATGTTTAAAAGCTATGTATTTCTCTAAATAAAATGTTGTGGAGGAATTTTGATTCAAGACCGCTCAAATCAAAAATCCCCACGTCGCGGAAAACGAGATCGTGGTAATAGTGCAAAAATAACCAATCGAACAATCTCAATATTATCCAAGCCAATCACAATCACCAAATAATGGAAATAATAGAGCAATAACGAGAAACTAAATCACACAGGGATTTATAGTGGTTCCACCGACGTCTTGTCAGTGTACGTCCACTTTGAGAGAGAAACCTTTATTAATATCAATAGAAGAGTACAAGAGATTGATTACAATGATCAAATTTACTAGAAAAATTTGATTTTGTGGAGAAAAGAATTGAAGAAGATTAGGATTGCCAAAACCCTAATTAGAATAAATCTTGATCTAATCTCTTGATTTGTCATATCTCCTTTTGGATTTGATGTAGCTTATATAGGCATAGAGAAGTATATGGAAATTCCTAAAATTTCCTCTAGATCCGAAATATTCTCCAGATCCAAAATATCCTCCAGATCCAAAATATTCTCCAGATCCAAAATATCCTCCAGATCCAAAATATTCTCCAGATCCAAAATATCCTCCAGATTCAAAATATTCTCCAGATCCAAAATATCCTCCAGATCCAAAATATTCTCCCGATCCAAAATATTCTCTACAATAGTATCGCATACTTCAACACTCCACCTCGATACTATATCCATCTACATCACAACCTTCAATGCACCCAAGCATTTCCTTCTATCTTCAATCAAGAAAGCTTGAATGCTTCTCCAATGAACTCCGGCATAGCCACCGCCCATTGCACTTCACTAACGAGTTCAGGCATAGCCCCCACCTGTCAATAAAGTGTTGAAACATCCAACTCCTAAACCAGTCCCACCGAAAGACAATGTACTCGGGAGTGAAAACGAGTACTTACCATGAAGATAGAAATACAACCTCCACTGATACTCTTCTACACCCAAGTTTCTCTCTCAACTGTGCCACCTCGTGGTACCTAGCATCTCTCCAAGCGAATTAAGTTCGAGCAATGCTCGAACTTCCCAACCGGCAATGTCTTAGTGAACATGTCCGCCGCGTTATCCTTTGTGTGTACTTTCCGAAGGCATACTTGTTTATCTTCGTCCATGGCTACTAGAAATGACTCTCTCACTTCAATATGCTTCGTTCGTGAGTTAAACGCCAAATTCTCCGCCAAATGTATAGCACTTTGGCAATCACATCGAACATCAATACTCTTAAGTTCGAAACCCAAGTCACACAATAGTCGCTTCAAATAGAGTGCCTCCTTTGCCGCTTCCACAGCGGCTATCAACTCCGCCTCCGTAGTGGATAAAGCAACTACAGTCTGCAATCTCGATCTCCAACTAATGGCCGTACCACCAAGTGTGAAGACATATCCGGAAGTTGATTTCCTCCGATCCCTATCACCGGCGTAGTCCGAGTCACAATAACCAACTAACTTACAACTCAATCCATCACTACCACCAAAAACAAGACCATGAGATGCTGTGCCTTTCAAGTATCTCAATATAGCCTTCACGGCTTCCCAATGCGATTTCCCCGGATTAGCCATATACCGACTAACCACCCCGACGACATTTGCAATATCGGACCTTGTACGCACCATGACATACATTAAGCTACCAACCGCACTTGCATATGGCACCTTTTCCATATAAGCCTTGTCTTTCTCTCCGATAGGTGATCCCTTATCCGAAAGCTTCATATGTAAAGGTAAAGGTGTATTTAACGCCTTTGCATTCTCCATGTTAAACCGACAAAACACCTTCTTAATGTACTCCTTTTGAGTCAATCTCAACTCAAAACGCTTTCGGTCCCTTACAATCTCCATGCCCAAGATCTTCTTTGCTTCTCCAAGGTCTTTCATCTCGAACTCCGCCTTTAATTTCTCTTTCAACTTGTTGATTTCTGCCTTGTCCTTAGAAGCAATGAGCATATCGTCCACATACAAAATACACCCAACAATCATTTCCTAACCTCTTGAAGTAAACACAAGCATCCTTGATGCTTCGATGGAAGCCACTTTCAAGCATGAAATGATCAAATCTCTTGTACCATTGCCTAGGTGATTGCTTCAAACCATATAGTGATTTCTTCAATTTGCAAACTAGTTCTGACTTACCTTCTACAACAAACCCTTCCAGTTGCTCCATGTAGATGTCTTCATCCAAGTCTCCATGCAAGAAGGCAGTTTTCACATCTAGTTGCTCCAACTCCAAGTCGTAAATAGCAACTAATGCAAATAGTATCCAGATAGAAGTATGCCTCACAACCGGTGCGAAGATCTCATCATACTCCTTTCCTTTTCTCTGTGCAAACCCCTTAGCCACTAGCCTAGCTTTGTATCTTCCATCGTCCTTCACCTTATATATCCATTTGCACCCAATAGCACGGTTTCCTTGAGGAAGAGGAACCAACTCCCAAGTCTGGTTCTTCATCAACGATTGCATCTCTTCCTCCATGGCGCAAATCCACTTCGAGCTATCACTCGAACCCATGACGTCATCAAGGTCCATCGGCTCATTTTGTACTACATGAAGAGCATAGTCCAAATTCTCACAAAAGCTAAGATAGTTCCAATCACCATATATTTCGGGTGGCCTTATAGCACGCCGACCAACCCGAGTAGCAATACCATCACCCGGTCTTCCTTCAGCTCCACCTTGAACTGAATCTTCTCTAGGCTCATGCACATCACCAACACTACTAGAGGAATCCTGTGGACTATGTGATGTAATATCAACCGCATTCACCTCGCAAGCACCTCCAACAACTCTACTCTCTCTAGGTCTGAAAGTGGGAATAACTTCCTTCTCCTTTGATTCACCATGAACCATATCCGGAACATTCGATGAGCCTTCGTTCTCCTTGAACATAGCCGACTCATCAAAAGTAACATGATGAGAAACCATAGCCTTCTTCGTTTCCGGATTCCAAATCCGATAGCCTTTGACGCCATCCATATATCCGAGAAAAATCCCTTTGAAAGCTCTAGGCGAGAGCTTATCATTCCCCAGATCATGCACATAAACAGGACTGCCAAATACACGAAGATAACTCAAGTCAATGCTCTTCCCTTTCCATACTTCCTCCGGAATTTTGTTATCAATAGCCGAGCAAGGAATTCGATTAATAATATGCACCGCGGTTGACAAAGCTTCGGCCCAAAATCCCTTAGACAAACCCGATGTCAATCTCAAGCATCGAGCTTTCTCTAGTAGAGTTCGGTTCATTCTCTCCGCCACTCCATTAGATTGCAGATCTCCCGGTGTAGTAAAATGCCTCTGAATACCATGATGCTTGCAAAAATTCAGAAACTCTCCAGAAACATACTCGCCGCCATTATCGGACCTAAGAACCTTCAAAGATTTTCCACTCTCATTCTCAACAAGAGCCTTCCATTCTTTGAATCTTGCAAATGCCTCCGACTTGGCCTTCATTACATACACCCAAACCTTCCGAGAAAAATCATCAATGAAAGAAATATAATATCTTGCTCCTCCCAAAGAAGCTACAGGCGCTGGTCCCCGAACATTCGTGTGCACATACTCAAGAGTCCCTCTTGAATCATGTTTTACTTCTCCGAATGACACTCTAGTTTGCTTCCCCATGACACATTCCTCGCAAAACTCTAATTTGCTGAAACTCTCACCATCAATCATCTCCCTTCGACGAAGAACATCTAAACTCTTCTCCAAGACATGACCCAATCTCAAATGCCACAGCCGTGTCGCATCTAAGCCACGAGAACTATCAACACTGACAAAAGTTTTGCCTTCCATGGTCACTCCTTGAAGCAAATAGATACCATGAGTTCTAGCACCCTTCATAACCACAAGAGCACCCTTCGAAACCCTCAAGCAATCACTCTCAATCGTGATCTTGCAACCTAAAGAATCCAACTGTCCCAAAGAGATAAGTGACTTCTGTAGTCCCGGAACATAGTGCACATTAGTGAGAGTACGAACCACTCCGTCAACCATTCGAAATTGCACGGATCCAATGCCCTTCGACTTGCAAACTGCACCATTTCCCATAATAATTGATTTTCCTTCCCGTTCAACATAAGAAGAAAAACAATTCCTACTAGGCGTCATGTGATATGAAGCCCCCGAATCAAGCACCCAATCGCTGCCCGAAACATCTGATGCTATTGCCGACAAAACATCTACGTCTCCCTCACCAACCTCTCTCTCCACCGCAACTGATGAAGATGCTACTTCCTTCTTCCCCTTCTCTGGACAATCATTCTTCCAGTGACCAGGTTTCTTACATATAAAGCACTTGCAATTTCTTTCCTTTGACTTTCCTCTTCCACCGGGCTTCTTAGACTTAGAACGCCCCCGGTTTCCCTTCTTTTCTGACTTTTCTTTCTCCGCAAATAAACCTTGACCATTACCAGCACCACTACTACCATCACTCAGCTCCTTCATCTGATCTCGCAATTCCTCACTAAGAGGACCCGTCTTGACATCATTTAGAGTCAATGTATCCCGACCATAGATCAAACTGTTTGAGAACCCAGTATAGCGCTCAGGCAACGAACATAGCAATATCATCGCCTTCTGCTCCTCCTCAATCTTCAAATCTACCGCCTTCATCTTCATTAGCAAATCATCAAACACATTTAAGTGCGCCTTTAGCGAAGTTCCTTCCTTCATCTTGTAGGTAAAGAAAGTCCGCAACAAGGTCAGTCGATTTGTGAGTGATTTCTTCATATACAACTCCTCCAACTTGTTCCAAATACCTTTAGCAGTCGTCTCACCACTAATTTTAGAAATAACATTCTCTCCCATGGCAAGTTGAAGTGTAGTGAATGCCCACTCTTCCATTTCTTCTCTCTCCACATCTGAGATATCCTCTGGCAATAAATGTGTATCAAACACTACGCGATGTACCCGATTCCGCCTAAGAACCGCTTTCATCTTCCACTGCCACTTTTCGAAATCATTATCGCCATTCCACTTGTCGATAACCAATTGTGAACCAGCAGCTGCATACGACCCACGTAAATAAGGAGCTACACCACTTGGACCAACTGTTGATGAATTATTTGAACCTGATTCTGGCATTTCTACAACTATCTACCAACACCAATGCTCTGATACCAAATGTTGTGGAGGAATTTTGATTCAAGACCGCTCAAATCAAAAATCCCCACGCCGCGGAAAACGAGATCGTGGTAATAGTGCAAAAACAACCAATCGAACAATCTCAATCTTATCTAAGCCAATCACAATCACCAAATAATGGAAATAATAGAGCAATAACGAGAAACTAAATCACACAGGGATTTATAGTGGTTCCACCGATGTCTTGTCAGTGTACGTCCACTTTGAGAGAGAAACCTTCATTAATATCAATAGAAGAGTACAAAGATTGATTACAATGATCAAATTTACTAGAAAATTTTGATTTTGTGGAGAAAAGAATTGAAGAAGATTAGGATTGCCAAAACCCTAATTAGAATAAATCTTGATCTAATCTCTTGATTTGTCATATCTCCTTTTGGATTTGATGTAGCTTATATAGGCATTGAGAAGTATATGGAAATTCCTAAAATTTCCTCTAGATCCAAAATATTCTCCACATCCAAAATATCCTCCAGATCCAAAATATCCTCCAGATCCAAAATATTCTCCAGATCCAAAATATCCTCCAGATTCAAAATATTCTCCAGATCCAAAATATCCTCCAGATCCAAAATATTCTCCAGATCCAAAATATTCTCTACAATAGTATCGCATACTTCAACATAAAATTGATGCTGTACTAACGCATAACAATGTGGACTGAGTAATACCTTCTCTAGATAAATTATCACCCTGTGATTAATAAAACCCATTAAACAAACATGTTACTGACTTACACGCTAACATGTTAGTCCAGCGTCAAAGAAGTTAACTTCAAAATTTTGCTCATGACTTTGACAAAACTGATGAAAATACACCAACATGCAAGCATAATAACATTATAGAACCGTTCAAAGAACTAATCGTATAGGAATATAATTAGTACTCACGTAACTTTTAACTTGTAATTTTAATACATAATAGCCCAACCACAAACACCCCGCCCCCAATACTAGAAAACAATCTGAGTTCTTACCTGAAATTTCGTATGCCTTAAAGCGGGGCATAGGAATGACGTAGGAAATTAGTAGGAATGGTTCACGACGTAGGAATGCTGTCAACCATTTCTTACATCTTACCTACCCCAAAAAAGACTTATAAATCTCTCCTACGCTATTTCCACGCATCATTGTTGGTTTTTCTTACAAATTTAGATTGACATAAGAAGTACGTGAAATTTCCTACGCCTTTCCTACGTTTTAAGGCGGGGCGTAGGCATGACGTAGGAAATTAGTAGGAATAGTTCACGGTGTAGGAAATGCGTCAACCATTTCTTATGCCTTACCTATACCAGAAAAGAAATATAAATCTCCTACTTTACTTTCACGTCATTATTGGTTTTCTACAAATTTAAATTGGCATAAGAAGTAAAACCTACCTTGTAGTCGACATTACAAATTCAAAAAATATCTCTTATGCCACTTCTACATCAACATCGATTTTCTACAAAAGTGGGGGCGTAAAATATCTACATCTTTTTTGCAAAAGAGGCATAAGACAGGCATAAGAAAGACGTAGAAATTCTAAATAAACATCCTCAAATAACGATTCATTTCTACTTTGAAAGAACTAATTTGACTAAGAAAATGAAGCAAAATAGCCATTTTCGTTTTTGGAGCTGATTCGTCAATATATAAAACGACCATTTTGAACTTACTACTAGAAAACATTTCAATTTTCTATGTAAAATTTCCTACGTCTTTTCCTATGACATGGTGTTGGGAGTCGAAAATACGTAGGCAATATATAAAAAAAGGCAAAATGGCGTAGGAAAGACGTAAAAAGTCTTCTACGTCTTTCCTATGCCATGGTTAAGAAAGCAGGACATAGGAATTTCCTATCCCATTTCTACAGCAATAAACGCGTATACACAAACTAATACAATCAATTACTTTAAATGAACATCCAGCCATTCATTTGACAACAAAATCAACGGTATAAATGATCAATCTACGCCCTCTTATCTGATTTGATAATTTGTAGAGCCAATCTTCCGATTGCAATCAAATTTACCCAAATCCCTAAATTGAACTAGAAATGCGTCTCCTCCGTAGATTTGGAACCACCCAAGACCGCCAAACGCCATCGTCGTTGATGGAGAATACGTCATCATGAGTGTCGCTAGGCTGAAGCTTGGGGACTTGAAGTTCTCAAAGTTATTGACAAAGAGAAGCCTCATGGCCACTAGACTGAAGTTGGTTCTTGTTTGATTCACGGATTGACTTCACTTAAGTAAAAGCATGAAAGTAATCTCATTTATACTAGATTAATAAAATGAATAAAGGATACAAAGGATATAAATTCTCCAGCAAGGCATATACTTCAACGAATACCACGAATGCAAATAGGCCAAAGCCCGGAGGCAAAATAAAGTTATACGGGTGTAGAGAAATCAAGATCCAAATATTAACGTTACAATATACAAGTATAAATAGATGCATGTGTACACTATTATCAGTATCAAATACAAACTTATCTTTTAATTTTTCATTTCAGAATCAAAAGCTTAGCGAAGCATTCTTGTAATTCATTAGAGATAGAAATAAAATCATCCAATTTCTATTCTCAAATCCTTTTATGGTATCAGAGCTATTGCTTAACAACAAGATCCGCACCTGATAAACATTAAAAATATTGTATAGGCATCCCCATCAGAGTAACTTCATCATTTAGGGATTCCTCTCATCAAAGTGCTAACACTTATCACTTTAGAGTTGTTGTGATCATCAAGATCAGTGCCACGCCAAGCCATAGTCACTAGCTGCTTCGATATGAGCCTCGCCAAGCATTATTACCGGCTGCTACAGATCCAAGCCATGCCAAGCAACCATCACTGGCTGCATCTAATCTCAACAATCAGTAATTTTTGGGCAGATCAGAAAGAAAGTTCTAAGAAAATCAAATTTAGGTCACCTGAAAATTCAAGAAGACAATTCAAAGTACTGTTATATACCAGAAAAAGAGTTATTTCTTCCCTGATTGCAAGTTGTACTTAAATTGCAATCTTGATTTTGGCATTCTGAATTGATCAGCAAGTACTTCTTTCACCATCTGTCATCATGGTTAACAAATCTACAACTGAATCTGCATCATTACATGCTCAAACATCTATGCTCACAATAATTCCATCACCTGTAGATCGATTATTTAAAACATCCATCAATCCTCAAACCCAATTAATCTCAGTAAAACTTGATGAAACAAACTATTTGAATTGGAAATATAAAATAGAAACAATAATTCAAGGGTATGGTCTTGAGGTATACGTCTATGGTACTTTAGCTATTCCATCAGCATATGTTACTTATCAAGATAACAGAGTTATATCTATTGAGGAGTATATAAAGTATCATAGACAAGATATATTAATCAGTTATTGGTTGTTATCATCAGTTAGTAACAATCTTATATCTTAAGTTGCTGGATGTAAAACTTCAAATGAAATGTGGATAAACGTTGAGAGAAACTTTAATGCTCAACCTTCTGCAAGGATAATGCATTACAAAAGACAGATTCAAAATACCAAAAAAGGCAATAGTACAATGAGAGAATACCTCTCAAAAATGAAGACCTTAAGTGATCAACTTGAGGCAGCTGGACACAAGGTAAGTGAATCTGTACAAGTGTTGAATATTTTGAATGGTTTAAGCAATGATTACGAAGTTGTTGAAGCAATAATATCATCTCAAAGAACTACACCACCTCTTGAAGAGGTTCACTCTGTTCTTTTATCTCATGAAGCAAGACTTGAAAGCAAGAAAATTCAAAAAACAAATCTATCCATCAACTATGCCAACGGTTTCAGAAACGGAGATAAACGACCAGGTCAAAATCCTTAAAGAGGAGGTTTCAATAATAGAGGAAGAGGCAGAGGAAGGAACAACAATAATAACAGGCCTAAATGTCAAATTTGTGAGAGGATTAGACACACTGCACTCAAATGTTACTTCAGGTTTAACCAGAATTATACATCAAACCAAACAACAAACAATCAAAGAAATAATGCAAATGCAAATGTTGCACAAATGAAAAATGATCAAGCCAGTCAAAATGATGGAAAAACTGCTAGCAGTGAAAAGACTACCAGACCTGAGCACATAAATGATGAGAGCTGCTACCCAAATTCAGGGGCAACCAACCATCTAACAAACAATTTGGAAAATCATAATTTGGGATGCAAAGAATACAGAGGTAATCGGTCACTTAGCATGGGGAATGGTAAGTCTATTTGCATTACTTGTACTGGTTGTGGTATGTTAAATGGTAATTGAAACTTACTTCTGAAAAACTTATTGAGAGTACCTGTTATAAAGAAAAATCTCTTAAGTGTATCACAATTTGCTCAGGATAATTATGTACACTTCGAATTTTATCCTGAATATTGCCTAATCAAAGATACTCTGACTAAGAAAATCTTATTACAGGGCAATGAAGTCAATGGACTGTACAAGTTCAATCAAAATCCATGTGGAAGTGATAAAAAAGGAACACTGAATTGCTATTTCATTTAAAATTTCTGAAAAAGAAATCAATGTATTTGATATATGGTATAACAAACTAGGTCATCCTAGTGCAAGTGTTACAAAGCAAGTTATTGTTGAGAGCAATGTTAAATGTGAAGGTATTTCTTTACCATACTTATGCAGATGCTGTCAAATGGGAAAATCTCACAAGTTACACTTTACTAGTTCTACTACCGAATACACAAAAACACTTGAATTGGTTGCCACTGACCTTTGGGGTCCAACACCAATTAATTCATATTGTGGTTTTAACTATTATATATCCTTTGTAGATGCTTACAGTAGATTTTCCTGGATATATATTTTAAAGCAAAATCTGACACATGTAACACAATAATGCATTTTGTTACACAAGCTGAAAAGCAAACAAATTCATAAGTTATAGTGTTTTAGTCAAATGGAGGTGCAGAGTATAAACCACTAAAAGATTATTTTATAAAAAGAGGAATAATTCATAGAATTACCTGCCCCCATACTTCTGAACAAAATAAACTTGTTGAAAGAAAGCATAAACATATAGTCGAAACAGGTTTAACTCTATTAGCTCAAGAAAAGTTACCACTGAAATTCTGGCCTGATGCTTTTAAAACAGTAGTGTATTTGATAAATTGACTACCAACCAAAGTTCTTAAAGGCATCAGTCCATTTGAAAAACTGTTCAATATAAAACTTGATTATTATTTTTTAAAGTTTTTTGGATGTCTATGCTACCTTTATTTAAGACCTTACAACAAGCATAAGTTCGATTATAGATCAAAATCATGTACTTTCTTAGGTTATGCTGATAATCAGAAGGGTTACAAATGTTTGGATGATAGTGGTCATATATACATACGTATGTATGTATGTGTATATATATATGTATGTATATGTGTATATATATATATATATCAGTAGACATGTTATGTTTAATGAAAAGATATTTCCATATAATGATTACACTATCAAAACAACAAGAAAGCTATATGATGCTACTGTATCAATACCACCCATATCTGTATATTCAGAGTTCATAAGTGCAGGTGATACTGAGAAGACATGAAGAAACAACATCATCATACAGTGATACCATTCAATCATCAGGCCAACACAACATGTCACCTATTCCATAAAACAATGAAGACAACATCAGGGATGAACAGGGTGAAGATCAAAGCAATAAGAATCAGAGTCTAGTGAGGAAAGTCAACCTGACACTAAGCTAGACTCACTAATCCAATGATTACTAGGGCTAAAAGTGGAATTTTCAAGCCCAAGTTGTATACTGCACTCATGGATCATGAAGACCCATGCAATTATGATCAAGCAAAATCTGATGATAGATGGGTTAAGGCAATGGACACTAAATTTGAAGCACTTATGCAAAATAAAACATGACAACTTGTTGAACCACCACAAGACAAGAATATTATAGGATGCAAGTGGACATATAAAATCAGAAGGAAATCAGATGGGTCCATAAGAGATATAAAGCTAGATTTGTAGCTAAAGGCTTCACTCAACAACATGAGTTTGACTACAAGGAAACATTTTCTCTTGTAGTCAAACCAATTACATTCAGAGTTATTCTATCAATTGCAATAAGAAGAGATGGAAACTCAGACAACTTGATGTCAATAATGCTTTTTTGAATGGGATACTTAAAGAGGATGTATATATGCAACAACCTCAAGGCTATATTTAAAATCCAAAACTTGTGTGCAAATTACAAAAAGCAATTTATGGTCTCAAGCAAGCCCCTAAGGTTTGATTTGATAAATTGAAAACTGCTCTTGGTAAAATGGGATTTCAATCTACCAAATCTGACAACTCACTTTTTATAAAGTCCGACAATAAATGTACTATATACATTCTTATTTATGTTGATGATCTGATAATTACAGGTAACAATGGAACTGAAGTCAGCAAACTGGTGCAATATTTAGACAATAAGTTTTCTGTTAAAGACTTACGTGAACTAAACTACTTCCTAGGAATATGTTGAGGTGAACTCAAGATCATCAACATAAATCACTTTATCTCAAAGAACATACATTAGTTAACTTTTGGCCAAAACGATGAAGCAAAAGGTCAACCGGCACCAATGATCAGTGGTCAAACTTTATCTAAACACAGGGGAGAATCCATATGCAATACAAAACAATACAGAAGTGTAGTTGGTGCATTACAATATGCAACAATTACTCGACCTGATATATCATACAGTGTTAACAAAGTGTATCAATTTATGCAGGACCCACCGGATATACATTGGAAAGCTGTAAAAAGGATGTTGAGGTACTTAAATGCAACAAAGGGCAATGGACTCACATTCAATGCATGCAACAACTACAATATCACGCGGTATGCTGATGCTGATTGGGCATCAAACCCAAATGACAGAAAATCAACTACATGATACTGTATATACATTGGTGACAACATAGTATCATGGTGTTCAAAGAAGCAATTAACTATTTCAAGATCAAGTACGGGAGAAGAATATCGAAGTATTGCCAATGCAACACCTGAAATAATGTGGCTAAAATCCCTACTTATAGAGCCAAATATTAATCCAGACAAATCAATTCTATAGTGTGACAACCAAAGTACAATTATATGTCAGCAAATCCAGTTCTACATTCCAGAACCAAGCACGTTGAAATCGATCTCTACTTTGTAAGTGAACAAGTAATTAAAGAGAACTTGAAGGTTAGGCACATACCTGCCACTTACCAGAGAGCTGATACACTCACTAAACCACTGTCACATGCCAATTTCACCAAGTTCAGAGAATCACTAAAAGTGAAGAAGATTAACAGCAAATCTGAAGAAACCCTCAATAAAACGTCATATTTGAACACAAGGAAGAATGTTGAAGACAAAGATCAAGTCTTTGAAGACAACAAGTTCATCACAGGAAAAAGGAGCTCAAGCACGTCTGCATTGAGCAAGCTAACTGATTTCAAAGGCATAAAGGTGAATAAAGTGGCGAATCTTAGGAAAGAAGACAAATTGAAGAAGAGGATGGAGAATTGCTCACAAGGAGGCGATGGAAACCCAAACCCTAGCATTGATTTGCAAGGGAGGGGGGTTAATAAAATGAATAAGGGTACGATGGACACAAATTCTCCAGCAAGGCATATACTTCAACAAATACCACAAATTCAAACATGCCAAAGAGTCAACATAAAGTTATACGGGCTGCAGAGAAATCAAGATCCAAATATTACATATAACGTTACAAAGTACAAGTATAAATAGATGGCTGTGTGCATTATTATCAGTATTAAATACAAACTTATCTGTCAGTTTTTCATTTCAGAATCAAAAGCTTAGGCTTCGTTTGTTTAAAATGATCGAATGCTTAACGCTGATTGCTGATTGCTAAATGCTGAATAGAATGCTTAATGCTGAATGCTTAATGCTTTTTATGTTGTTTGATTATCTGCTTGTCAAAATTCTAATTTTTTGTGAAATAATTTTAATTGACAAATTTGCACTTCATTTTTAATGTTTGATTTATCAATTTACTTTTTAACTTATCAAATGTAAAAGTATGTAAAGGTATATAAATTTTTTATAAAAGTATATATCGCTGTCATATTTAGTCCAGCAATGTCGTTTTTGTTTTTAACCCAACAATGTCGTTTTTGTTTTTAACCCAGCAAATATAAAACTATATAAAAATATAAATATGTGAAATACTATTACAGCCGTATATTCTATGCAAAGTAAACGAAGGGAAAATGAGGAAGTGCCTCCTCCAATATACTACTGCTGCGGTGATGGAAAAAAAAGACTATTGTTTTTGTAAATATAAAAGTATACACTGTTGTTATATATAAAGAAGAAGGACAAAATTGTAAATCATCACTTACTAGCAATAAGCAGCTCAAAAAGCTTAAAATATCTGCTTTTTACTATTCAGCTATATTGGATGATTAAGCACTTAATCGTTAGTTTACCCAAACGCTTTAGAAGCACTTAATATATTCAGCCTTTTCGATTAAGCTTTGAAAAAGTGCTTTTTCAGAAAAACAAACAAGGCCTTTAGTGAAGCATTCTTGTAATTCATTAGAGATAGAAATAAAATCATCCAATTTTTATTCTCAAATCCATGACCTTCTCTTCTACTCTGTCTCCTTAAGTGTAATGTTGTTGAATGTATTATTTGGCTATCTGAAACTAGATTCTTGTGTTCTCAAATTTTGAAAGCATCAGTTAATCTTTTTCAGTTATTGGAGACATTAGAGGGAGGGGAGATTGACATTGGGAGTAAAGCTAGTCATAGATAGAGAAGAGAAAACTCCAGCTAAGGAAGAAAATGCAGTATAGTTTGAAAATCTCAAGGTACATGATTTGTTAGATTTTTTTTTATTTATCCCCTTATTATCACAAAACCAATTGGTTATGTGATGGGGAACATCTTAGTTTATATCCAGGATCTTAGTTCAGTATTTCCCGATGTGGGACAACTTTGAAGCACCTTTTTAACACACCCCCTTGCTTTAAAGTTGTTGAAATCGAAGCACTTTCTCTTCGATTTTGTGATGCACTTTCTCATCACCTTCAATTGTTAAAGCACTTTCTATTCAACTCTTACTGAAATCCTGAGCTCTGATACCATGTTAGGAATATTTTTTAAGAGAAGGAGGAATTTTTGAGAGGATTATTTTAATGGGGAGAAAATTTTCATTGCTTTCCTTTTGATTAGCAACTTTGATTGCATCCATACATCAGCTTGATTGCCTTGCTTTTATAATGCAGTGCACTCTCTAGAGTATTCTAGGAATGCATTATCTAGAGAATATAAAATAGGAATTCTAGATTTTTCCCTTTTATTCAATTCATTAATACAATTAATTATTTTCTAATAAACCAAGATTATTTCCAATATTCCCCAGTAAGCTTGGTTTTTGAACTACAAGAAGATCTCGCAATCTTTTAAAATTATCAGGCTTTAATGCTTTTGTGAAAATATCAGCAACTTGATTATTTGTTTTGCAAAAATTCAGCTGCACCTCTTCATTTTCAATTGCTTCTCGAATGAAATGATGTTTGATGGCTATATGCTTTGTTCTTCCATGATGGACTGGATTCTTAGCTATAGCAATGGCTGATTTGTTGTCACAATGGATAGTCACAGCTTCTTGTTTCTCACCAAAATCATTTAGTATTTTCTTCAACCATATTGCTTGTTGGGTAGCTAGACCAACTGAAATATATTCAGCTTCTGCAGAAGATTGAGCAAATGTTTGTTGCTTCTTCGAACACCAAGAAAATGCTCCTGATCCAAGAGAAAACACATATCCAGAAGTGCTTTTCATGTCATCTATACTTCCTGCCCAGTCACTATCGCAAAACCCAATTAAATTAGTTTTAGCATTATTTTCATATTTGATCTCATAGTCCAAAGTGCCTTGAATATATCTCAGCACCCTTTTTGTTGCACCTAGATGGATATGACTAGGATCATTCATGAAACGAGAAAGTAGGCTGGCTGCAAACATGATGTCAGGTCTTGTATTAATAAGGTAAAATAAATTACCAACTAGGCTTCTGTAGTAACTAGCATCAACCTTCCTTCTCCCATCTTCCTTTTTTAGCTTTTCATTCACAACTAGCGGTGTATCAACCGGATTACATCCAAGCATCCCAAACTTTCTCAATATTTTCTCAGCATATTTCTTTTGACAAATAAAAACTCCATCATCACCTTGAGAGATTTCTACTCCAAGGAAAAAATGCAGCAAGCCCAAATTATTCATTTCATATTTTTTCATCATTTCTTTTCTAAAATCTTCAATCAACTTTAAATTGTTTCCGGTATAAATTAAATCATCTACATAAAGTGCAATAATTAGAATACCGTCCATACCTTGCCGTTTGACATACAAAGTAGCCTCATTTTTGCTCTTCTCAAAGCCTTTCTCCATGAAGTAATTGTCAATATTGCTATACCATGCTCGTGGTGCTTGTTTTAGCTCATAAAGCGCTTTCTTTAGTTTGTAAACTTTTCCTTCTTGTCCTTTAATCTCAAATCATTGAGGCTGCTCCACGTAAACCTCTTCTTTCAATTCTCCATTCAAGAATGCCGATTTTACATCTAGCTGATATAACTTCCATCCTTTTTGGGCTGTAAGTGATATTAAAGCTCTAATGGTGTCAAGACTGCCACTGGAGCGAATGTCTCTTAGTAGTCAATACCGGGCTGTTGAGAATAGCCTTTTGCAACAAGTCTCACTTTGTTCTTTTGAACTGAACCATCTAGATTATGCTTCACTTTGTAGATCCATTTTACTCCAATGGTTTCTTTGTCTTTTGGCTTATCAACAAACATCCATGTTTTGTTCCTTTCAAGTGCATGCATCTCTTCTTGCATTGCCTTCCTCCAATCATCTTCTTTAACCGCTTCTTCAAAATTTTCTGGTTCCATTGCGCAGTAGTTGCACCTAGCAAAAATATCATCCAAACTCCTGATTTTTATTGGGGTTGAGCATGGAGATGATGAATTATGGCTTGTTAAGGATGAAGTGCTAGATGAAGAACTTGGTATAGATGAATCACATTGGTTATTTGCAAGTGTAGTTGGATTTTGTTCTAAAATTACTACTGGAACGGTTTTATCCTCCACTTTGTCCTTTTGCCAATTCCAATATGTCTTTTCATCAAATACAACATCTCTACTGATGATTACTTTCTTTGTCTTCAAGTTGTAAAGTCTGTAGCCCTTTGACACAGAACTATAGCCAATAAAAATGCATCTTTCACTTGCTTCTTGAAGCTTTGTCCTTTTTTCTTTAGGAATCTGAGCATAGCAAATACTCCCAAAGTCTCTAAGATGATTCACTGAAGGCTTTCTTCCACTCCACGCTTCAAACGGCGTCATGTTCCATACAGCTTTTGTTGGACATCTATTCAGCAAATACACACCTATATTTACAGCCTAGGGCCAAAATTCTTTAGGCATGCCTTTCTCAAACAACATTGATTTAGCCGTCTCCATCATTGTTTGATTCTTCCTTTCGGATACACCGTTTTGCTGAGGTGTATACCTAACGGTTAGTTGCCTCTCCACACCTTCTTCACAAAATTTATCAAAATCATTGGAGTTATACTCCTTTCCCCTATCACTTCTCAAAACTTTAATGGACCTGCCACTTTGTTTCTCAACAAAAGCTTTAAACTTCTTAAATATAACAAACACTTCAGATTTTTGTCTCATAAAATAAACCCATGTCATGTGGGTCAAATCATCAATGAATAAAATAAAGTACCTATTTTGAGCATGAGATAATGTGTTCATAGGACCGCATACATCCGTGTGTACTAATTCCAACACTTCTTTGGCTCTCCTTGATCCTTCTTTTGGAAACGGTTACCGATGACGTTTGCCAAGTACGCAGCCTTCACATACTCCATGTTCTTCTTTTTTTATTGTTGGCAACCCGTACACCATCTTCTTTTGTGAAAGCAATGTGAGACTATTGTAGTTTAAGTGCCCAAGTCTCTTATGCCATAAACTAGTGTCGTCTTCCTTTTTTGCCATGAAGCTATGATTTTTCTCATAACTGAGATGAAGAGGAAAGCTTCTGTTTTGTGTCATTTTTATTACAACAACAACTTTTCCTTTTGAATCAAAAATTTTACATTCTCGATTCTCAAATTGAAGAGAATAATCATGCTCTAAAAGTTGTCCAATGCTCAACAAATTCTCATCTAATTTAGGAACATAAAAGGTATCATGAATAACTTTACCTCCTTGCTTTGTTGCAACTCCAATGCTGCCTTTGCCTTCAACTTCAACATCCTCTCCATTGCCATGCTTAACTTTCGAACCAAATGAAGGATCTATGTCAATGAATGCACTTTTGTCTCCTGTCATATGATTGCTACATCCGCTGTCCAGGTACCATATATTCTTATATTCTTCAGTTGCCTTTTGACAAGCAAAGAACAAGCTCCCTTCCATATCTTCCGCTCTGGCAAATGCTGTGTTATGTGGCTTACCAAGGCGACAGTCCTTTTGAATGTGCCCGAACCTTTTGCAATTATGACATTGTGGCTTTCCTTTGTTCCAGCAATCCTTTTCTTCATGAGAGCTTTTTTTGCAAATTCCACGCCATTTATTTGTTCCTTCATCACTTCCTCTTCCGCCATAGGTGCGTCGACCTCTTCCGCGTGAATTTCTTCCTCTTCCTCTGCCAAATCTGCTACCTCTAGAAGACTCGCCATTATTATTTTGTTTTATTGTTTTGTCATTGTTGCATTGAGTGGTGAGTTTGGACTGAAATGCGTTTTCAACCGTCTTTTCCATACGGCATAACAACCTTTGCTCGTAGGATCTAAGTGAACCCATCAAGCCTTGAACGGTCATGTTTGACAAATCTTTGGTTTCTTCTATAACAGCCACCATAGAATCAAATTTTTCAGTTAAGCTTATCAAAATTTTATCAACGATTCTACGATCGTCAATTATATCTCCATGAGACTTCATTTGTTTCACTAATTCGGACAGCCTATTAAAATACTCATTCAAACTTTCATTTTCTTTCATTCTTTCATTTTCAAAATCTCTCTTTAGAGATTGAAGTTTGACAGTTCTCACTTTTGAATCCCCTTCAAACTCTTGTTGCAAGATTTCCCATGTTTCCTTGGCTGTTTTTGCTCTCATAATTCTTGGGAATATGGTGTTTGATACTCCTCTTTGAATCATTCTAAGAACTCCAGCATCTGTGATTCTTTTCTTTTTTAATACTTCAGTTTGAGCTGCTGTACGTTCTGCCGCAGCTGTTGAGTCTTCATATCCTTGCTTGATGAACTCCAAGACATCCAAGGAGATGAACAAAGTCTCTATTTTTACTGCCTAAAAATCATAATTTTCTCCTTCAAATAAAGGAACTTGGACATTGCTATAGGTGGAGTTGATGCTTGCTGAAGTATTCACTACACCAAAAAATGCCTTTAATAGTGTTTAAAAAACGCTACCAAAGCCTGTGGTAGCGTTTTAAAGAACGCTACTACAGGTCCCGCAACTAAAAGTCTGTTTTTTTCTGTTGCGTTTCCATAAACGCTGCCAAACTAAAGCAACCAAATATTTTTTGCAGCGTTTAAAAAATTCAACCAAAACTAACATTTTTTGGTTGCGTTTGTGCTTGACCCTTTTCTTTGATTTTCTGTAGCGTTTATTTTATGTAACTAAAAACTTTTCGTTGCATTTAATTTATGCCACTGTAAATTCAAATAATATTTTACGTTTGTTTCAGTAACGGTTTAGAAACGCTGTTGAAATGTATTGATTGTTTTGTAGCATATTTTAAATGCTACTATATACTGTTAATGGCTTACATTGTTTCCAGCAACCAGCTTTGTAATAATCATACCAAAATCAGTAACAATCATATAATTATCCTATTTAAACCAACAATCAACCAATCATATAATCATCATATGTAAATAATTAAAAACACGTAATTACATAAGTACTATCCATAACCATTTAGATAATAATTGTTTGACAAAATGAGCAAGTTCACATACCACAAAATGTTAAAGAGTTTTACTTAAGTACCGACTAATATCATAATACATATAACAATTGAAGTCACGTCCATTGTTGGTGATAGTCTTTACTCCGGAAAAGCTAATTACCTGTAAACACATTCAATAATCAACAATAAGTATTTGTCATGAATTATCAAATAACATTCAAATAATGTTAATTGATTGTTATTAAAACAAACACATAAATAATTAAACTGGATATCAAATAACATTCAGACAATATTGTACATTATGACGATAGATATGGTGCATTTAAAATATGGTGTTCCTATGTGTTCCTACGCATGTACCAAACATCAAACAAGAAAAACAACAAATAAGATAAATATGATCGGATGATGTCTGCCTTCAAATAATGTATGTATGCATGTTATGATTAACAGGTACAGTTGCTTGAAGGTCAAAACAGCTACTTGTATCATATAAATATAATCATTTGGTTTTGTGACAGGTAAGTGATTCATGATACAGGTTGTCATACATAGTTGAAGGATGATACATATGCATACAAGAAAAGTGATGCTTCACAGTAAGACTCAGTTTTGTGTTTAGTTACTGAACCGGTTGGTTTAAGGGTATGAAGAAAAATAGTATTATTAATCTAATAAATAACAAAAAATAGTCTAGATGAATGAAGTTTTAGACGCATGCAAGAAGAAAATTCGATGCATTAACATACTGAACGGCAAATTAAACCATAAGCTGCCATACAATATAAGCACTTATAACATGTGATATAAGAGTACATGATTATATATGGCCAAAAAAAAAATTTGAATAAATAAGAAACAAACTGACTTATTTTTTTTATTTTTAATATGAAAAAAATTATAATGGTAGAAGTTTGTTCACAGTTTGCGAACTCCAACCGCAATCACCAAAATCAGAATGAAACATTGAAAAAAAAATATAATGGTAGAAGTTTGTTCACAGTTTGGTAGAGGTTTATTTTTAATATGAAAAAAAACAGAGTGACTTTCTTTCAATTCACCAAAATTGATAATAAGTTTGCAGACTCCAACCGCAATCACCCAAAAAACTGCACCGCTTCCAAATCACCCAAAAAGCGCGGAATTTCCGAGGTCTACCAGCCCTCTGAGAAGAGCCGGCTGATTCCGACGAACCAGCGACACAGGAAAAACATATGGGTCTCCAATGAACTAGCAGGTTGAGTGTTGAGGATCATGTACTTAAATCGTCTGATTTTCTTATTTTCTTTATAAATATGGGAATCTGGATGTAAATTCAATTTAGATATTTGTACTGCCAGCCTTCGTAATACTCTTAATAGTCGCATGAGTCAAAACTGATAATCAAAGGTTTGGCAACTGTGTTTATTTTATTTTATAATAATATTGATGACTTTTTCCCTATCTTCATACTTATTAATCATTGTTACAATTTACCCGGTAGGCTTTTTGAATTTTACTAATCGTATTAAGAACTATATTCTATTCTACCAAAATAAACAAATGGATCTATGGAACCAACGTCTCTTTAATCTTTATAAGCTTCTAGTCTTCAGTCTTCTGCATAGTAATACACATTCTTCTAAATACGATTCCCATTATGTGTATTACTATTATAAGTTCATTTGATTTTTATAAAACTTAATTAATTTGGTTAATATTTTATAATTTATTATTATTATAAACTAGTTAATTTTTAAAATAATTAGTTACTTTTTTATAATACTAAAAAAATTGTTGGCTTTCAACGTTTGGTGGCTATAAATAGAAATCCTTTGCTAGCATTCAATACTTTGGCAATATTCTTCGGTTCGTATTATCAATGTCAAAATACAACAAAAGGCAAATACAGCCATATAAGACAAGAAACTATACAAATCGTGATAATCGTAACATAGAAACAAGCCCAAATTCCTCCACATTTGTATGTTAGTAACGATAATATGCCAGCATAAAATTGTGATAATGTGCCAATGCGGTGGCCACATCGTAGCTGAAACAAATCTGTTTCATGTAATTAACTATGAAATTGGCACGCTTCTTTTATTTTATGGAATAATGTGTAAATTTTAAAACAAATATAGCAGATTGGTAGGAGTAAATTATATTCAAAACTATACAACACACTTTATGTGACGGTTCAGAGAACTAAACAACAAGGAAATGTATGCGCTTTCTGAAATAAATCATGTATGCTAAATAGATCATGTAATTAGATAAACAGGTAACATATCATGCAGAGACTATATATTTAATAAGTACTTTACTTATGTTGGAGAAATACAAACAAATCATGTGGAGGCATATATAATATGAATTATAAACGATCTGACAAAAGAACATTCTTTCATATATAAGATAGGTTTAGTTAAAATATGTGTAGTAGGATAAGTCTACATGGAAAACTTGAACTTAAAAAAAAAGCATCGTAGCGAGAAATGAATAGGAAATGAAATATTAATAAAATCACTTTTGATGTCTTTTTATTATGAGGAATATATTATTGAAAGATATCTAATATATTTTCAAATAAGCAGATATGGTCAGATTTAATGATGAGGGATTGTTTCCAAAGCTGGGAAACAAAACAAACAATGGATGTCCACGTTGAGAACTAACAAACGGTACCCACTTCAACTGAGAGCAAAACTTTAAATAGCTAGGCAAAAATCATATTCTTGTTTTCTCAAAATTCAAAGTGCCAAACATTCATATAATTTAAGTATAAATAGTTGGTATTGTTATATTACATCTTTAGTAAACAAATTACTTCAGTGGGTAGCTTTTTAAAGTATTATCCAAGGCCAGATCTGAAAAGATCGTTCTAAAGTACAGCAAATACGAAAGCACATCAAAAATAAAAACCCGTTAGTCTTGTCCTCTACATACTCTACTACAATCACTCTCAAAACATTCAACAATCAAAAACTAAAATTGACTAAACATAAAAGTTACGAGTATAGTACCTCGGAGTAAGATCAGACTAGAGTTCACACGTTATCATTGACCAAACCCCTACGAACACCAAATCATTGTTATTTTAGCATCCCTCGACAATAGTGCTACACTTCACCAGCAGTCTTGAGTTTCTCCACTTTAGTTCTGAGGTCTGCCTGTAGCTGTCATCGATTTTAAGACCATTACTACTAACATTTTATATATACAGAATATCATATGACTTCTCGCTGTTAACATGCAAAAACGTGATATGTAATGGATGATAACACAACCAGTATTTCAAACCAGTTACCAGTTTCAGTCGGTATTTCAAATCAAAATATCACATGATATGTAACGTAATATGTAATGGATGATAATGTGATATGTAATGGATGATATCAGATGAACGTGCATTGGATGAGATGTTTGAAACTAGGCACAAACAAGAAATAGAAAATATCCCAGAAATAACTAAAAATGGGGATAAAGAAGGATAAATCGTGCAGATAACATCAACCGAACAAAATTCATAAAGGCTAAATACAAACATGGTGTGCATCTGCACAGAACTTGCACAGAACCAAACTACAATTAATTCTAAAAGTAAAGAATCAAATGATGACCTTGATCTGACCACTGAACTATCATGACCAAAACCAAATGCCATAAACCCAACTGGTATAAGTTTATCAACAACTACTCCATTAGCCTCTCCAAACAACCTTGTTAACACCTCCTATTCACACAGTGCTGACGACATTGTTTTGAACGTCAAGCCCCCCAACTTCCCTTAACTTCCTCCTGACCAAACTACCAGTATTAGTCCCACTAAACCAACCCAAAATCCTATAGAATATGTCGATGTCTCCAAATCCAATACAAAAAGTAATAAGCCTAGAAACAAAAAGTCTAAGAAATCAAATAAATCTAACTCTTCAGACCTTAACCCTGATCCACTGCACCCACGGTTTAGTTGACATCCTGAGGGAAGTAAAGATAAACCACCTTCAACAAGGAGCAAGACATTGAAATCACCACTCTCTAATGAAAATTATTAATGTTACACAACATTGCAGCGTAGAATATTAGGGGTAACTTATTATGAATGTTATCGGCAGCTCGTTAATTTGTTATACTCGCATTTTTAAATAAATTTGTTAGGATTAAACTGAATTATATTTACATGTATCAATGGTAGGGTATGCGGCAAAGGGAAGGAGCCATGCTTATGATCAAGCAAAGACACAAACGTGAAATGAAGCAAAATATATATATATATATATATATATATATATATATATATAAACTGGGATGAGTCACGAACATGCAGTAGCTTAAATCATAGTGAACAAGGGATCAAGCATGCAACTGTGTAATGCATATTCCGGCCAATTCAAGTGAAATTTATAGGTATGTGTTTATAGGTAAGTGAAATTTATAGTTACTTCTAAACCCACATTTGATAATTTCAATTATTTTCATACATTATGTGGAATGACATATGGGTTCAGACAACATAATGTTATACTTGGGATCATTTCATAAATCTTTGAGTAGAACTATGCATGCAGCATGTAAATAAGTAAGAAACGGTTTCAGTATAAACGAGGTAGTTCAAATGTGATATTTTTTCCGTGTGTGTATATATGTTCAGGCGTACCGTGAAATTTATAGGTATGTGTGCAACAGAGCACAACGATGCGCGTCGGGGTCAAGACAGTGGGATTCCAGCAATGTACACAAAATAAAAGGCGAAGTCCGGTCAAATGTATGGTGCCAGGAGCAAGGATGAGTATAACGAAAATATACTTCAGCAATAGGGACAGTAAAAACGTGCAACATTGCATAGGCTTAAGCAAAAGGAACAACATCTAAATTGGGCTTCATACGCATGCTATTCAACATAACAAAATAACTTCTAGTTATGCAAATAAATGGGCACAAATTAAGGTATGGTATACTGGGAGTCAACAAGCCAAAATGAGAATGATTACTACCTCAAACCATGCTAAAATATGTCAGTTCATGTCAAAGGAATGCACAGTACATTTAAATGGCTCAACCCAGGTTATTAAAGCAAATGACACATGCATGTTATCATATATTTCTAGTGAAGAAAATTTAAGTAACCATACACGGCACATCTAATACGTCCAGGTGAATAGCTAACTGTAGAATCCTCAAAGACATTAAATATATGAACCATGGGTGTGCAAGTTAAGAAAATACAAACAAAATTTGTTTCCAGTTTAGTCATGTATCTCAATAAGAGATGTCTCCAGGTTGGAAAAATATGGACAACATGCAAAGGGTACAGGTGACAGGTTAACCAAAATTCAAAGAGTCCAAATTACAAGAGCGCAAGTGAACCCAGTTTTCTAATTCAATCCTACAATTGCCCAACTATGACAGACAACAACAGTGAAATGTAGTAGCAAACAGCCTTAACTAATTATATTTATTGTATGCGAAGTACAGAACTTGAAACAAATTTAATCGTAAGGCGGACTTACATTAAGTCAACGGAGATCGGAACTCGGCCATGACTGGCGCAGCAAGTGAAGATGACGGCGCTGCCTCCTTCGTTATTTCCACGCTAGCTTCTGGTTACAGCGAGGTGCAGGTGGCCATTAGCGGCAATATAATTCAGTTTAATCCTAACAAATTTATTTAAAAATGCGAGTATAACAAATTAACGAGCTGCCGATAACATTCATAATAAGTTGGAATATTTAAATGTATCAACGGTAGGGTATGCGGCAAAGGGAAGGAGCCATGCTCGCGATCAAGCAAAGACACAAACGTGAAATGCAGCAATATATATATATATATATATATATATATATATATATATATATATATAAACTGGGATGAGTCACGAACATGCAGTAGCTTAAATCATAGTGCACAAGGGATCAAGCATGCAACTGTGTAATGCATATTCCGACCAATACAAGTGAGCCTGGCCCAATTTATAACCTAAAGAAGTATAATTTTCCAAAACAAAGGACTAAAATCCCAAGGAAGGGCAGCATGCGTGTGATATACGACAATGGTAGCACTGCGTCCAAAAAAAAATTGACGTAGAAATGTATAAATCGAATGGTATTTGCTTGCGACAGGCATGCACAAAGTATATGGGGAAAATGCTACAGCAAGGTAAGGCAAAGGGGTTTTGTCCACGCGTGAAATGCAGTAAATACATGTATATATGTCGACAATCCAGATGTAGACAGAAATTCCAACATGAAAATTAAATATGTAGAAAAATGCATACATAAAAGCAATTGACTTAGTGTTGGAGCGGAACTACGTCTATGTGTTAGTTTCCATAAATTCCTAAATGCAAATAGAGTTCTAGTTTCAGGTACTTTGGTTTCCTGTATATTTACACATTTCAGGACATGCAATGGTGTTTTGCCCATAACAGGCGCATATAGTCCAAATTAGAACATCTCAAATGAAGACAAAGGGTGTCATGTTTCTACAGCACCAAGTATTAAAAGACTACACGATATAAATTTTCCAAATAGCAGTAATATATATATAGACACAGTTACTTCTAAACCTACATTTGACAATTTCAATTATTTTCATACATTATGTGGAATGGCATATGGGTTCAGACAACATAATGGTATACTTGGGATCATTTCATAAATCTTTGAGAAGAACTATGCATGCAGCATGTAAATAAGTAAGAAACGGTTTCAGTTTAAACGAGGTAGTTCAAATGTGATATTTTTTTCCGTATGTGTATATATGTTCATGCGTACCGTGAAATTTATAGGTATGTGTGCAACAAAGCACAACGATGCGCGACGGGGTCAAGACAGTGGGATTCCAGCAATGTACACAAAATAAAAGGCGAAGTCCGGTCAAATGTATGGTGCCAGGAGCAAGGATGAGTATAACGAAAATATACTTCAGCAATAGGGACAGTAAAGAACGTGCATCATTGCATAGGCTTAAGCAAAAGGAACAACATCTAAATTGGGCTTCATACGCATGCTATTCAACATAACAAAATAACTTCTAGTTATGCAAATAAATGAGTACGAATTAAGGTATGGTATACTGGGAGTCAACAAGCCAAAATGAGAATGATTACTACCTCAAACCATGCTAAAATATGCCAGTTCATGTCAAAGGAATGCACTGTACATTTAAATGGCTCAACCCAAGTTATTAAAGCAAATGACACATGCATGTTATCATATATTTCTAGTGAAGCAAATTTAAGTAACCATACATGGCACATCTAATAAGTCCAGGTGAATAGCTAACTGTAGAATCCTCAAAGACATTAAATATATGAACCATGGGTGTGCAAGTTAAGAAAATACAAACAAAATTTGTTTCCAGTTTAGTCATGTATCTCAATAAGAGATGTCTCCAGGTTGGAAAAATATGGACAACATGCAAAGGGTACAGGTGACAGGTTAACCAAAATTCAAAGAGTCCAAATTACAAGAGCGCAAGTGAACCCAGTTTTCTAATTCAATCCTACAATTGCCCAACTATGACAGACAACAACAGTGAAATGTAGTAGCAAACAACCTTAACTAATTATATTTATTGTATGCGAAGTACAGAACTTGAAACAAATTTAATTGTAAGGCGAACTTACATTAAGTCGACGGAGATCGGAACTCGGCCATGACTGGCGCAGCAAGTGAAGATGACGGCGCTGCCTCCTTCGCTATTTCCACACTAGCTTCTGGTTACAGCGAGGTGCAGGTGGCCATTAGCGGCAATATAATTCAGTTTAATCCTAACAAATTTATTTAAAAATGTGAGTATAACAAATTAACGAGCTGCCGATAACATTCATAATAAGTTGGAATATTTACATGCATCAACGGTAGGGTATGCGGCAAAGGGAAGGAGCCATGCTCGTGATCAAGCAAAGACACAAACGTGAAATGCAGCAAATATATATATATATATATATATATATATATATATATATATATATATAAACTGGGATGAGTCATGAACATGCAGTAGCTTAATCATAGTGAACAAAGGATCAAGCATGCAACTGTGTAATGCATATTCCGGCCAATACAAGTGAGCCTGGCCAAGTTTATAATTTCTCTAACGATATATTTCAATTAATTTAAAATATAGCTAATGCTTAAATTAAATAGATCTATTAAAATCAAATAATAAAAATTTTAATATACAAAATAAAATTCAAAGCTATGATTTAAGTAGACTAGATTTCAAGTTTTAAACCAATATCAAATTTTTACGTACCAAATTTTGAATAAATTCATATACTAAAATGTCGAAAGATGGGTTCGTTACAGGTGCCCATAAAGACACAAAGATTGACCAGGCAAAGAAAATGATTGCTCAGCACAACATTCAGATTATTGAAATTTTTAAACAAAATTAAACCTCTTCTCACCAAGAAAGCTGCATTCAAAATAAATATTCAATGGACCTTAAACCACAATCATAGCCAATCGCCTATTGGTTGAATAATGGTTCTCTCTATCAAAGATACCCATTCTTTAAGTTGTTCCGAACTTGAAATTGAATTATATTAGACAAAGTTGTCTCATTTAGAGGTATAACAAAACCACTGGAAAGTGAAGAGGTATGAACTACAGCCTAATAACCAAATTACAATTCTGCACACTTCAAATGTTTGTAAATATTATGCATTACGCACAACAAAAATGAAGTGATCACATATAGTTATCAAGTTGCAATAGTACTAAAAGATCCTATTTAAAGAAAATCAATGTAGAAAAAATAAAGGAAGAGAAACTGAGTTTGAAATAAAATACTAAGCAACAACAAGTGGGTTGGATCGGGGAAGTTCGAGAGCAATGGTAATCCTGCTCCAACATCATTCTACTAGAAGAAGAATTTCATTGATTACGTAAAAATAAAAAATAAAAAAAACTATGAAAGAAGAAAAAATCAAAGCTAATCCTTTTAACAATGAGGGCCATGTATTACATTCTCAAATACTATAACAATTAGTGCACGGTGTTAAGTTTATTTCCAATACAAGAAATACAAAAGGGGCTAATATATAGAAACATCAAACTAACAACAATATTCTACAAGTATGTTATATGCCTCTAGGTGCTCCGTGTCTAATCAATTTGATTTGTCGGTCGCTTCACTCAATGGGCATATAGTAAAATACATGTTATATGAGACAAAGTTTGCTTTGAACATGTACGATTACTGTGAGTTTTATTCATGTATAATTGGATTTGGTTTTTATGGAAGCCTGGTTTTTGTAGGCGCTTGGTTGACCAAGATGCAAACATGTTTTAAACTCAGTTTAATGCAATTTCAATTGGTTTGAAATGATTAATGACATAAAGAGCTTTGAAATGCAGCAAAAATCATATTAAAGAAATTCAAAATAAAAAATCTGGCCATTTATTTCGGATAATTTTTTGAAGTATTTGTTTGAATGGAAAGTATTGTACCCACCAAATGAAAAGAATAAAACACTTCTAGTTATTGCTCTTTTCTTTTTTCCCTAACAACTTAGCAGTATTGCAATTTTATTCAACACAAAACATTTATTAAGTGCTAAACTAGAACACAATTATTCCGCAAACAATCCCTTTTGAGCACATACCAAACAAATATATCATTTTTCCTTTAAAACTGCAAAAGGGATATAAAAATAAAGATGAAAAATAGTTTACCATCCATGATAAGGAACAAGAACCAGGGCATGACGAAAATGCCCAACCAAATTGTTCAGCTTCACATTATCTGAAAAGCTCCCATGTCCGCTGCCATAATATTTTGAAAATTTAGAAACAAATTATTCATAGAGGTACAAAATATTACGAGATTAAGATGTATAAATAACCTCAGGTAATAAAAAAGTAAACTATTCAATATTATACTAATGAAAAATAACAAAAATGGACTTTGTACTGCAGCAGGCTATTAGAAATTACCTAAACAATGAGATAAACCCTCACGATAAAAAAAAACCAATGGAATATCCACTGAAGTAGCAGGTGCTTAATGAAAAATCAAAATTAATGTTAAATTCCGAAAGTAACTCCAAAATATACTTAAAACGGCAACATAAATTGTAGATGAAACCTTATGTTGCCTGGATTATGAGCAATGCAAAAGTTAAGGCAAGAGATTCAGAATTAGGGCTGGGAGGCTGAACGAAGCGGCAAAGCGATTCACAAATGTTGTTTGATAATTAAAGAGGAACGATTCATGATTTGGAAATTAGAGAAGAGTGATTGAATTGGGAATTCTGTAGAATGGGGGTTTCTCAGAACGTAACTTTTAGAGAATGAAAAATAGGGGGGCGGTAAGAGGGTATTGTGAAATAAATCCCGCCTAATATTTCTAAACCTAAAACGCAACCATTTTTGGGAGGTCGACGAAATGGTTTCATTTAGGATTAAACGCCGCTGTGAAATGTAACTAAAAGCTTAATTTCTTGTAGTGATTGCTTGGAGAAGCCATTACTATGCACTTTTTTTTTTAATTGCAAGGATCTAGAGCTCTGATACCATATTAGAATTTTTTTTATTTATCCCCTTATTATCACAAAACTAGTTGGTTATGTGATGGGGAACATCTTAGTTTATATCCAAGATTTTTGTGCAGTATAGTTTGAAAATATCAAGGTACATGATTGCATACGAAATAAACAACCTGCATATATACTATTCATTTGCTTCAGTACCTGAATTAACGAAATATAGCCCGAATCTTCAACAACCCGTGCAAAAGCTTCAGCAATCGCATTGTCAGGCTGACATAAGATTGAATACGACAACACAGACTCGTCCCTTGTGTATTTCGATTTGTCAGTTAAAATTCTAGTATCAACCAAGATCAAATTACGGGTGCGTTCTTTGCGAACGGGAACGGGGTATTTGAGCGTGGCATTTGAGCGTGGTACTGTAGCAACGGGGAATTGTGTTTTTAGCTGCGAACGGGGTATTTGAGCGTGGCATTTGAGCGTGGTATTTTTGAAATAAAGATAAATAGATATGATATGTCGAATACGAATACAAATACAGTTGCAAATACAAACACAGCTACAAATACAAGTACAAATACAGCTACAAATACAAGTACAAATACAGCTAAAAATACAAAGCCAAATCAGTGCAGACCAGCAGCAACCAACCCATCTCTAATGGAATCTCGAACTAATGACATCTCTTGGTGTCCATCTCGATGCACAGGCTCAGTGCCTTTATTCGTCGTATTTCTCATAGTATAATATTCCGTCAAGTACTCATCGGGGATTAGTTCAGGATCATCATCAAAAGCCACAAAATCTGGGTCACCACTATTATATTTGCGTATGAAGTTGTGTAAGACCATTGTAGATACGACAACTTTGACTTGAGTTCGAAACTTATATGTAGGCATCTTATTGAGAATGGTAAAATTTTTTTTCCAAATACTAAATGTTCTTTCTACGGCCATCCTTAAGCTCGAATGATAGAAATTAAACACTTCATTGGCCGATTTTGGTTGATTCATGGTTTCATGGAAATGCGGAATATGATACCTCATATTTCGATATGGCGGTAAATATCCGGTCTGTAGTGGATAGCCCGAATCAACCAAATAATATTGTCCAGCTGGAGGTTTAGGAAAGTTAGAGTTTCTATCGTTTGTAACAGCATTAAAAATTATACTATCATGTGCAGTCCCTTCCCAACCAGCCATCACATACGTAAACTGTAAATCGAAATCACAAACCCTAATATATTTTGAGTTGCAAAACCTTTTCTTCCGATATACGGGGCAATTTGATCACGGGGTAAATGTGCAGATACGTGCATACCATCTATAGCACCAATACAATTTTTGAAATACGGATAATACCGGGAAGAAGATCTGATGTGTTGTGGAACAGTATTAAATTGTTGTTCCGTTTGTCTTATTATAACAGCAGCGAGTAATTGAAAAGCGTTTAGTACATCATGAAAACAAACGGAAATAGTGCTACCTGATCGTTGAAATCTTTCGCTAAGTTGTCTATTTGAAAGCCCTGTAGCCATTGTATAAACGAAAATTCCAACCATTTCGATGACATGCATTTCTGGTCTAGAAGCGAGACCATGCTGTTCCAATTTTTCACATACTGCGTGGAAACAAAGTCTTTTCATCCTAAAATTATTTTGACAACGGTTTTGATGACCATTCAAAATTTCGTTAACCCAAGTTAAGCCAGCAAACTCTGAAGTATGTATGCTCGTCATATGATTTCTACTAGCATCCTGGATGAGTGAAATCCCGTAGAGATCAAGTATATCGTCGAAATCGGAGGATGAATCGGAGGCAGACATGAGTTTAGTTGAAGAATAAGATTGAGATGAAGAAGAAAGGAAGGAATATGATGTTGAAGGGAAGAAAGGAGAAAGGTATAATATATAGGAGGAGAGGGGAAGTTGAAAATCAAGCCGTTGGCGTCCGACGCGTCGGACGCCAACGGCTTGATTTTCAACTTCCGACAATCGTTCCATTTGGGCGTCGTCGGCGGATGTTTAAGCGTGGAAACAGAATGCTGCGAACGGCCCCTACGTATCACTTCGCCAGTGTTAAGTAGTAGAATGAAATATCCTATGATTTCATTCTTGCCAAGTGTCCCATATTATAGTGGTTAAGATAATAGCCTTTAAGTCGTTGATGACATTATGCTGGGGAATTTAACGAGGTCAGTGTCTAACATAGTCTGCCTTGTCACTATTCAAATAGTTGTTTAGCTGTAAATCTAAGCCTAAGTTTAGTTTGTTCCAAACAGATATAGCTAGAAGCATAGAAAATCTATTTACTTTTAAAATTTGAATAGAAAAATTATTTCACAAAATAGTTCAAGAGATTTAAAAATAGAATTTTGGATAACGTTTTAAGAGTCAATTAACCATGCAACTGTTGATCCTTCTCTTCCTTAGATCTATTAACATACAAATTTGTGCTAACTGTCAACTTCATATCACAACATACAACCTTGTGTTCATTTAACTTGATACTTGCATCTTCATTTAATAAAATATTCAAATGAAATAGTTAATATGGATGTAATGGTGGGAATTACACTTTTTGGTTTTTGTTCCCCTTGTCTTTCTATATGAATTTTCTAACTGTTTTTTTTTTTGAACTTGTTTGGAAAGATTGTAAGCTTACTGATTTTAAAAGAGGAAGAGTTCGAAAAAAATGGATTAAAAGAAAAGCCGATCGTGCTACTATGGTGGAATGGGGTGATGAAGTCGTCAACATGCGCTCCAATGGTGAGCACATGTCCACTCAAATGGACAAATTTTTGTTCACCTCATCCAAAAAATATATTTCAAGTTTGGATCTCATTTGAAACTAATATAATGAAAATGCAACATTTAAAAATGAGCATGTAATTTTTTTTTCCATGCCTCCAATGAAAATTTGTTCATCTGTTTGTTATGACAAAATCAACGGTAAGAAGCATATGAATACAAATGCTAATTGAGAATGCAATAGCTGGACTCTTAACAATTACATGTATTGAATATTGAAATATCGGACTTATGTTTGAAAGCAATCAGTTGCCTATGGAGGTAGCTTTAGTAGAAAAGGAATCAGAAGCAATCCATACCAGGATAGTCCATAGAAGACAAACTTGCCTAGTTGCCTTCACAACTAGGGCTGAACCTGTAGAGGTAAATATTTTATGTGCTTTACATTAACAAGACTAATCTTTCCTTTATGGACACACTTAAATTATACTACTGACAGGAAAACACAATTTATTTGTGACATATTACATATATTTTGCAAAATATTGGTGAAGAACATAATGGTCAAATTGCATTCTGTGTTAACATAGGATTTAATTATGAAAAGACCATATCATTGTCGTAAGCCGTTATGTAATTCTGAAAAGACCATTAAAGTGTTAGGATTGCCTCGCATGTTGTTAAGGAGGAATGATGGTTTGGATACAATAATCCCACATCACGAAATATGTTGAAAGAATTATATATAAATATGAGCTAGTAGGCACGTAACATTAGGGATTCCTTTTGTTATATGAGAGTTGTGTGTCAGCTTATGTCCATGCAAGAAGGGGGGCATTGCTCCGATCATCGTTACATAACAGTGGTATCAGAGTCGAAGGTTCGGACTGGGTCATGCTGGCAAGGCAGTGCTCTCAAAAGATACTGGTAGGATGCCAGTCAATGGAGAGATTGTTAGAATTGTCTCGCATGTTATATGAGATTTCTTTTGTTATATGAGAGTTGTGTGCCAGCTTATATACGTGTGAAAAGAACATAAAGTCCATGCAAGTAAATGCTGCTAACGAAAGCAAGAAAGCCTGTGGTTTTTATTTTTTCCATATTTTTTTAAGTCAACAATTGGTATGTTCTGAGCAGTTATTAAGAAAACCACGTCTTTAAAGAAAATAAAGCCATTTTCCTAACCATTTCATCGATGAACCATGAATCATTTTTATGCCTGTGCATTTAAATTGAAGAACAAACAACTATACAGAAACGCATGTATCTGCAACAACAGGTGTGCAGAAAAGCATGAATCATTTCATCGACGAAGCACAAAACCAATACTTGCAACATTAGGTCAAAATGAACGTACCTGCAGCATGTAACATTAAAGTCAAGCGTGAAGCTAAATGCATAAATATAGAGAATGCTAACATCTCGATGATCAGTATGGCAGTACTTCCATCAAATTCCAAATATCGATAATCAAAATCCTATGTTAACAGAGGTCATCCAGCTAAAGGCGCGGTTTCATATTCCAAATGCATAAATATAAATCATTTCACGTCCACTCAAATGGGCTCAGGTGGGTTTTCAAATGGGCTCAAATCTATTTGCATGCACATCAGTTTTAAAAAAAATTGTTTAATGTTAATGTTTAATGACATGCAGAGATATAAAGATGCTACCTATAGCATAAGCAATAGCGATGCACAAGAGAACTCAGCTGAAGGAAGAACTTAAGCACACTAAAGATGAGCTGCAAGAACTCAAAAGTTCTTTTTTGAAGTCCAAAGTTCTAGCGTGCCAGCGCTTAAATGGAGATGCAGGCCAAAATCAACCGAAGCAACCATGAAGTTATTCATTTTATGTTTTTCATTTGTTTAGCACTTAAGCAAGTTATGTATAGTTATTAACTCAAGGATGTAGCAATATTTTACTTAAATAGATATTATAGAGTATTGTTTATCGTATTTAATGATTACAAAATTATTTTTTATTGGTGTAATTTAATATTATTGTTGATTATGTTATATATAAGTTTATCATATTGATTTATGTTGGTATAAAATATAAGTAGTAGTAATGTGACAGAAAATATTTAAAATGCTGTGGGAAGGGCGTAGGAAAATTTTAAATTGTATTTATTGAAGTTTAGTATGTACGATGTAACCAACGAGTAGAAATTTTTTGTCGTGGGAATGGTCTAGGAGACTTTTCAGACGTAGCAATTGCATAGGAAATCGGGCCGTAAGAATGGCGTAGGAAATGGTAAAAATAAATAAGACGTAGATAAGACGTAGAAAAATCTGGACGTAAGAATGGCGTAGCAAAGGCATAGTAAACTGTACTACGCGTGGAATAAGAAATACGTAGAAAATGTTTTTGCTACGCTTTGATTTTGACATTACATTAGACGTAGGGAAGGTGTAGGAAATTGTTGTTTCCTACGCAAAATAGGCATAGTAACCTACGGTGTTGAGTTGACGATGAATTGATTTGATTTTTGATAACTTGATGTAGTAAACCCTTGCACTGATCTATCTTTTCCTTTTTGGATCTCTGAGTTGATTCATGATTTTAATTAGTATGGATCGAGCCTATTGTGCAACCTTGTTATAGGCAGCTTGTATGATGATCTGTGTCTTAAATTTGATGCGATGATTTTCTTGTGTTGATCATACAGTTGCAATCTTTATCATTGATGTATGAACATGTTTGATCGAACCAACACTATATACTTTCGAGATCCTCACTTTGATTGCTTAACGAATTAGCACAATTGCCTTGACGGTTGATGCGTCACGCTGAGTTATCTTTGTTGATGGATTCAAGTCGTTGGTCGACCCACTTTTCTTACTTGGTGGACGACTCAAGCTCCCCGGGTCGTTGGACGACCCGCGCCTATGGGTCGTTAGATGACCCGCGTCTATGGATCGTTGATGGACCTATGATCCTATACGAGTCGACAACCTGACTCCTTTGGATCGGTTAAAGCCCTGAGCTTTGGGTCGTTGAGCGACCTGGACATTGGGTCGCTGAGCGACCTAGGCATTAGATCGCTGAGCGACCTGGGCATTGGGTCGTTGATTAACCCAAACCTTGACATTGGAGCTACACCTTCTTGGCCAAAGATTTTGCAGCGACCCTAGCACAACTACGACCCAAGCATTGAAATGACCCGAGTATTTAGCTTAAAAATTGAACACATAGTATTCATACCGCCTGTTTTGTAATTACAACAATCATATGCACATTTCTGGACTTATACTTTGTCATTGACTGTTCACATCGATAATGGATTAGTTAATTAAAACATACTACAGTGGATTTCAAGACTTAAACTGAGTGATGTTCTTGCACATGACTATTTGTTTCAACAGTTAAATTCGTAAGTTGTCGAACTCTACCTGCATAGATACGACACTTTTAGGATCAACTAATCGACACACGCTAATAGTGGATTTCAAGCTTTACTTTAATATGACTTGTATAATTCTGCACGACACTTCACATTTAGGAAAAGCATACCTATAATATATTTATAAACAAGAATGTTTATGTAGAATGGATACCTGAGGAAAGTTACGTCATCATTCTGAAGATGCGACTACTTTCACTTAAGTTGAAACTTCTACGTCCACTTCTGAGGCTACAACAACTACAACTCCTGGATTGGTACCAAACCAGCCTATCCCTGGTCCACGTACCCTTAGTACCACACCACCAAAAAGACATTCTATAACACTTAATTAGAAAACTTTCAAGAAGTTGTGTGATCAGTTTGGTATTCCTGAGGCTGACGCAATATGTAACACCCCACCTCCGCTAGGGTCACTCACAAGAGAATGCACTAGCTTTGGAGGGGCGTTGTCTAGGTAAACATGCACAGAAATATTACAAGACAGAACATATAAAACAGCGGAAGAAAAACTAAATTTCATTACCTCATAAAATTATAAGGTCTAAAGCCTTTTACATCAAAATGCCTTTAAAAGCCATTACATTGGAAACCTGTCTTGCAATAGTTAAAGAAGCATGAAACCACAGTCATAAAATATTCCCCAAGTAAAATGGTAAAGCAGCCATAGCCAAGAAAAATCCAAGCCATACATGATGACCTTGAAGCAGAAGAAATCCGAGCTACATAACAGTATTTCCTCCCTGAAAACCTGGAGGGGGGGAGGAAGACAAAGAGGCGAAAGAAACGGGGTCAGTCATAAAGACTGGTAAGTCCTATCTACTTCCAGCATAAAAACAGGTAAAGGTAACATGACATGCATAAACTGAAAGTAAACATAAGGATGATGACAAGATAGACAAGCTAAACCAAGGTAACAGGATGAACTATTGTGTCAAGATAAACTACGGTCACTATGAATCAAGTATAAGATTCCAAGGTTCTATCGAGTATAACACCCCAAGGTTCTATCGAGTATAACATCCCAAGGTTCTATCAAGTATAATTGCCCTGCACCTTCCGTACTAGTATCCCAACCCGTGTCATGTGCTAGCTACAAAATGTCCCTTGCCCAATGTCATGAAATGGTCCATGTCGACCTAATGTAGGTTTTCCCAACTCATAAGTTTATTTCCATGTATATGTTTAGTCCTTTGCCGTAAATCCTACGGGCTTCCTCACGTAGTTCTATACTACTTCAACGTAGTTCCATTATCCTTGAAATCGTTTGGACTATCACCCTTGACCTAGCTGTATTTTCTTACCATGAATTCTCGAATGTTCGGCTAGGGTTTATGCCACCTAGGACCACTAGGGATTACGCTACCTACTAAACGTTTTCGTAACTCGGTTTGGGTTTAAGCCACCTAGGACCGCTAGGGATTACACTACCCGTCAACCACGCCCTTTTCCCCCGTATGTATCGTGAATCGTTTTTCCATGTCTAGATGGACATGTATCTCAATGTGCCATTCGAGTCCCGTGACAGGGCTAATCAAGAAATACAGGACTCGGTCAAGAGCTTTAGGTTACCTGCCGATGCAGATATCAAGGTCTGTTTTTCTACCGGTGGTTATGGTCCCACGTGACCCCTCCCTCAACTACTGAAAGGCAATCCAAGAAAATCATGCACGAGAACTATACTCCGGCCATCCATGCCCCACTTTCCTATTGGCCAACCTCACCCATAACTAGATAGCAAGTATATGGTCTGTTGGGAGTTCTCTACCTTTCCGCATACGTACACGATTGACTAAAGATGGTAGGTAGTCGACGACGTGCTATCTCAGGGCTAAACTAAGTATTGCCGACTCCACGCTAATCCACCCCAGTCTTTAGGTTGCTCGCACAGCAACCAAGGCATACCCTTGGTTCTTCTACTGCAAACCTTAACCTCTGTGAGCCCAGGCGGATCATCTGCAACCTCACAGAGGGATACCAAGAGTACCCTCACGTCCCCGAAGCTACCGCTTCGTCACCCAGTTCGCTGGAGCCTTTATCTAAGTCAGATAAACATTCGCTCCTCCTCGTGTGTTTGTTTAAACGATGACCTACCGTATCAGGTTGCTCATCTATTTGTGAACTGGTCCAATTCTCTTGACTAAGAATTATTACTTAGTTATCCTTAACTAAGGTTTATCACTTAGTTTCCCTTCCTGTTATCCTTATTAACTACGATTTTCCACTTAGTCCCCTGAACTAGGGTTTTGTCTAATGGGTTAAGTGTTGTCATTCGAGTTCATGACTTACCCTGCCTACGAATCATGTCAAAATTGGCTAAGTATTCAAGTTCAAGACTTAGCCATACAAACCATGTATCAAGTTGTTTAAGTATATCAAGAAGTTCATGACTTAACCCTAGATTATCGTGTCAGATTGGTTAAGTATAGGTTAACTTAACCCTATCAAATTACCATGTCAGATTGGTTAAGTATAGGTTATCTTAACCTCATCAAGCTACCGCGTCAGATTGGTTAAGTATAGGTTGTCTTAACCTCATCAAATCATCGAGTAAAATTGGTTAAGTGTAGGTTAACTTAACCGCATTAAATTATCGAGTCGGATTGGTTAATTATAGGTTAACTTAACCCTGTTAAATTATCGAGTCGGATTTGGTTAAGCATATTTAAGAGGTTCGTGACTTAACCCTATCAAATCATCGAGTCAGATTGGTTAAGTGTAAGTTAACTTAACCCCATCAAATTACCGAGTCGGATTGGTTAAGTGTAAGTTAACTTAACCCCATCCACTAGTCGTATTTATAATGGTTAAGTATCATTCTTGTGGGTTTACTTAACCCTACCACGCATCGCGTTATCCCAGTCGGGTGTTATCAACCCATTTAGGCTAAACTAATCCATCCGCTAATCGTGTTATATGGTTAAGTGTGTTTAAGTAATCAAGTCTGGTCTTACTTAACCTACCCATTCATGTCATATCGGTTAAGTGCCATTAGTCAAACTAACTTAACCTTATCATGTGGCATTTAAGTAAATTAATGCACCCCAACCTCTCACATTAGACTTTGTTGTGGTTACTGGTTACGCCGGGCGGGTCCGGGTAGCTTCACACCACAACCTAGTCTAACCTCGGGTTTTAAGCGCGATATGACCAACTACTCACATTGGGTCTTATTGTCTGTAGCTACTGAATTTGACGGGCGGTTTCGGGCAGATTTATGCTACAAACTCAACCCAACCTTGAGTTGGCCACTTTCATGTTTTCCTACTTGTCATGTTCATGTCAAATTTAGGCAACGACAAAGTCCATGTTTTCCACTTATGCCCATTTGTCCCATTACTTAATTCATGTTAAGTTTCATAGCCCATCCCAAGTTTGCCTAAACTACTCAAAGCGTATTCCCAACGCAAGTGAAAGCGAGTCAACATAGTAGGAATAATATGACAACATATTGGCCTCAACATGTATGATAGCATAAAGGGATTGGCCTCAAACATGTATGATAACATAAAGGGATTGGCCTCAAACATGTATGATAGCATAACACTAGGTTCATCATCATAGGCATGTAAATGGTCATGAGGGGTTTAGGTTCTTTTACATGCATAAGCCCCAAGTCAAGTTCATATGAATGTTCCACAAGTCAAATTATTCTAAGTGTTCAAGCCAACATTCCACAAGTCAAGATTCAATCTTGCATGATAAACTAGGTCAAACACAACATGAGTGGCATGATTTAATCACTAAGAAATAGCCCAAAGTCATAGGTTCAAGAGAGGGGCAAGACTAGGTTCACATAGACTAACATACTTAGGTTTCATCTCATTTTATTCCGTGTCAACATTAGAACTACCGTTTAGATCTAAAAGTAGCCAGAACTTACAAAGCGTGGCTAGAGATTTATGAGCAAGCATTTGTCGTAGAACGGTGTTGAGATGATGCTCCACTTCCTTGATTTGATGTAGAAAGCTTGCTCCTTTGACTTGAATCAAGTTTGCATGCTTAAGCCCTTTGAAGTTGAAGATGGAGGCCATGATCAAGAGACATTTGGGCAGCACTTTGTTGTTAGGATGGTTTGTAGTGAATTAGGCTAGGTCTTAGGGTGTTTTTATAGAAGTTAGGACTAGTTTAGGCCCTTAGATTAACCCTAGTTTAGATCTGAACCATCCAATCTCGTCGCAAGCCAACAGAACAGACCCAAAGGAGCAAGCAGGTGCACCAAGCCAACCTGGTCCGACCAGGGAAGTCGACCCCCAGGTCGACACCCAGGTCGACTGCCCAGTCGACCTTTTCCCTGGGGGGTCGACTCCCCAGTCGACCTGGGGCTGGGCGGGAAATTTTCCCGCCCTGTCTGTTTGGGGCTAAATTCGAAATTTGAAAATCTATTTTCGTTTTCTGATTTTTCATGAAACTTCTAGAGGCCATATCTCGGTCATACGGACTCCGATTTACGAAATTTCAGACTCATTTCCAACCAGAATTCCGAGTAGAACGCAATGGCGCAACCCGATTCGCTTGATTCTTATTTTAAAATTTAATTTTGCATTGATTCTTGTCTTAACACTTTATTAAAATTCGGGTTGTTACATTCTCCCCTCCTTTAAGGATTTCATCCCCGAAATCTCTAAGTTAGGGAGGATGTGTCCTACCATCCAATCATCCATCTACTCAAAGCATCATCCACAGGCAACCATTGTCCTTAAAAGATTTCTAATGCTGTATGAACATATGCAGAAAGTGTGTGTATATGTGTTCCTTATCTAATGCAAAGGATCAGGCCTGATTGATCTTCTAAATGCAAAATATGTTTAGTGCCATGAATCCACATGTATGCAAATAGTCCTAGTCACATAAACACTATATGTGTGCACAACCATCCATCCATATGCAATATTCACATGATAACACATTCAAATTCATCCATAAACAAGTATAAACACGTATACATATGAAATATGAAATGTGACTGAGCAGATCTAGTGCCTAGTGTGTATTCGCGCATCCACGAGCAACCACTTGCAACCATATCAATCATAACGTGTTTTCAAATACATGTTTACATCCACAGGGTTCTACCTAAGGTCCTCAAGATAGGACCGAGAAGATAAGCAAGATAAACTCCTTTTGGATTACAAGAAATCCCTTTCTAAACCCAACCCATATCCTATAAATCCCAAAAGGTTTAGTCAACCTAACGGACACCTTCAAACCCTGACATGTATTATTAACCGATGAGTCATACCCCCTATGGAGTTTGCAACAGAAATAAGATCGAGAATAGGACCGAGAGGATATGCATAAAAGATAGCATGCGAGTAAGCTCTACATGAAAACATGGATCAAGAATATACTCTTAAAAAGAGATATGATGCGCGTATCTTATCTTCAATCTTCTAAGTCGCATTTCCTTGAGCTTAATTCCATTGTGCTTTGACCATCTTTAACTTTATGATTTCGTGGCCTCTTAACTCTTATTTCCAAATATGAGCTGGAACTCACTTCATTGTCGCCTCTCGTTCCACTTTTACTTATTCTCCCTCTAGTATACTTGGCTCAACCATATCCGTGCTCTCATGGTTTCATGTAAGCTCTCCAAAAATTCACTAGTGAATCATGGATCTCGTTTACTCGCTCTACGGCATTCCACGCAGAAGAACTTTATCTCTTGAAAACAAACAGATGCCAACCATGTTACCAAGTGTACTTACTAGAGTGATTTTCATAACTCATGCACAAGCGAAATGAACAATCCGCCTTAGCGGCGAACTCTACTCGAACGGATTACCAACAAATGCATCAAGAGATTCTAGGTAACCAATCATGACAGAACCCTAAAGGTTACACAAGACTTCGAGGGTATTACCGAGGCAAGTCAAGAGCCTAACTACCCTCCTTTCAGAACCGAGAATGGCACCTTTACTGGATAACCACTCCATTCCTAGAATTCAACCCATAGCTTAAAAGCATAAGCATTATTCCCAAAAGTCATAGGCATCCTCAAATCCAAACAAGTCATGAATAAGTGGACCGATTCCTCAACAAGATTTGAGACAAAAATGGGATCCTCTACTATGCTAGTACGAAGGTGCAGAGACTCAACTATCGAAGCAGACTTAAATGATGCGGTGATCAAAGCAAAGTCCTGACGGGATGATAGAGAAGAAAAGCTAAACCTTTCACAGAAACGTTACCATCCTTCTTAGGTACGCTACCAGTGACAACATACAATTGCCCTCTTGATGATCTTGTCCTCGTCTCATAATACTTGACTATCTTTCCCTTTTTACCCTACTAGAGATACTCTCTCTTGTCATGGGTTTTATCATTCACCCTTTTCTTCCTTTGTGGATTAAGCCATACCAACGAGTTGCTTGTCCTTAAGCTTGTATCCTTTATCCTTGTTCTTACTATCCTTTCTTATAATGCGGTAACAAGTCTCTCGAGAACTACCTCCATCGTACCGAAAACACCGACGTAGTTTGAAAAGGATTAGTCGCAGTTCAAACCACTGTGACTACAGGTGGAGGAAAGAAAGGAAAAGAGATTCAATCAAGGAAACAAAGGATAATGCTAATGGCCTTTAGGGAATAGCCTTTAAAAATAAAACTTTCCTTGAAAAATGCTTCTTTGTAAACGGTTTTCAAATAGTTTTCAAAAGGTATTAAAACTTTTGCACTGTCTGGTAACCTTCTGCTCTGATACCAAATGTAACACCCCACCTCCGCCAGGGTCACTCACAAGAGAATGCACTAGCTTTGGAGGGGCGTTGTATAGGTAAACATGCACAGAAATATTACAAGACAGGACATATAAAACAGCGGAAGAAAAACCAAATTTCATTACCTCATAAAATTATAAGGTCTAAAGCCTTTTACATCAAAATGCCTTTAAAAGCCATTACATTGGAAACCTGTCTTGCAATAGTTAAAGAAGCATGAAACCACAGTCATAAAATATTCCCCAAGTAAAATGGTAAAGCAGCCATAGCCAAGAAAAATCCAAGCCATACATGATGACCTTGATGCAGAAGAAATCCGAGCTACATAACAGTATTTCCTCCCTGAAAACCTAGGGAGGGGAGGGGGAACAGAAGACAAAGAGGTAAAAGAAACGGGGTCAATCATTAAGACTAGTAAGTCCTATCTACTTCCAGCATAAAAACAGGTAAAGGTAACATGACATGCATAAACTGAAAGTAACATAAGGATGATGACAAGATAGACAAGCTAAACCAAGGTAACAGGATGAACTATTGTGTCAAGATAAACTACGGTCACTATGAATCAAGTATAAGATTCCAAGGTTCTATCGAGTATAACACCCCAAGGTTCTATCGAGTATAACACCCCAAGGTTCTATCAAGTATAATTGCCCTGCACCTTCCGTACTAGTATCCCAACCCGTGTCATGTGTTAGTTACAAAATGTCCCTTGCCCAATGTCATGAAATGGTCCATGTCGACCTAATGTAGGTTTTCCCAACTCGTATGTTTCTTTCCATGTATATGTTTAGTCCTTTGCCGTAAATCCTACGGGCTTCCTCACGTAGTTCTATACTACTTCAACGTAGTTCCATTATCCTTGAAATCGTTTGGACTGTCACCCTTGACCTAGCTGTATTTTCTTACCATGAATTCTCGAATGTTAGGCTAGGGTTTATGCCACCTAGGACCACTAGGGATTACGCTACCTACTAAACGTTTTCGTAACTCGGTTTGGGTTTAAGCCACCTAGGACCGCTAGGGATTACACTACCCGTCAACCACGCCCTTTTTCCTCCGTATGTATCGTGAATCGTTTTTCCATGTCTAGATGCACATGTATCTCAATGTGCCATCTGAGTCCCGTGATAGGGCTAATCAAGAAATACAGGATTCGGTCGAGAGCTTTAGGTTATCTGCTGGTGCAGATATCAAGGTCTGTTTTTCTACCGGTGGTTATGGTCCCACGTGACCCCTCCCTCAACTACTGAAAGGCAATCCAAGAAAATCATGCACGAGAACTATACTTCGGCCATCCATGCCCCACTTTCCTATTGGCCAACCTCACCCATAACTAGATAGCAAGTATATGGTCTGTTGGGAGTTCTCTGCCTTTCCGCATACGTACACGATTGACTAAAGATGGTAGGTAGTCGACGACGTGCTATCACAGGGCTAAACTAAGTATCGCCGACTCCACGCTAATCCACCCCAGTCTTTAGGTTGCTCGCACAATAACCAAGGCATACCCTTGGTTCTTCTACCGTAGACCTTAACCTCTGTGAGCCCAGGCGGATCATCTGTAACCTCACAGAGGGATACCAAGAGTACCCTCACGTCCCCCGAAGCTACCGCTTCGTCACCCAGTTCGCTGGAGCCTTTATCTAAGTCAGATAAACATTCGCTCCTCCTCGTGTGTTTGTTTAAACGATGACCTACCATATCAGGTTACTCATCTATTTGTGAACTGGTCCAATTCTCTTGACTAAGAATTATTACTTAGTTATCATTAACTAAGGTTTATCACTTAGTTTCCCTTCCTGTTATCCTTATTAACTACGATTTTCCACTTAGTCCCCGGAACTAGGGTTTTGTCTAATGGGTTAAGTGTTGTCATTCGAGTTCATGACTTACCCCGCCTACGAATCATGTCAAAATTGGCTAAGTATTCAAGTTCAAGACTTAGCCCTACAAACCATGTATCAAGTTGTTTAAGTATATCAAGAAGTTCATGACTTAACCATAGATTATCGTGTCAGATTGGTTAAGTATAGGTTAACTTAACACTATCAAATTACCGTGTCAGATTGGTTAAGTTATCTTAACCTCATCAACCTACCGCGTCAGATTGGTTAAGTATAGGTTGTCTTAACCTCTTCAAATCATCGATTAAAATTGGTTAAGTGTAGGTTAACTTAACCCCATTAAATTATCGAGTCGGATTGGTTAAGTATAGGTTAACCCTATTAAATTATCGAGTCGGATTTGGTTAAGCATATTTAAGAGGTTCGTGACTTAACCCTATCAAATCATCAAGTCAGATTGGTTAAGTGTAAGTTAACTTAACCCCATCAAATTACCGAGTCGGATTGGTTAAGTGTAGGTTAACTTAACCCCATCCACTAGTCGTATTTATAATGGTTAAGTATCATTCTTGTGGGTTTATTTAACCATACCACGCATAGCGTTATCCCAGTCGGGTGTTATCAACCCATTTAGGCTAAACTAACCCATCCGCTAATCGTGTTATATGGTTAAGTGTCTTTAAGTAATCAAGTCCGGTCTTACTTAACCTACCCATTCATGTCATATCGGTTAAGTGCCATTAGTCAAACTAACTTAACCTTATCATGTGGCATTTAAGTAAATTAATGCAACCCAACCTCTCACATTAGACTTTGTTGTGGTTACTGGTTACGCCGGGCGGGTCCGGGCAGCTTTACACCACAACCTAGTCTAACCTCGGGTTTTAAGCGCGATATGACCAACTACTCACATTGGGTCTTATTGTCTGTAGCTGCAGGATTTGTCGGGTGGTTCCGGGCAGATTTATGCTACAAACTCAACCCAACCTCGAGTTGGTCATTTTCATGTTTTCCTACTTGTCATGTTCATGTCAAATTTAGGCAACGACAAAGTCCACGTTTTCCACTTATGCCCATTTGTCCCATTACTTAATTCATGTTAAGTTTCATAGCCCATCCCAAGTTTGCCTAAACTACCCAAAGCGTATTCCCAACGCAAGTGAAAGCGAGTCAACATAGTAGAAATAATATGACAACATATTGGCCTCAACATATATGATAGCATAAAGGGATTGGCCTCAAACATGTATAATAGCATAACACTAGGCTCATCATCATAGGCATGTAAATGGTCATGAGGGGTTTAGGTTCTTTTACATGCATAAGCCCCAAGTCAAGTTCATATGAATGTTCAACAAGTCAAATTATTCTAAGGGTTCATGCCAACATTCCACAAGTCAAGATTCAATCTTGCATGATAAACTAGGTCAAACACAACATGAGTGGCATGATTTAATCACTAAGAAATAGCCCAACGTCATAGGTTCAAGAGAGGGGCAAGACTAGATTCACATAGACTAACATACTTAGGTTTCATCTCATTTTATTCTGTGTCAACATTAGAACTACCGTTTAGATCTAAAAGTAGCTAGAACTTACAAAGCGTGGCTAGAGATTTATGAGAAAGCATTTGTCGTAGAACGGTGTTGAGATGATGCTCCACTTCCTTGATTTGATGTAGAAAGCTTGCTCCTTTGACTTGAATCAAGTTTGCATGCTTAAGCCCTTTGAAGTTGAAGATGGAGGCCATGATCAAGAGACATTTGGGCAGCACTTTGTTGTTAGGATGGTTTGTAGTGAATTAGGCTAGGTCTTAGGGTGTTTTTATAGAAGTTAGGACTAGTTTAGGCCCTTAGATTAACCCTAGTTTAGATCTGAACCATCCAATCTCGTTACAAGTCAACAGAACAGACCCAAAGGAGCAAGCAGGTGCACCAGGCCAACCTGGTCCGACCAGGGAAGTCGACCCCCAGGTCGACACCCAGGACGACTGCCCAGTTGACCTGGTCCCTGGGGGTTCGACTCCCCAGTCGACCTGGGGTTGGGCGGGAAATTTTCCCGCCCAGTCTGTTTGGGGCTAAATTCGAAATTTGAAAATCTGTTTTCGTTTTCTGATTTTTCGTGAAACTTCTAGAGGCCATATCTCGGTCATACGGACTCCGATTTACGAAATTTCAGACTCATTTCCAACCAGAATTCCGAGACGAACGCAACAGCGCAACCTGTTTCGCTTGATTCTTATTTTAAAATTTAATTCTGCATTGATTCTTGTCTTAACACTTTATTAAAATTCGGGTTGTTACACAATACTACCAGGGAAGGACGTGTTTGTTGACCGCCCGCCAAGTGGCTATGTAGCAGTTAGCTATCAGATGTTGATGATCAGCGTCGTCCCTCCTTTCAACCTACTTCTACAGATGGTCCTGCAATGTTTGGCCACCACCCCTTCCAGCTTCATCCGAATGGCTATGCCATTTTATTGGGGATTTATGTGTTATTTATGAAGGTAAGGGGCTATGTGCCTAAGTTCCAGGATATCTATTATCTTTGTTCATTTAAAAGGAGAAAATACCATACTTCTGTCATAATTGTTGAAGGCGCATGAAACCAGAAGCTTGTTATTGAATTGCCAGAGAGTGCTTCAGGGTTTCTAAACCAGTTTTTCTTTGTTCGTTGTCCTGAGACTTTTCATGGAATCTAGATGGAAGGAGGTGAATATATTTGCTCAGAGCTCTTCTCATTTGATTTCTTCTATGTCTCGGTCATTGAAACATTCTTTATTTGTTGCAGAAATTCTGGCTCTTGTTAAAGATTCTAAAGATTCTGCTGCTTGCAAGGCTGCTGTTGAGGATATAAGAGCTATTGATGTCGCAGATATAACCAAATAATTAAAGAAGAATTCCTTCGGAAATATGGATTACTTAACCCTACTAGGTCCTTTCCTTCTAAAGAAGCATCTTCTAATCCTTGGACTACACCCATACATCAAGTTTTGCGGCCTCTAGAGAGGGTAGTGCCTCCAAAGGCCTTGTTGATGAGTTGTCATTAAAGAAATGCTTGGACCCCATCGGCGGAACGAGAACCTCTTCTCAACCCCTACTGCTTACGATCAAAGAGGATGGATTTGTACATCGTAAAGGGAAAGTTCCCATGGAGGTTACTAAGCAGTTAGAGGAGGGATAAATCGCAATCTGAGGTGACCTTGATGTTGTGAGAACCAGTACTAGTCCCATAATTCAGCTACTCTTCTGGAAGATTCCATGGATATATAGAAGGACTTGAGTGATCCTAACACTTCAACTGAGTTTGCTGCGAGCGACATCGTGACTTCGAAGTTAGCTGCATTATTGATAAAAGTGGCTACTGACCTGGCCTCATCTAAGACAACACCGTCCCAAAAACATGTTTTGATGTTGCGACTACTTATACTCCAAAAACTAAAAGTAGTTCATTTAGATGCGCGTTAGGTCACACATCACACAATTAAGTCTTTGATGTCTTGCTTGCAGTTTCTTTTCTGCCCTAGCACTTCCTTCTTTTAGTACTGAAATACTTCTTTCTTTTGTTTCAGGTCCAACTATGAGCCGACCATATATGAAAGATTTTAAATGACACACCAGCTCTTACAACCCGTGTATATGCAATCTCAACACTCTCATCACTCCGAAGAGACTGAGGAATAAGGAAGTTGGAGGAAAGCTCAAGAAGCTCAGAATCAGCAAGAGATAGATGACCGGAGCCGAAGCTCTTACAGTGATCTCTATGAACAGAGTGGACGGAAAGAAGAGGACAGCCGGAAAATGAAAAGAGAGAGGGATGATTGGGGCAAGGATCAGAGCAAAGATGATCCACACAAGCGATCCAGATTGGATAAAGATCCTGCTCTCGAGATTTAGATCACCACTAGCTTTCTACCCCTTGCAGATCCGTTTGTTACTCCTCCTATGGCTGATATACAGAAAATTATTCAAAGTCCATGCCATACTCTTAATCCTGCAACCACTAGACTTGTCGAACGATTCAGACATTGGTGTTTAAAAGGAGTTCGCTTCAATATGGACATACACCCGACTGACAAGGATGTAATGCTTAAGGAGCTGGACATAGTGAAAGGTAACATTGAGAAGCAACTTGATGTGGTTAAAGGTCATGTTGAGAAGATATATTTGTGGTACAAGCTGGCCGATGAACTTCAACGAGTCAACCAAACTAACCTCCTGGTTATGGTAACAATAGAGAATGACAAAGCTGAATGAAGCAGAACTCTTCAGTCTCATAATGTCAGCATTGCATCTCTTTCCCTGAAAAAACAAGAGCTAGAAGCCGAGAATCAGAGGCTTAAAGAAGAGCTTGCCGCTGCCAAGCTAAGTGAAACAGTGCTGACTTCTCGGGTCAAAGATGCACATTCTGCTCAGAAAATACTGAAGATAAGCTTGCCGCGGAGCAGCATACCATTACGACTTATCAGCTGGAGAACACTAGCTTACGTGAACCAAACACTTCACAAGTGCTAGAGATATCTCTCTTGAAAGCTAGAACAGAAGCATCGGAACATGTGGGAGATCAGGTTTTAGTGGGCAAGGCAGCTGCAGAACATGCATGTGTTGAAACTAAGGCTGATGCTAATTCCACTTTATTCAGATTCTATACCCTTAGTGTTATAGGATGAGGCAGCTTACACTTCTTGAGGGATGCTTACCCAATTACTTCAGTACAAATTTAGGAAGAAGTGCTTGTGCAACTTGAGGGTATTTATACAGAAGAGTATCACATAAAGATTCTTTTAGATGATGAATCCTGCGAAGCTTTGGCTAGGGGAAAGGAACAACTCATGAAGGAGCAAGGTTTATTAGATGAAGCTGGATCCTCTGGGGAGCAAGCTCTGGATGCAACTTCCACCATTACTTACACCGCTCCTATTGATATTCAAATTTCTGGTTCCCAGACTCTTATTTTCCCTCGGCTGATCCTGCTGCTACGTCTGGAGACAAAAAGGAAACTGCTGAGCAGCATGCAGGAGATGACGAGGGTAGTGATGACAACCCATATAATTATGAAGTGGAGGTGCATAGGAATCTTCTCGCCTCAAGTAAAACTGACATCGATCAAGTTGTATCAGACTTAAATTTCTTTTGCACACCTTATGGATATAACAAGCTTCTTGCTTATTATTCATTTGCATCAGGCCTAATTTCACCGAAGCCTTCTCCTGATGTGGCTATGATGACAATAAACGAAGCTATATTTATTACTTCGACTTTGGTGTCAGTGACTACTGCTTCTGCTTTGGCTATTACTCTTCCTGGGGACACTTCCTTAGCTACTTCTTCTGCTCCCGCTTCGCAGCCTGGGTCGCAAAATGTGAAGATTTATGCAGTTGCTAACTTGAACGACCCAAACTACTCTCCAGAAGGGGCGGAAGATCTTGATAACATAAACAAGAGTCCGAAGAGGAGTACTAAAGACAGCTCAGCGTAGAAGATCAAGTTACCAAGCCAGGAGCATAAGGGAAAGCGTGGTGCTCATAAGGAAGCACTCATTCTTTCTTCTCTTAAGGACACTCAAGGTGATGATGAAGCCCAATACAAAGACCAGCCCGCCACAACAACTCCTGCTTCTTCCACCAAAGCTAGTAAGCTTTCTTTGAGGTTTGGCAACTCTTCTAAAGGCGTAAAAAAGAAGAACTAGTGTTTTATTGGTTGCTTTACTTTGCCTTAATAGCTTCCTTTTATGCATTTTGCTTAGACCGGGTGTTGTATGAGTACCGACCCTTATTCATGACTTTGTGAAAATTTGTACCTAAGACTTGTGTTTGATGTGATGAAGCTGCTTTTGCTTTTTGTACTTTTAGCTCTTACTTTAGCTTTGCCGTACTTTGCTATGCATTTTCCTTTTTACAGATTAAAGTTTTTTGCTTGATGCGATGTTGTGATGAGCTTGTGGTATGTCTTGCGAGCATTGACCCATCTCAATGTAGTGGTGTTGCCCCCTAGGTCATCACGAATATCTAATAATGGATACAGTCAAATTTGCTGAGTTCCTTTGATTTAAACTAAGGTGCTAGAAGCTTATAGTGTATTGACGGGGTCTTATTACTTCTACCAATGTGCTTAGAGCTTTTGAGGTTGCCGATTCATTAAGAAACCTAGCTTTGTTGATTGATCTTGTGCCTCATTTTGAACAGGCCTTTTAGTTCCCATGCCCCTGCTTGAAGGTCTTTTGCCTTCGATGTGGGAATCATTTTTTATCTACTATGGAGAGGACTTTTACTTTCACTTTGGGAAGGTTGCCTTCACTGTGGGAAGGACTTTGGTAACCCAACGTTCGTCTACTCTTGCTAACTAGTTCTGACATCAGAGACTTCATTGGGTGCCTCACTCAATGGGAGGACATTTATAACCCAACATTCATCTTCTCTTGCTAATTGAATCGAGCATTGGAGACTTCATTGAGTGCCTCTAAAGAGGTCTTTGGTAACCCAATGTTCGTCTACTCCAGTTGATTAGTTCTAACATCAGAGATTTCATTGAGTGCCTCGCTAGTGACCCAACATTCGTCTACTCCCGCTGACTAAATAGAGCATTGGAAACTTCATTGAGCGCCCCCGAAGAGGTCTTTGGTAACCCAACGTTCGTCTACTCCCGCTGGTTAGTTATGATATCGAAGACTTTATTGAGTGCCTCACTAGTGGGAGGTAACTCAATGTTCGTCTACTTTTGCCAACTGAATCGAGCATTGGAGACTTTGTTGAGCTCCCAGAAGAGGTCTTTGGTTGTTGCATCAATCCACAAGGCGGACTTCGGTCTCTTTGCTAGATGCTTATCTTGGCAATCGATCGCATCTAGAGGACCTAGGCCTTTTACCTCTACTGTTGGGAGATGCCCCCTTGGTGCAACTTGCAGTTTTTTAGCTTTAGCCCCCATGCTTGTCGCTGCATTTGTCGTCATTTGATTATTTATGACTCCACCCTTTCACTTTTCAAGGCGGTGATTTTCATTCTTGCCTTTGTGCATATTGACATTCATAACTATCGACACTTGAACAAGTGTTGTTAGGGTCATCATGTCTTGTCGGACTTTGAAGAAGCAAGTGCTCGTCGGCTAGCCTGCAATATAAGATCATCTTTAAGCAAATTTTGAATTAATGAAAATTTTGCAAATAAGGGATTAACTTAGACATGCATGCTTTCATTCGTTGAACTAGTGTTTATTTACAATGCTTGTAAAATATTTACAGACTTTTTACAAGAAATTTTGAACATAGCACCAAGTAAAGTAATGACGAAGTTGATTGTTACTCCAGGCACTTGGAATTAGAGTGCCATCAACGGACGTCAGTTTGAATGTGTTGTCCAGCAGCTTCTGATTTATGATGTATGGCCCTTCCTAATTCGGCCCTAAGAGTCCAGTTCCTGTCATGACTCTTTTTAGCATAAGATCTCCAACTTCAAAGGTCCTTTGTCTAACTTTAGAGCTTAAGCGCCTGGCAATCCTTGTTGATGGGCTGCGATTCTGAGCTCTGTCTCATCACATCTTTCCTCAAGTTGATCGAGAGCTTCTAGCTGTAGCTTCTCATTCTCTTCTTAGTTGAAATGGATTCTGCGTTCAATATGAACCTCTTACTCCACCTGGATAATTTCCTCTGAATCGTATGTTAAGGAAAAAGGTGTGTGCCTAGTCGTAGATTTATGAGTCGTCCTGTACGCCTTTAGTGCAAGTGGCAGCTCATTGACCTAATCCCTTTCGCTTTCTCGAGTCCGTTATTGATGGTTTACTTGATAATCTTATTCCCTGCTTCCATATGCCCGTTTGCCTACGGATGGGCCACTACTGCGAAGCTTTTTTGGATCTTATGCTTGGCACAGAATTCTTAAATTCTTCACCTTCAAACTGCATCCCATTGTCTGTGATTATTTTATGTGGCACACCAAACTTGCAAATGATGTTCTTCAAGATGAAATAGATGACTTTCTTCCGGGTGATGGTGGCTAGTGGCTCTGCTTCAACCCACCTGGTGAAACAATCAACAGCTATAATGGCATATCTGAAACTGGACTTTGCAGTTGGTATTGCCCTAAATAAATCAATGCCCCAAACAACGAATGGCCAAGGACTGACCATTTAAGTCAGTTCTATGAATGGTGCTCTTGGGATCTTTGTGAACCTTTGGCATCTGTCACACTTCCTGGTATAAGTTACAGAATCTTGGTTCACATCAGGCCAGAAATAACTGTATCGCAGAATTTTCTTGGCTAGTATCTGACCGCCTATATGACCTCCACACACTCCATCATGTAGTTCCCAAGATTTCTTTAGATTCCTCTTTGGTAACACATCGGAGCAAAGGCATTGAGAAGCCCCACCTATATAACTGATAATCCTGGATGAGATACATAGAAGCTTTTCGGAGCAACTTCTTTCTCTTCTTCAGATCAACTGGGAGCACAGCATTAAGTAGGTAATCTTTGATTGAAGTCTTCCATGAATCTGGCGCAACAATTTCCATGATCCAATCCATATCATTGTCATCAGTGCTAGGATTTGAGAGAACTTCGACTGGCAGCAATCCTAACAGTCGAGCATCTCTTGTATTGGAATGCTTTGCAAGTGAGTCAGCCTTCAAATTTTATTATCGAGGAACATGAGTGATGGTGTAGTAGTCCAAATTGTTGAGTAGGTTCTAAGCTCTTAGTAAGTAAGCTGGAAATTTTCCTTCCTTAGCTTGAAACTCCCTTTTGACTTGACACACCACTAACTATTAGTCATTGAAAATGTGCTAGGCTTTCAATTGTAACTCTTTTGCAATCTTCAATCCAGCAGTTAATGCTTTATACTCCGCTTTGTTGTTCATCAATGGAAACTCTAAGCTCAAAGCATACCATACCGAGCGTCCTTAGGAGTCTCTAGCACTACTCCTGCCCCCGAGCAATACTTATTCATAGCTCCATCTACGATCAACTCCCATCGGATGATCACTTCGATAGTCTTTTCTTTCTCATCTCCCCTTTACATAAACTCAGCAATAAAGTCTTTAAATATTGTTTGTTGATTGCCCTTCGCGGATGGTAAGTGATGTCATATTGACTGGGATCAATGTTCCACTTTAATAAACTTCCCAAAGTCTCTAGACAAAACAGAATTTTCTTCAGTGGCTGATCTGTGAGTACCTTGATAAGGTGAGCTTAGAAATATGGTCTGAGCTTCGTCGAGGTAATAAGTAGATGATACGCAAGCTTCTCCAACTTCAGATAGTTCAGCTCCGCTCTGGTAAGCCTCTTGCTGATGTTGTATACTGGCCTTTCAATCTTCGAATCCTCTCTGACCAATGCAGCATTGAAGGCATGGGATGAAACCACCAATATAGAAATGGGTCTTCTTTGTCTTTATGCTTCGACAATATTGGTGGTGTTTCAATATGCTTGACTAACTCCTTAAAGGCCACCTGACACTCTGAAGTCCATTGGAAGTCCTTCCTTCCTTTTATCAATGCATCGAAAAGCGGAATACACGTATCTGTTGCCTTCGAGTTGAAGCCATTTAGTGTCGCAACTTTCCCATTCAAAATTTGCAGCTCTTTCTTTGTCCTAGGATCTCGCATCTCTCTTAACGCAGAAATCTGAGTAGGGCTGGCTTCGATGCCCTTAGCATTAACCATGAACCCAAGGAATTTCTCGATACGACTCCAAATGAATATTTGAGAGGATTCAGTTTCATGCTGCACTTTCTTAAGATATCAAACATGTCATCCAAATTCTCAAGATGATAATCTGCTCTTTTTGACTTTTATAGCATGTCATCAACATAGACCTCCATAGTCTTGCCTATCTGAATTTTGAACATCGAACTGACGAGACGTTGATAAGTCGCTCCAACATTTTTTAACCCAAATGGCATCACTTTATAGCAATATAAGCCAACATCTATGGTGAAGCTTGTGTTTCCTTGATCTGGCTCATGCATCATAATTTGATTATAGCCCGAATAGGCATCAATGAAAGATAAGAGCTCATACCCTGTGGTTGCATCCACAAGCTGATTGACTCTGGGAAGTGGGAAACTATCAGTAGGACAAGCTTTATTAAGGTCAGAATAGTCAATGCACACTACGCTATAGATGGCCTACACCAACCCCAGAGAAATGACGCAGTAGGTGCCAAATAGTGTTGCTGCAGGCAAAAAATGATCTGTGGCAACACTTTTTTGGGGTTGCCTTTTGCCGCGTTGCCTTAGAGTCAAAGGCAACACATTTTCGATCCTAAGGCAACATCAGCACAGTTGTTGCCGCATGTACTAAATTTACAAAAATGTGGGACCCACTATAATATGTGACCCATGTTTACGGAATCGCCACGAAAATCTGTAGCCCGGGTCCACGGAATCCAGTTGTGGGGCCCACATGCATAAATTTATAGCAACAATTTTGCCACCCAATGGCAACACTATATCATAGCTATGGCAACATTTAACATCACATACTACAACATTATATCATATATATGGCAACATAACATTAAACTGAAATTTACAAAGAACTTTTTATTTCAAATTAACCAGGGAACACTAGTACGTAGTCAACTACAAAATAACAAAAAGTAGCCACTAAGTTCAATTTTACAAACATTTCAAAAACAAACACACAGCAAGTCCTAAATTCATGTTTACATAAAACTAAAACAGTTTCAAAATATAGCACAAGCCTTCAATGCGTTCAATGCCTCTACTGCATCGTACCTCTAGTGCCTTCATTAACAAAAGTTCTTGAAAATCCTCATCACTGCCTCCTTCACCTGCATACATAAGTTGCATTTCAGCACAAAATAAGAGGTATGCATGCCTGAATTGCATTTCAGCACAAAGTATGGTCATAGTATAACTGAGTTTCCTTTCAGCACAAACTGAGTTTCATAACTGAATTCCATTTGCATCAGTATAACATAGTATACTGATCTAAACAATGTGTATAAAAGTGTACTGATCTAAACAATGTGTGAGTTACATAACTGATCTAAACAATGTGGATACAAGTGTACTGATCTAAAACATAACTGAGTGACATAACTGATCAATGTGTATACAAGTGTATACTGATGTAAACAATGTGTATACAAGTGCATACTAATCTGCAATGTGGCAAAAATTATCACTAATCTACAATGTGGCAAAACTTAAAATTATACCTGAAAACTGCCCATGCATGCTATTTCATGTTACTTCACTGCTCTACATTGCCATAACAACACACAAAAGAACTCCAAACATGATCCAAGATATAGCTAAAGTTTTGCAAAGAATTTTTCTCCTGTCTCGTGTTTTCCACAGTCAATGCGCATTAGGGCCAACTCTTCCTTCAAATCTGCCACCAATTCATCGGCTTTTACCCTCTTTTGCTTTTGCTTCTGCAGCTTTTCTTCAATTGTCTTCTTTTCCATGAGCAATTGCAATATAGTCTTTTCTTTTTCCATCAATTTAACACTAGTATCATCCAATTCAGAATTGTTGTTGATTTCGTACACTTCGTCATGCCACATAAAATACCCGCAATCGCCAATCTGCACATACATTAAATTCTCGAGTAAAATCCGCAACCAAAAAAAAAACCTAATTTATATTTACCGGCCACATGGAGCAACCAAAAAACTTCTTCCCCGCATTCGACCCCACCTTTACAGTCCTCAACTTTGCTGGGATATTGTGGTGGCAGTTCTTTCTCGCAGCCGCTGTTGACGAATTTGAAGTTGAAATTGATGTCTGCATCATGCAATATTCAGTGATATCCGCAGTCCTGAAACATCAATTACATTCCTGAAACATCAACATAAAACAAATTTATGACTGACGTGTACTCTTATAAGTACCAAAAAAGATTGCATAAATGTGGATATGATAAATGCACTGTGTACTATATGACATCTAACAAGGCTAAATAAACAAACACTTACGATTAAGGGCCTTGGGAGCGAAAGTGCCTCTTTGAATTTGGCATTGTCCCATAGTGCCCAGTGGAACATTATCCGGCGAACTTTTGTGCTCAAAAGCATTGTCACATTCTACCTCCATTCCCCGGACAATGTTCCACCAGGCAGTATGGTGGACAACAAAATCTAACACCCAAAGAATTACGATTTCTACTTGTGCTCACAAGGTGGAATGATAGGCACAACCCAAATAAGTACTTTTGTGAAACAACATATTTAACGATGTAGGTTTGAGGAAAAAAAGACTTAAATGGCTAGGGAATCCCTTCATGTTAAGCCTAAAACAGATTAGCCTAAAAAATGAATGTACAGACTGACGAAGTACAACACTATGGATCATCGAAAAAAGGTAAGTTAAGATCAAAAAATTCGTTTATAGTACCTTAGGGTAATGAAAGTAGATCAACAGCGAAGCAATTTCATGCAAAATCGGATCTTTATTTGGTAGCGAACAACGTAATTAGTGGTTGCCTCGTCGAATTTTGCTGCAGTGATAACTAAAATGATAGGAGAAGGAAGAAGAGGTTTTTTTGAGAGGAAGGCGAATTTAGGGAAGAAGAAAGGCAACAAGAATTGGGATTCCCTGCGATACGAATTGGGATTTTAGTTTAGGGTTCGAACAATTTAGGGTTGAAAGTGGAAAAGTGAAAACAACGATAACTATTTTATTATTTTTTAGCGGTAAAATGAAAATTTAGGGAAAGATAGTTCGGTCAATTTTCTCAAGTGAAGACAACGCGAATTATTTTACAGCGGGAAAATGAAATTTTGGGTAAAAGATCGCTGCTGTGGTGAAGGAAATTAGATTGATGTGGATCACTAATCTGGACCGTTGGATATTGTTGACGCGGATTACTAATTTTATTCACGTGGCTACTGCAACACATGTTGATATCTATGGTAACACATTGAAACGTTCGTTGCAATAGACAAAAAACATCATAGCAATGGCAACATTGTAGCTAGCAACACCATGGGTTTTCGTTGCGATAGGTCATCTATGGCGTAGTGCCATTTGTCATTGGCTTTTTCACTAACACAGGATCTGACACCCACCCAGGATATGTGGACTATAGAATAAAGCGATTCTCCATTAACCTGTCTACTTCTTCCTTGAGAATCATTGACATTTCAGGGCCTTAAATCCTTCTTTTCTGCTTCATAGGTGTGATGCTTGGGTCAATATTCAACGCATGAACCACCACTTTGGGGGATAAGTCGCACATGTTAGAGTGACTCCATGCAAACACATCGAGATTAGCTCTAAGAAAAAAAACCAATTTTTTTGCAACCTTTGGCATATATGAGACCCTATCTTCAACACTCGATCAGGATCTTTAGGGTGAATGGATATAGGAATTGTGATCTCATCTGGTGTCGCTTGATCATCCCCTGCACTAGCTTTTCGAGGATCCATCTCTTTGTAAGCCCCACTATGCTCATCAGTGCAGGAGCCGTGCCCTAGTTGCTATAAAGCAGGATCTTGAATCTGGAGAGAAGCCTCCACATTCTTTCCCTTATCTTTCTTCTTGGCCTCTCGCGCTCTATAAGATAGCATTCTGTAGCAGTTTCTTGTTCTTCTTGATCACTCCAACGTTGCTCTCAGTGGGAAACTTCATAGTCAAGCACCAAGGTACCAAAACAAGTCTGAAATCAGCTAGAGAAGGTATGCCTAAGAATGCAATGTGGGAAACAATTTTATCAACCAACACAAAAGTCTGCTTTAAGATAGCCACCTTGACTCCCTCTCCCAATTCAACAAGCAAATCAATGGCCATAATTGGTTGCTTGGGCTCCCCCGTGAACCCCTGGATATTTGTTTGACATGCTGGTACATTTGACATTGAGAGCTTCATTTAGTTGAAAGTCTTCTGGAATAAAACATTGACTGAGGCGCCGCAGTCCACAAGCACCATCTTGACCATTGTCGAGCCTATTTCGACTATCACGACCATGTGATCTAGAGTGGGAGTTATCACACCATATGCATCCTTTTCCTTGAACATAATGTCTTCATAAAAAATCTTTTGCTTCTTACTAGGAATTGTGTTGCTCAGAATCAGACACCTCTCTTCCTTTGGGACATATTTCATGGCTCCAGCATATCGCTCAATATCCCCCCAACTTCTTCCTATTGGATAAGGATCTCTAGATATGGTGCTAATCACAGGTCTTTGATTGCTATACACTGGAGCCATATTTTTCAGACCTGATTGAGAAATGGATTCACCTTGCCCCTGAGATGCTGGAGCAGAGTTTGAGGTTGCGTCTTTTTCACACACTGTTGCAGCCTGTTCTTCCTATTTAGCTCTTCAATCAACATCTTCAAATGTTTACATTCATTGGTGTTATGAACTGGCTAATCATGGAATCGACAGAACTTTCCGGACTTAGCTGCCCCATTGCTTATCCTCATCTGCCGCGGTTCTGGGTAATCTTCTGCATCCTTTGTTGCAAAATATTTGTTCTCAGGGTTGTTAGTTAGAGGCTTCAATTCTGCTGAGTCGAAAAGGCAAAACTTCTTATTTATCTTATTTCCTTTCCCATCATTTGCTCGCTTCTGCCCCTAATTGCTCTTTTGATTTATATGAGTATCAACTTTCTTTTTAACTTCAACAATGTTGCTCCAGACACCATTCTGTCCAGCAGTAGGATCCTTGTCCAACCTAATGTACTCTTCCGCCTTCTTATAGAACTTTTCAAGTATTTCTGGTTCCTTCATCTTTATTCATCTCCCAAACTCACTCTTCTTATCTATAGCATTGACTAGAGCCATTAGAATCATGCGCGGCTACGGATTCACAACTTCAGATAAAGCAATGTTGAACCAGTTGAGAAAAAAAAACAATAGATTCCCCCAGATTTTGCTCCATTGTTGATAATGACATTATGTCTTTGGCCTTCGTAGCATGCAACCTAAACTACTCTTTAAACTTCTTGATCAAGTCGACAAACCGATCTACAGATTTAGGTGGCAACTTCATGAATCACAGCGATGCGACACCCTCCGAGTAGAGAGTAAAGTATAAGCATCTGACCTCTTCTGTCACCCTTGCTGCGTTCATGTGCCATTCGTACTTAAACAGAAAGAAGTTAGGATCAGTAGTTCCATTGTACGGAGGCAGAGTAAGAGGAACAAATTTCTTTGGGAGCTCTTCTTTATGGATTCTTTCGATAAATGGAGTTTTACTCAGAGCAAAATCCCATTCCCTTTCATCGTCATTGCAAGCCAATCTCTCCTTCATGATTTGCTTTATTATGTTCGAGATATACTCCTCAGTATTGTGTTTTTTAGCAGGGAAGACTTCAGTTTCTTTACCGGATGCTTGTATGACGACCGCCTAAACCCCGCACTATACAAAAGAAATAATGCGCTGAATGGTGTGCAAGGCAGTCATGGACGATCATCAGGGTAGGTAAACACAAGCGAAACCTGTCGTAAACTCACAGTACAAGGTTAAAATATAATAGAACATATACAACATGTAGTAATAGCGAAGCAGAAACACAAGACTTTCATACAACCAGAAAGTAATATCCACAACTGGGAAATAGTGTTTATACAAAGTTGCCTCACTATATTATTCAGAAAAGCAAACAGCGGAAACCTAATTATTAGATAGTAGTAAAACTGGTACGTGAGCGTCCTGCTTGCCACCGATCAGCACCATCATCCTCACTAAAGCATCACCTGTCACCTGCTACTTAGTCTGCCCATCCACAACCAGATGAACAACCCAAGGTAATAAGAGGAAACATAAATCCTTGAGTCAGACGACAGTCTTAGTGAGCGATAAAACAACTAACAAATTTCAACATTAAAGTGTATGAGAAAGGATCGCTAAACATACTAATCTACTCACAATACCAGAGAAGAACTCAACCTTATCTTCCCCACATCGGACAGTGATAGCCTTTACAATAACAATTCAACCATTCATCCATGGAAACCAGAACACCCATTCAATCATGGAAAACACACATGACATCTAGATTATATAAGTCTCACACAGACGACCCTAATCGAGTTTAACATCCCCCAAGTACACTCCCTAGAGGCTTAGGCTAATATCAGTTAAGCACTCAAAGAACATCTGCCTCGACTTTGGATAATCTATGCGAGATGGTACAAACAGAATAACCAATCATCCATGACCGACTCTGGCTATCACCACCAATCCTGCTTTGAAACCATCGTTAATCGTATGACGGCCAACCTTGCCATATGTCAAGGGCTAATGGTAACCCCATTTCTAGCATAAACTCCATATGTCCAACCTTGGCAATGTCCATCCTTGACAACTAGGCCTTTCAATGATACCCAAGGTACTCGACCAGCAACCTTCCGGTCTGTTGGGTGCCCCCATCGTACCCATGCTTTGAGCCTGCTAGAACTTACGACAGATAATCTCTCGGCCTTCAATATCTCTAGTCATCCAACCTTAACGGCTATTTATTGCTCATGCGACCTTCTCGAGCAACTATTATCCACCAACAAACGACCTTTGAGTTTTTACTTCATTCGATGTTCTACTCCGATCAACGAACACCTCTCAACACTTTGAGTCTTCCTACTTGAACTAACTTTGAAGTCACACCACCACCGAGCTAATTACATCACTATGCTGCGGCTACGGTTCGGGGGGTTGCCCCTAAAAAATATTTTTTTCAGACCTATTCTCCAAATCTGGGTAGTACCCGAAAAACGTACTTTTTCAGAAAATGACCCTGTTGGAAACAAACTATAGCATCATCACTATCAACCACAACATTTAAAAGCGTTGTTAAAAACAAGACCGATCCGCCTCCTTTTAGATCGACCCGATCCAAACTAGGCCGACTCGAACCACATCTGACCGACCCAATCCAGCACCCTTCTTGCTTCAAAACTCGACTGATCCACCAAAATGACCGTCCCGATCCACCCCTGACCGGTCCGTTCCACATCTGACCGATCCACTATGGTCCGATCCAACCCATATAACAACCAACCGACCTGATTCAGCTTCCCACTGCCCGACCTGATCCAGTTGCAACCTCCCGATCCGATCCAATTCCTGGTCGAACCAATCCCTGGCCGATTCAATCTATGACCGAGCCAATTTCTGCATTTTGCAACTCACTCCGATTTCGATGAAAACTTCGCCAAACGACGAATTTGACGAAACTAACTCAATCAAAATCATCAAACACAACCATAAGCATATCATAATGTCACTAACCACATGAATATGATGATTATCACAAGAATGATGTAAATCTCACCGAAAACCATTAAAATGAACATATGATCAAAATGAGAGATCTAGCTAACACAAACATGTAATATGACATGAAATTAACGAGTAAAACTTGTCAGATTAGATCACAGGGTGATGCATATGAAAACGAACTTATAATGGTGTAAATCTATGATAAAACATCCCAATTTGATGAGAAACATGCACAAACACTCATATACTTCATTGCACTCATGTGAGAGAAGTAAATCACTCACCGATTTGCCGAAACAATCTAAAATGATAAAATTATGAATCCGTACAGCGAGCACCCCGAATCAAACCCCTCGATCCGATGAACTTGCCTTTGAAATGATGTAGATCTTGCCTTGGATAGTGTAGATCTTCGATTTCCTCCCTTAGATTTGGATTTTTAATGGTGAAAAGGTGTAGGAGGAAGAAGGAGATGAAATGCCTTCAAATGAGAGAATGGGAAAAAGTAAACCTTTTCCTCCACTCCCACCCCCTATTACAAGATTCCACTAAGGCTCCAAAACTTGAATGGCCAGCTGAAAAACCTTAAAACAATGATTTATCCCAATCCGCTGAGCCAAATCCTTAATGTAACCACTCTACAGAAAGGCAATCATCAATTCCTTTCCAATGGCACAGGTCTCACACTATGATTCGACCTAAGTCAAAAGTTATGTCCTATACAAGGCTGACAGGGGCAAAATGGTCACAAATAAAATCGGTAAAAATTATGGGCATGTCTCACATTCCCATAAGCAACATATCAAAAGATGAGAATGATCCAACCCTTGGAGAATAAAATAAATATAATTTACGATCCTCCGATACGTAAAATGCGGGCTGTTACATTCTCCCCCTTAAGAATTTCGCCCCCGAAATTCCAAACAAACCCAAGTAATCACAATGATTCCGCATGCTTATCATCCATGAAAAGCCAATTCTATCATCCAAACTAGCACCCATCAAGCCATGCATCCATAGCCTTATCCTAGCACGTGGAATTCTAACAATCAACAGCAAGATACAACGATATAACGAAGATACGATATCAAAGGGTCCTACCGATGAAGAGTTCTGGGTGAGTCGCTCTCTTTCTCTCTTCCGTCTCCTATATACAATCGTCTCTATCTTCACTCCATTGCACCTTGACTAGCTTAACCGTCTTCCCCCTAAGCTGTTTCGTGTCATTCCCCACAACACGAAGTGGCTTACGAGGTCTCGAAACTATGGTCTCTAAGTCTTCGTACTGCTCTGGAGATACCACTATATTCGAATCATGCACGAATTTCCGTAGAAATGACACATGGAACACATTATGCACACTCGACATCTTCTCGGATAACTCTAATCTATATGCGAGCTTTCCAATTTGCTCGACTATCGGAAATGGTCCAACGAACCTAGGAGCCAACTTTCCTTTACTTCTGAATCGAACCACATGCTTTAATGGAGAAATTTTTCATGAAAACCATATCACCTACGTCGAATTCCAAATCCTTACGACGTTTATCGGCATAACTCTTCTGACGATCTTGGGCTGCCTTCATTCGTTGTCGAACAATCCCGATACAATTCGAGGTTTCTCTAATCATCTTAGGCCCAATTATCAACTTATCTCCAATTTCTAACCAACAAGTTGGAGAATTGCACGGTCTCCCATACAACGCTTCGTATGGTGCCATCCCAATGCTAGACTGGTAGCTATTATTATATGCAAACTCAACTAGATGTAGATGGTCTTCCCTTGATCCTCCAAAGTCTAACACACAAGCCCTCAGGATATCTTCCAAAACTCGATTGACTCTCTCGGTCTGACCATCGGTTTGGGGATGATATGCAGTACTCAAACACAACTCGATTCCCAAAGCTTCTTGCAAACTTTTCCAAAATCCACTCATGAATAATGGATCTCGGTCACTCACTATACTCTTTGGGACACCATGGAATCAAACTATCCATTTCACATAAAGTTCAGCCAATTTCGATGGCATCCTAGTCGACTTGACAGGAATGAATCTCGCTGAAACACCCCACCTCCGTTAAGGTCACTCACAAAGGGAATGCCTTAACTTTGGTGTAGGTTTATAAGTAAAAGCCACAGATAAACTCAAGACAGATAAAAATACACATATTTTAAACAGCGGAAACCAAACAGTCTTTTATTTCATCAATACGTGTTCAAACAAAACATTTCCATAATTTCCTCAAAATACTTCCAACATTACAACCTCATTACTATCTTGATTATTAAAGAAGCAAAAAACATAAATAAAGTGACAAAAATCCCCATAGTGATATCCAAAGCCATAATCCGAGCAAAAGAGATCCAAATCATACATCTACGGTCTCGAAGCTTGTAAAGAGTCAGACTGAGCTGAGTTGTTTCCTCCTTGTGGACCTAGGGTGGAGGGGAACGAAAGAAAAAGAAGACGTAAAGAAAATAGATTCAGACATAAAGCCTGAGTAAATCTAGTAACTCTTCAGTATGTGAATAAGAAAAGGGCATGATAGATATAAACTGAAAATAGGAAAGTGTCACAAGCTAAGGAAGTGTCGAATGTACTGTCGCACCCATACTATATCTCTGCACCTACTTAAGTTTATTCTAACTGGCACCCCAAGCTGAGGGTGAAGTGATCCCCATTTTCTAAAGATCGGCTCCTACTCGCGTTAACATGTGTCATACGGCCCCCAAGAATTGTAGATACCTATGCTGGTCCCACCATGGGGTGTATCAAGACCTATGGTGGCGGCCCCGACACAAATTCTAGAAGGTATAGGTTATACTACTGGTGTCCCCAGTGCCCTGTTTGTCTGCTCCGGAGTGTGTGCACGCCCGCACCCCGTTAGACCTACACCGTGCACCCACCGCCGTCGTTTTGACCGCTTACAATCGGCCCAGTAATCGTGCCCCACCCTGCCTAGTTTCAGGGTACCATGATACCTAACTTGGGTTATTGCTGAAAAGGGTCCCTCGTTACCAGGATTTTCTAGTCAAACATGTTAAGTGGTTAAGTGTCTGTATTTACCTAACCTCACCCATCAATTTTTGTTAACATGTTGAATTTGGTTAAGTGTTATATTTGACTTAACCCTACCATCTGTCCTTAGCCTCTTAGAGCACCTGACCACTCACATTAGACAGGTATTGCTACGGTTACTGGATGTGCCGGTCGGCTCCTGGCAGGTTTACACCATAGCTCAGTCTAACCTCGGGTCCTTATTGGGCTCAATGCTTAACCACCCACATTAGATAGGTATTGTTGTGACTACTGGACAGCCAGGCAGGCCCAGGAAGGTTTACATCACAACTCAATCCATCCTCGGGTTAAGCATATCGTGTTTTCTAAATTTACGTATTTTATTACTTCTCAATTATATATGTAAATTTCATGTCTTTTATTCTTGGGTATAATAATACATACCGCTTAAATGTCATTGTCATTGGCATGTGTCAAACATGCCAACATATATTTTCATGTTTTACACCCAACGTTCTTACCCCCGTTTGTACCTTCGCAACATTATAACAAATGTTGGGCTTGACACAATTCAGCCCAACTTTATAGACATGAGAAAAGGGGAAATCAAGCACATGTAACATTTTACAATACATAAAGGTGTGTGGCGCATGAACTTGCAATTTAGCGATTCAACTAACATAAATTATAGGTCATGTGAACTTGCATTCAAATCAAAGTATAACTAAGTAGGTGACATATGAAATGGCATAGTTTAGGCTTATACAAACTTGGGTTTAAACAAGTTTAACTTGGCATAATGTCAACCACAAAACTAGCATGTTGTATATTCACCAAAATGTCCAATTTTAACATCTAATCATATAGCCTATTTCAACATGAACTTGCATAGTTTATGAAACTCAAACGATACTTAACATAGATCCAATTATACTTGCAAATAAACATAAGAATGTGTTCATAGGTTTTGGGTCATGTAGGCATAAAAGGTCTCAAATCTATAACATGTTTACATAAATTCTAACTTAGACTATGGGAATGTATATAGTCCATGCCATCGACATAAATATAAAGGGATCAATTTCTAGTTTTTGCCACAAACTTGCAAGTGCCATTGTTTTCATATACAATTATTCAATAGGCTTGCATCAATCAATTTAGTCCACAAATATCAATACACAAGTCATGATAGAATCATTACAATACACAGAATTTATACAATTACACAATTCTATTTTCATTTACATCGAATCACATCACAGTTTTTATTCATATTCTGAAAGGTCACTATACTTACAACGAATGCATAATCTTGAATTCTGGATTCTGAATTCTGAAATTGAGATGCGCTCCTTTGGGTAGATTAACGTTACGTTGATTAATTTGATTAAACTTTTATCTTCTTCTTGATTTGATTCGTCTCTAAGCTTTTCTCTCTTGACGGCTATGCTCAATTCCTCCCTGGCAGCATGGCGACTCCCTTCTTAATTTTTTGTGTGAATTTTCAGTTGAGACTTAGGGTGTATTTATAGATTTTTAAATTGTTTTGAGCCGTCAGATGAAGACATAAGGAATCTAGACCATACAAAGTTCAACGAGCCAATCAAGAGGTGATATGTCAGCCCTAGTGACACACCGAGCCATAGAAATTCGAGCCAGAGCCAGACCTAGCCAGCCAGGTCGACCAAGTAGGTCGACTGGCAGGTCGACACCCAGGTCGACACTATGGTCGACCTGGGGTGGCCAGGTCGACACTATGTTCGACCCTATGGTCGACCTGGTCCATGGGCGGTAATTTTCCCACCCAGCCTAGTTTGAACCTGTTTTTCGAATTTCGAATTTTAAACTGAGCTGTTTGAATTTAAATTTTATTCTGAAACTTCCGAAGTTCATAACTCCTTCATACAGAGTCCGATTCGTGCAAAACTCGGACTCTATCTCAAGCAGAATTCCGAGACGAACGCAATGGCATAACCCATTTCCCTTAATTCTTTCATTAAGAATTAATTACACTTTAATTTGTGAAGCTTAATGTTATAGAATTCCCGGGGTGTTACATTCTCCCCCTTTAAAAGGATTTCGTCCCCGAAATCTTCAAGTTAGGAAGAATGTATATCCTACCATCCAATAGTCCATCTACTCAATCAACAAACACAGGCATCCACTGTCCTTAAAAGACTTCTAATGCTTCGTGATCATATGCATAGTGTGTGTATATGTCCTTATCTAATACAGAAATCAGGCGGTCTACTGATTCAGTTGACCTCCTTAATGCGAATCATGTAAGTGTCATGAATCCATTATGTATGAAAATTTTCCTACTCATAATTCTACATGAGTGCACAACTATTCATACAAATGCAACGACTATATGACAGCATATCAAGTTTCAACCATATACAAATGAGAATACATATATGCATATGCAATATGAAGTGACTGAGCCGATCTATAACCTAGGGTGTGTGTATATGCATCCACGAGCAACCACTAGTAATCACTAGCAACCATTTGCAGCAATCATTCATAACATGTTTTCAAATACATGTTTGCATCCATTTGTTTTCTACCTAAGGAGTTAGGAAAAAGGACCGAGGAGATATACCTAAAAAGATAGATAAAGCATAACTTAAGGAAAAAGAGAGATCAAAGATGTACTCTCAAAAAGAAGAGGGTAGGCAGCGCGTATTCTGTCCTCAGTTTCCCAAGTCGCGTCTTCCTCGGCGTCGCTCCACTGAACTTTAACGAGTTTGACTTTGCGGTTGCATAGCTTTTTCACTTCAGTTCGTAAGATGCGGGTTGGAACTCTCCTCACAGTTGCTTCACGTTCCACTTCGGCTTCTTCTAGAATGCTAGGTTCCACCACTTCCACGAACTCATGCAAACACTTCCGGAGGTGAGAAACATGAAAGACGTTGTGAACTCCGGCCAGTCTCTCGGGTAGCTTTAATCTATAGGCCATCTTTCCAACCTTCTCATTGATAAGAAACGGTCCTACAAATGTTGGTGCTAGCTTCCCTGCGGATCCAAAGTGAACGACGTTCCTTAAAGGAGATACCTTAAGGAAAACCCTGTCCCCAACCTCAAACTCAAGGTCGGTCCTTCTTTTGTCGGCGTAGGATTTCTGTCTGTCTTGGGCCGTCTTCATCCTTCTCCGTATTAAGTCCACTTTCTCTGAAGTCTCTCGAATCATGTCTGGCCCGAGTATAAGCTTATCTGTAGACTCTCACCAACAAGTTGGTGATTTGCACGGTCTTCCATACAAGGCTTCGAAGGGTGCCATGCCTATGGTAGCTTGGTAGCTGTTGTTGTAGGAAAATTCCACTAAAGGAAGGTGATCCTCCCATGTCCCTCCAAAGTCAAGAACGCAAAGTCTCAAAAGATCCTCTAAAACTTTATTCACCCTTTCATTCTGGCCATCGGTTTGGGGGTGATAGGCCGTGCTCAAACATAACTGTGTGCCTACAGCTTCTTGCAGACTCCGCCAAAACTCGCTTGTGGAGATAGGGTCTCGGTCACTAACGATGCTGGAAGGTATCCCATGAAGTAGAACTATTTCCTTGAGATAAAGAGATGCTAGAGATGAGGCAGTCCTTATACTCTTGATAGGTATGAAGTGGGCGCTCTTAGTAAGCCTATCCACTATTGCCCAAATGCTAGTATTTCCTCTTCTCGACCTAGGTAGTCCATCGATGAAGTCCACTGAAATGCTATCCCACTTCCACTGTGGGACCTCTAAAGGATGTAGTAGTCCTCCAGGTTTCTTTTGTTCCGCCTTGACCTGTTGGCAGGTCATGCACTTAGAAACGAAATCTACCACGTCTTGCTTCATGCCGCTCCAAAAGAAAGTCCTTTTTATATCCTTGTACATCTTATCACTACTAGGGTGTATAGTCATCTTGGAATGATGCGCTTCCTCGAGAACCTTCTTTGTCAACTCCCTTGCTTGTGGGACGCATAATCTTCCATCTCGCCTCAGCCAACCCTTATCATTTATGGCTTATCTACTGAGGTGACTAGAAATCTCACCCCTAATAAGTTTATCAATCACATCGACGAGCTGAGGGTCTTCACGTTGTGCAGCCCCTATTGAGTCCAAGAGAGTAGGGCGTACTTCGAGAGATGCTAACAAACCCGGTACAAAGTCCGAGGAGGGCCTAAAGTTAAATCTGGCTATATACTCCAGGCTTTGCCTTTCCATAAAGAGAGGGCTTAAGGTCAGTTTCTTTTGGCTCAACGCGTCTGCTACTACGTTGCCTTTTCTGGAAGTATAGGAAATTTCAAACTCATACGAGGCAGGAAACTCCATCCATCTTTGCTACCTCAAGTTAAGATCCTTCTGGGAGAAGAGATATTTCAACGATTTATGGTCAGTGTATAATTCGAACTTCTCACCTACGAGATAATGGTGCCAAGACTTAAGCGCAAAGAAAATGGCGGCTAACTCAAGATCGTGGGTTGGGTAGTTCTTTTCATGAACTTTCAATTGTCTTCCGCCATAAGCTACTACCCTTCCTTCTTGCATTAGAACAGCGCCTAGTCCCGTTCCACATGCATCCGTATATACTATGAACATTTTGCTTCCATCTGGCAAGGTCAGAACTGGGGTTGTTGTGAGAGCCCTTTTTAATCGTTGGAAAGCAAACTCGCAGTCCAAATCCCAAGCGAACGCCAATTCTTCTTTGTTAGCCTTGTGAGTGGGGCTGAGATTTTCACGAAATCCCTAAAAAACTTTCGGTAAAAACCGGCTAGCCCAAGAAAGCTTCGAACTTCGGTTGCATTTCTTGGTGTCTTCCAATCTTGTACTGCCACCACTTTCGCGAGGTCCATATCCAACCCCTCTTTGGACACTATATGCCCCAGAAATCTTACCTCCTTTCTCCAAAAGTGGCACTTGGAGAATTTGGCTTTTAGCTGATGTGCACAGAGAGTATCCATGATTTCTTTCAGATGCTGAGCGTGCTCTTCCTCACTCTTTGAGAAGATTAAGATATCATCTACGAAGACAACCACAAATTTGTTGAGGAATTCTCTGAACACCCTGCTCATTAGGTCTACGAAATAAGCGGGTGCGTTTGTCAAGTCGAAAGGCATGACAAGCCACTCGAAGAAACCGTCTGGGGTTCTGAACGCCGTTTTATCAATGCTATCTTCAGCTACTCTTAGCTGATGGACTCCAGTTGCCAGATCAAGCTGGGAGAAGACCATCGCACCTACAAGCTGATCAAACAAATCTTCGATTCGGGGAAGAGGGTGCCTATTTTTCTTGGTCAATTTGTTTAACTCCCTATAGTCGACGCAAAGGCGAAGCGAACTGTCCGCTTTGGTTGCAAACACCACTGGAGCACCCCATTCCGAAATGCTCCGTCTAATGAACCCCTTTTTGAGAAGTTCTTTAACCTGCTTACTGAGCTCCTTTCTCTCCTTTAGAGCCATGTGTCTGACAGGTAAAGCTACAGGCTTTGCTTATCCACAAGATATATGCGGAAGTCTATTTCCCGCCTCGGAGGTAAGCCTTTCACCTCCTCAAAGACATCCGGATATTCCCGGACTACTCTAACTGATTGCAAATTCTCATCAAAAGCATCGAGAGCGACTCTAGATAACTAAGCATAACAGCATTCAAGGGATTACAAGAAATTTCTAGAGTGTTACCAAGCCGAGTCAAGAGTCTAACTACTATTTTCTCACAATCAAGGATGGCACCATTACTGGATAACCAGTCCATGCCTAAGATCAAACCATACCTCGAGAAGCCCAAAACAAAGGCATTACAACTAAACTCAACGCTGAGAATAGAGATTTTCAAACCCAAGCAAACCATTGACAAGTAAGCGGAGCCCCCAATTGGATTTGAAACTACTAAGGGATCCTCTACCATACTAGTGTCTAGATGCAGAGATTCTACTAAGGCAGATGAAACAAAAGAGTGTGATGCGCCAGAGTCAAAAAGTGTGCGAACTGGATGATCATAAAGATAGACTACACTTTCTACAGAAATATTACTACCTCGTTCCTGCTGAGGTGCCACTAGCGCATGAACCTGACCCCCTGAAGTGGATCCAGCTTTCTGTCCCTGCCCTTTCTTCTTTGGGCAGTCCTTAGCTTGGTGCCCAGTTTCTCCACAATGGAAGCAACCACCCATCTTCGCCTTCCTTTTTTGGCAGTCTTTTGATATATGTCCCACAATGCCACAGAAATTGCACCTTCTCCTCTCACGGGGCTTATTGTTCTTCCCTCCTTTCTTGAAGTCTGTTTTCTTTGCTTGTAGACCCTCTTTCTTCTCTTCCACCTTAGTTTCTTTCTTGTCGTGGTCTTCCTCGTGTAGCAACGCCATGTCCACCAAGCTTTCATAAGTCGCTCCCATGGATACATGGGTCATAACAAGGCTGTGTAGAGGCTCATTCAAACCCTTGACGAAGCGAAGTGCCTTCTTGTGTTGGGTGTTTACTAAGTCTAGCCCAAATCTGGCCAGCTGATTAAACTGATTAACATACTCCGTGATTGTCATACTTCCCTGTTTCAGAGTTAGAAACTTCTCCATTTGCAGGCTTCTTTCAGCTTGGGAGAGGAATTTCATCTCAAACCTTGTCCTGAAATCTTCCCATATTTCCATCTCCCTCTGAGCATTGGTAATCTTCCACCAATAGGAAGCTTCATCTTTAAGCAACCACACCGATAGTTGTATCTTTTGCCTGTCATCAACTCCGAAGATGACAAATAGATCCCCGGTCTCCTTTAGCCAATTTCTTGCTCCTACAAAGGATTCTGTCCCATTAAAGTCCTTTCCACCCATTGCCTTGAAGTCTCAACATGTTTTTGCGAAGGAATTTCCACGAGGAGGAGGAGGAGGAACCGCGGCCACTGGAGGAGGGATGTCTGCTGGGCCCGTGCCATTGGCCCTTGCTTCTAAGTACCTCCTAAACCAGCTGGGTATCGGCACTCCTTCCGGGAGGTTAAGGTCTCCAGACATGCTGAAACAGAAAGGAAAAATTCAAAACGAAGGACAGAGAGAGATAGATAGGGCACAGGGCTTTGGGGTATTTTGTCTTTTTATAAATATAACACTTTTTCTGGAAAAATGCTTCTTTAAACTTTCTTTCGAAAACAATTTCAATTTTTTTTATCTTATCTGGTAAACCTATGCTCTGATACCAAGTGAAACACCCCACCTCTATTAAGGTCACTCACAAAGTGAAAGCCTTAACTTTGGTGGAGGTTTATAAGTAAAAGCCACAGATAAACTCAAGACAAATATAAATACACATATTTTAAACAGCGGAAACCAAACAGTCTTTTATTTCATCAATACGTGTTCAAACAAAACATTTCCATAATTTCCTCAAAATACTTCCACCATTACAACCTCATTACTATCTTGATTATTAAAGAAGCATAAAACATAAATAAAGTGACAAAAATCCCCATAGTGATATCCAAAGCCATAATCCGAGCAAAAGAGATCCAAATCATACATCTACCGTCTCGGAGCTTGTAAAGAGTCTGACTGAGCTGAGTTGTTTCCTCCATGTGGACTGAAGGGGGGAAACGAAAGAAAAGGAAGACGAAAAGAAAATAGAGTCAGACATAAAGCCTGAGTAAATCTAGTAACTCTTCAGTATGTGAATAAGAAAAGGGCATGATAGATATAAACTGAAAATAGGAAAGTGTCACAAGCTAAGGAAGTGTCGAATGTACTGTCGCACCCATACTATATCTCTGCACCTACTTGAGTTTATTCTAACTGGCACCCCAAGCTGAGGGTGAAGTGATCCCCATTTTCTAAAAATCGGCTCTTACTCACGTTAACATGTGTCATACGGCCCCCAAGAATTGTAGATACCTATGCTGGTCCCACCATAGGGTGTATCAAGACCCATGGTGGCGGCCCCGACACAAATTCTAGAAGGTATAGGTTATACTACTGGTGTCCCCAGTGCCCTGTTTGTCTGCTCCGGAGTGTGTGCACGCCCGCACCCCGTTAGACCTACACTGTGCACCCACCGCCGTCGTTTTGACCGCTTACAATCAGCCCAGTAATCGTGCCCCATCCTGCCTAGTTTCAGGGTACCATGATACATAACTTGGGTTACTGCTGAAACGGGTCCCTCGTTACCAGTATTTTCTAGTCAAACATGTTAAGTGGTTAAGTGTCTGTATTTACCTAACCTCATCCATCAATTCTTGTTAACATGTTGAATTTGGTTAAGTGTTATAGTTGACTTAACCCTACCATTTGTCCTTAGCCTCTTAGAGCACCTGACCACTCACATTAGACAGGTATTGCTACGGTTACTGGATGTGCCAGTCGGTTCCGGGCAGGTTTACACCGTAGCTCAGTCTAACCTCGGGTCCTTATTGGGCTTAATGCTTAACCACCCACATTGGATAGGTATTGTTGTGACTACTGGACAGTCGGGCGGGTCCGGGCAGGTTTACATCACAACTCAATCCAACCTCGGGTTAAGCATATCGTGTTTTCTAAATTTACATATTTTATTACTTCTCAATTATATATGTAAATTTCATGTCTTTTATTCATGGGTATAATAATACATACCGCTTAAATGTCATTGTCATTGGCATGTGTCAAACATGCCAACATATATTTTCATATTTTACACCCAACTTCTTACCCCCGTTTGTACGTTCGCAACATTATAACAAATGTTGGGCTTGACACAATTCAGCCAACTTTATAGACGTGAGAAAAGGGGAAATCAAGCACATCTAACATTTTACAATACATAAAGGTGTGTGGCGCATGAACTTGCAATTTAGCGATTCAACTAACATAAATTATGGGTCATGTGAACTTGCATTCAAATAGAAGTATAACTAAGTAGGTGACATATGAAATGGCATAGTTTAGGCTTATACAAACTTGGGTTTAAACATGTTTAACTTGGCATAATGTCAACCACAAAACTAGCATGTTGTATATTCACCAAAATGTCCAATTTTAACATCTAATCATATAGCCTATTTCAACATGAACTTGCATAGTTTATGAAACCCAAATGATACTTAACATAGATCCAATTATACTTGCAAATAAACATAAGAATGTGTTCATAGGTTTTGGGTCTTGTAGGCATAAAAGGTCTCAATCTATAACATGTTTACATAAATTCTAACTAAGACTAAGGGAATGTATATAGTCCATGCCATCGACATAAACATAAAGGGATCAATTTCTAGTTTTTGCCACAAACTTGCAAGTGCCATTGTTTTCATATACAATTATTCAATAGGCTTGCATCAGTCAATTTAGGCCACAAATATCAATACACAAGTCATGATAGAATCATTACAATACACAGAATTTATACAATAACACAATTCTTTTTTCATTTACATCGAATCACATCACAGTTTTTATTCATATTCTGAAAGATCACTATACTTGAAACGAATGCAGAATCTTGAATTCTGGATTCTGAATTCTGAAATTGAGATGCGCTCCTTTGGGTAGATTAACATTGCGTTGATTAATTTGATTAAACTTTTATCTTCTTCTTAATTTGATTCGTCTATAAGCTTTTCTCTCTTGACGGCTATGCTCAATTCCTCCCTAGCAGCATGACGACTCCCTTCTTATTTTTTTGTTTGAATTTTCAGTTGAGACTTAGGGTGTATTTATAGATTTTTGAATTGTTTTGAGCCGTCAGATGAAGACAGGAGGAATCTAGACCATACAAAGTTCAAAGAGCCAATCAAGAGGTGACATGTCAGCCCTAGTGACACACCGAGCCACAGAAATTTGAGCCAGAGCCAGACCTAGCCAGCCAGGTCGACCAGGTAGGTCGACTGGCAGGTCGACACTATGGTCGACCTGGGGTGGCCAAGTCTACACTATGGTCGACCCTATGGTCATAAATTCTAACTAAGACTATGGGTGACCAGTTTGAACCAATTTTTCGAATTTTGAATTTTAAACTGAGCTGTTTGAATTTAAATTTTATTCTGAAACTTCCTAAGGTCATAACTCCTTCATACGGAGTCTGATTCGCGCAAACTCATACTCTGTCTCAAGCAGAATTCTGAGACGAACGCAATGGCGTAACTCATTTCCCTTAATTCTTTCATTTAGAATTAATTACACTTTAATTTGTGAAGCTTAATGTTATAGAATTCTCGGGGTGTTACACTCGCACTTTTGGTTAAACGATCCACAATGACCCTAATCCCTTCGTTTCCTGCCCTGGTTCTAGGTAATCCATCGATAAAATCCATCAATGCCTGCTCCCACTTCCACGTAGGAACTTCCAATGGCTGAAGTAAACCGCTCGGCTTCTTCTGTTCATCTTCCACCAACTGACAGTTCATACACTTAGAAATGAACTTTCCAATATCTCGCTTCATCCCTTCCCAGTAGTAGACTCTCTTTATGTCCTGATACATCGTATTTCCACCAGGATGAATCGTCAGCTTCGAGCGATGACATTCTCTCAGAACCTCATCCCTCAATACGTCAATATTAGGAACAACTAATTGCCCTTACTTTCGAAGCCAACCTTCTCGATCGACCTCGAACTCTTTATCTTCTGGTTCCAGTTTCTGAATGAACTCAACAAGCTTCGCATCCTTCTTTTGGATTTTGCCAATCCTTTCGATAAGAGTAGGTCTTATCGACAAGCTCGCCAACATTTCAGGTTCCCACTCACACCTTGGCCTGGAATTGAACCTTGCCAAGTACTCGAGGCTCTTCCATTCCGAAAACATCGCACCCAAACTTGCGTGTCTTCGACTTAACGCATCTGCAACTGCGTTACCCTTTCCTGGAGTATAGGCTATGCCAAAATCATATGACGCCAGAAACTCTAACCATCTTTGCTGCCGAAGATTCAAATCCTTTTGGGAGAAAAGATACTTCAATGACTTGTGATCCATAAACAACTCGAATCGAACTCCTAACAGGTAATGTCTCCACATCTTCAGAGCAAACACAATCGCCGCCAACTCCCAATCATGAGTTGGGTAATTCTTCTCATGCACCTTTAGCTGTCATCTCGCATAGGCTACAACCTTATCCTTTTGCATTAGCACTGCTCCAAGTCCAATACAACATGCATCAATATATACCACCATCTCTTCATTCCCACTTGGAATGGTCAACACAGGTGCACTCATCAATCTCTCTTTCAGGACTCCAAATGCTTTTTCACACTTTACATCCCATGTGAACACTTGGTTCTTCTTCATCAATCCTGTCAATGGTGCAGCAACCTTGGAGAAATCCTTGATAAACCGTCGGTAATTTCCTGCCAACCCAAGGAAACTCCGAACATCCGTCGCATTCTTAGGTCGATCCCAGTCCCGGATTGCTGCAACTTTAGCAGGGTCAACCGCTATCCCTTTTCCAGAAACTACATGACCAAAGAACCTCACTTCATCCTTCTAGAAGTGACACTTTGAGAACTTAGCCTTAAGCTGATGTTTCCGCAAGATCTGTAACACAACTCTCAAGTGCGTCTTATGTTCTTCCTCATTTATGGAGTAAACCAGAATATCATCCACGAACACAAGCACGAACTTGTTCAACTGGTCTCTGAACACCCTATTCATAAGATCCACAAAATACGCTGGCGCGTTAGTCAACCCGAATGGCATCACCAACCTTTCGAAGAAACCAGATGGTGTCCTAAAAGCAGTCTTTGGCACACTATCCTTAGCCACCCTCAACTGGTGAAATCATGTTGCTAAATCCATCAGAGAAAACACTTTGGCTTTGTGAAGCTGATCGAACAAGTCATCTATCCTTGGCAACGGATACTTGTTTTTCTTAGTCACCTTGTTCAGCTCACGATAGCCCACATACAATCTTAACGAGCCATTTTCCTTAGTTGCGAATAGGACCGGTGCACCCCCATTTGGATACACTCCTCTGAATGAATCCTTTTCCCAAAAGGTCTCTAACTTGCACCTCTAACTCTCGCTGTTCCTTAGGCGCCATCCACCTAAGTGGTATAATAATTGGTCTAACACCCTCGACCAAATCGATCCAAAACCCGATCTCACGATGCGGCGGCAACCCTTTGACCTCGTCAAAGACGTCTACATACTCATTAGCGATCAACACTAATGACAGGTCTTCTTGTGGAATCCCAAGCGAATATAGATAACTCACGAAGACCCCGTCTTTGTACTTACATTTTAGACAAACTTCTCGTTCTTCTGATATTCTAGACAATCTTTCTTCTCATGCCCAGGCTTCCCACATTTGAAGCACTTCTTCTCAGCTTTGGGATTCTTGCACTCATTAGCAAAATGACCTTTCTGTTGGCAGTTAAAGCAAACCACCTCACTCTTGGGTTTCTTTTGGCCATATGTTCCCTTTTGTTGTTGCTGCTTCCTCTTCTTATTATTACCACCCTGCTGTGGTTTCTAAGCCTCTTTGGTGGCAGTGACCACATTTGCTTCCTTAGGAAACAAGCTCTCATGACGAATAGCTTTTTTCACAATCTTCTCAAATGAATCATCAAGATGGTCCACTAATGGTTTTCCGATATAAGCATCCAAACCCAAGACAAACTTCTTGTTCTTCTGATATTCTAGACAATCTTTCTTCTCATGCCCAGGCTTCCCACATTTGAAGCACTTCTTCTCAGCTTTAGGATTCTTGCACTCATTAGCAAAAATGACCTTTTTGCTGGTAGTTAAAGCAAACCACCTCACTCTTGGGTTTCTTTTGGCCATCTGTTCCCTTTTGCTGTTGTTGCTTCCTCTTCTTATTATTACCACCCTGCTGTGGTTTCTGAGCCTCTTTGGTGGCAACAACAACATTTGCTTCCTTAGGAAACAAGCTCTCATGACAAATAGCTTTTTTTCACAATCTTCTCAAATGAATCATCAAAATGTTCCACTAACAGTTTTCCGATATAAGCATCCAAACCCAAGACAAACTTCTCGTTCTTCTGATATGGTGTATCAATATATGAACGAGCATATCTAGACAAAGCTTCGAAATCAGAAATATAGTCAAGCACATAACGACCATTTTGTTTCAGCTCTACGAACTTCTTGAATAGAGAAGATTTCTGAGCTATGGAGATAAACTTTGCTTCAAACCGAGCTTGGAATAACTCCCATGAAATTTCTTCCTCTGGAGTCTCGAGTGTACCAGAATTTCACCATTCCATGGCCCTATTCTGCAGTTGCCTTGATGCAAGTTTTCTCTTTATTGCATCCTCGATACCCAAGTCTCCAAAGATTCAAACAAATGAATCCATCCACCTTTGAACCTCTTCAGCTGGTTCAGTTCCCTTGAATGGTTTCCCCTTAGAGATGTAAAGTCCTTACACAGCTTTGCAAAATCTACTACTCTAGGAACTTGCACACCAACTTCTACCATTGCCGCCACTGGAGCAGGTACCCTTCGCATAATTGCTTCTGCCATGGCTTCAAACATGGCCTAGTAATTAGGTTCACCACCATTTCCCCCTCCAGTATTGGCTCCCCTAGCAGCGCGTCTTGTTTCTCGTCTACTCATTCTAAATCTGCAATTTAGAATAATTAGTCACTTCAAGAAAAACTGCTAAAGGAAAACAACCTTACTACCATATACGCTAATATACATAGTAAGCACCCAACTGAAATCTACAAGTACATCTCTCATACGTGATTACGTCCTTGAACTTTGGCCAAAAATCATTGACCAGAGCTCTTATACCAAATGTGACAACCGCCTATAACCCCCGCGCTATACAAAAGAAATAATGCGCTGAAAGGTGTGCAAGGCAGTCATGGACGATCATCAGGGTAGGTAAACACAAGCGGAACCTGTCCTAAACTCATAACATAAGGATAAAATATAATAGAACATATACAACAGGTAGTAATAGTGAAGCAAAAACACAAGACTTTCATACAACCAGAAAGTAATATCCACAACTTGGAAATAGTGCTTATACAAAGTTGCCTCACTACATTATTCAGAAAAGCAAACAGCGGAAACCCAATTATTAAATAGCAGTAAAACTGGTATGTGAGCCTCCTGCTCGCCACCAATCAGCACCATTGTCCTCACTAAAGCATCACCTATCACCTGCTACTTAGTCTGCCCATCAACAACCGGATGAACAGCCCAAGGTAATAAGAGGAAATATAAAATCTTGAGTCAGACAACAGTCTTATTGAGTGATAAAACAGCTAACAAACTTCAATAATAAAGTGTATGAGAAAGGAAAGATAAACATACTAATCTACCCACAACACCAGAGAAGAACTCAACCTTATCTTCCCCACATCGGACAGTGATAGCCTTTACAGTGACAATTCAACCATTCATCCATGGAAACCAGAAAATCCATTCAATCATGGAAAACACACATGACATCCAGATTATATAAGTCTCACACAACCCTAATCAAGTTTAATATCCCCCAAGTACTCTTCCCAGAGGCCTAGACCAATATTAGTTAAGCACTCAAAGAGCATCTCCCTCGACTTTGGATAATTTATGTGACATAGTACAAACAGAACAACCAATCATCCATGACTGACTATGGCTATCACCGTCAATCCTGTTTTGAAACCATCGTTAATCGTATGATGACCAACCTTGCCATATGTCAAGGGCTAATGGTAACCCCAGCTCTAGCATAAACTCCATATGTCCAACCTTGACAACTAGGCCTTTCAACGATAACCAAGGTACTCGACCAACAAACTTCCGGTCTATTGGGTGCCCCCGTTGTACCCCTGCTTTGAGCCTGCTAGAAGTTACAACAACGATAATCTCTCGGCCTTCAATATCTCTAGTCGTCCAACTTTGACAGCTATTTACTGCTCAAGCTACCTTCTCGAGCAACCATTATCCACCAACCCACGACCTTTGAGTTGTTACTTCATTCGATGTTCTACTCCGATCAACGACACCTCTCAACACTTCGAATCTTCCTACTTGAACTTACTTCGAAATCACACCATCACCGAGCTAATTACATCACTGTGCTGCGGCTAGGGTTCGAGGGGTTGCCTCCGAAAAATATTTTTTCAGACCTTTTCTCCAAATCTGAGCCGTACCCGAAAAACGTACTTTTTCAGAAAATGACCCTGTTGGAAACAAACTATAGCATCATCACTATCAACCACAGCGTCTAAAAGCGCAGTTAAAAACATGATCAATCCGCCTCCTTCCAGACCGACTTGATCCAAACTAGGCTGACCCGAACCACATCTGACCGACCCAATCCAGCACCCTTCTGGCTTCAGAACTCGACCAATCCACCAAAATGACCGACCCGATCCACCCCTGACCAATCCGTTCCACATCTGACCCATCCACTATGGTCCGATCCAATCCATATAACAACCAACCAACCCAATTCAGCCTCGCACAGCCCGACCCGATCCAGTTACAACCTCCCGATCCGATCCACGATCACCAATCCGATCCAATTCCTGGCCGAACCAATCCCTGGCCGATTCAATCTATGGCCAAGCCAATTTCTGCATTTTGCAACTCAACTCCGATTTCGATCAAAACTTCGCCAAACGACGAATTCGACGAAACCAACTCAACCAAAATCATCAAACACAACCATAAGCATCATAATCTCACTAACCACATGAATATGACGATTATTACAAGAATGGCGTAAATCTCACCGAAAACCATTAAAATGAACATATGATGAAAATGAGAGATCTAACTAACACAAACATGTAATATGACATGAAATTAAAGAGTAAAATTTGTTAGATTAGATCACAGGGTGATGCATATGAAAATAAACTTATAATGGTGTAAATCTATGATAAAACATCCCAATTTAATGAGAAACATGCACAAACACTATATACTTCATTGCATTCATGTGAGAGATGTAAATCACGCACCGATTTGCCGAAACAATCTAAAACGATAGAAGTAAGAATCCGGACAGCGAGCACTCCGAATCAAACCCCGAGATCCGATGAATTTTCCTTTGAAATGATGTAGTTCTTGCCTTAGATGGCGTAGATCTTCGATTTCCTCCCTTAGATTTGGAATTTTAATGGTGGAAAGGTGTAGGAGGAAGAAGGAGATCAAATGCCTTCAAATGAGAGAATAGGAAAAAGTAAACCTTTTCCCTCCACTCTCACCCCCTATTATAGGATTCCACTAAGGCTCCAAAGCTTGAATAGCCAATTGAAAAACCTTAAAACAGTGATTTCTCCCAAATTGCTGATCCAAATCCGTAATGTAACCACTCTATGGAAAGGCAATCATCAATTCCTTTCCAATGGCACAGGTCTCACCCTTTGATTCGACCTGAGTCAAAAGTTATGCCCTATAGATGGCCGATAGGGGCAAAATGGTCACAAATAAAATCAATAAAAATTATGGGTATGTCTCACATCCCCATAAGCAACATATCAAAAGATGAGAATGATCCAACCCTTAGAGAATAAAATAAATATAATTTACGATCTTCCGATACGTAAAATGCGGACTGTTACAGCTTGTCTAAGAAAGTGATCGCGGTTAGAGGACCGAGGTCCTTTACCTCCACTGTCGCGAAGTGCCCCTTTGGCGGGATCAACAACCTTTCAAGTAGCATTTCGATCGAAATAATTTCTAGCCTTTGGCTTTGTGTCTTCAACATTAGCTTCTTCTCTATCACTCAGCCAATTACCAACATCTTTCATGTTGTCATTACGATTATGAACAAAAGCTGATGAGTTCGCATTCTCCTCAAGATCGACATCGACTCTTCGAGATGGTGGATTGGCTTGAGCAGTAATAAGAGCATCTAACTTTTCCATCAATGCCTTGTCAGAAGAATCCATCCTGTGATTCAAGTTGGCAACGACTACGTCCAGCTTGTCTCTAGTTATGGCAGCTCTGCCTACTTAACTTTAGCCAACTTCAAGACAAATAGTGTGCGGTGTAGCTACATTAGAAACATTATTGGAACCTCTTAAGGATGTACTTCCAGCTTTCTTTGGTGGTCCCATTATCTTGGACACGGTCTTAAACTTTGAAGAAAATCTTTCAATTGGCCTGATCTTTAGACTTCATGAATCTACCATAAAAAATAGGCTTCAACCTTTGACGTCCCCTACAAAGCTCTTGACCTTTGGATGTGGATGTGGCCCCAGGTTAGGCGCTAAAAATGTTAATGTCAAAAAATGAACACTAACACCCCGCGAGGTGAATGAACACCTTAAAGTTGTTTAGATCTAGATTAGGGGTAATCACAAACAAAAGCAGTAAAAACAAAGGGCAATTATAGTGGTTTGACTGTGGAAATACTTAGATCTCTATTTCTTCTATTCGATCTCTTGGTTATCTTGATTTCACCATGGAAATGCCTAGATCTCTTTAGTTGCAGAGATTATTGAAGTAGATCTTCGATAATTGAGCACTTTGACGATCTTTAATGATTTCTCGATGATTGAGAGGATGGATCAGAGCTTGAGAGAGCTTTAATGAAGTTTAAAAATGCTTTATGATGTTGAAGAATGAAAATGGCAGCACTTCGTGGTCGGAGAATTTGGTCCCTTTCATGGAGGAGGTGACGGGGTATTAATAGGTGTGGTCGTGGAGTGATCGGAGTGACGAGGCTCAAAATTGTGTGTGCAAGTGCTCGGGTCGTTTGGGCGACCCGACTCATGTCCTGGAGCTCAAGAAACAACCCTGGATGAGAATAACCCGCCTCCAGAAACTTTAAGACTAACGACCTGCCTTATGTCTTGTTATTCAAGAAATTACCTAACCCTTTGTTATGTGTGACCCGCTTGCATTTGTACATGAACGACCTGGCCTGATGCATATGAGAACGACCTGACTTCATGCAATCTAGAAACAAATGGCCTGATTGAATGGGCAACCCGACTTCATGTGACTTGGAGGCGCACGACCTAACGCCGGATGACCCATTGCTAACGATCTGCTTAGAAGCGACCTAAGACTTTGCGATCCAACACCACAAAGCAATAATGACCCATCATCGGACCGACCTGAATGTTGAATGACACAAGCATATAGAATAATAACTCATCATTTAATCTCATCAGAACATCACTTATGAACCACATTTTCAGAGGGTTAATAGTATCTTTGAAGCTAAAGAAGAAAGTCAACTCAGTTTTCATTGTTCCTGCATTGTTACTATCTGGCCAGTAAACCAGTTCCTGGATAAAGTTCGTCATCATATCTATTCATATTTTATTGAATAGGAAATCTACTTCCATTATAAATTATTAAATACATTTTTATTTTAAAAAAATGGCATAGCATAATTATCAAATTCAAATCCTATTAGAATTGGATATAGTATTCAATCCCAAAACTTTCAATTTTCATTTCTAAAATTAATTATGATTATGCATTTGAGTTATTTCCTTTTCAGAGAAAGGTTATTCCACAAATAGGTATATAACAAAATAAGTAAAGCAAATGCCTTGCCAAAAACAAGTAAAGAAAATATTATTAGATATCCTCAATTCTGTATAGTAGATAATCGGAATGTACTAATTTAAATTTCTAACAAATAAATGAGTGTCATGTTAGTATTAATGTAACATAGAATTGTAACAATGATATTTTGTAGGTGTGAGTTATTCTTTAATAGGATACTAGGTCCTTATAATCTGGAATTTATTTGATAACAGCTTAATGTTTCTTAAAGTTCATGAGATATGTCAGTCCATGAATACTGTAATTTTATGTTTAATGCAAGAATTAAGCATGGACCTCATTAATGTTCAAACATGAGAAATATAAAGAAAATATATAATGAATGAGTTAATAAACACCCATCCTTCAAAAAAAGATAGAAACGATAGGGCATTATTGGGTCGCAATGTCAAATTTTACAAAGAGATTATTTTAAAAACTGTTTTTGATATCTAGAGTTTTCTACAGATTTTATACAAAGTAGTCATTAGTGCGAAAGAGCTAATTAAAAAGACTTGCAAAATTCAATCAAATAAGTTGGCTTGCATCACCGTACAATTTGATAGCAGTGAGATTGAAAATGTCTACATAAAAAGGTTGCTCTATAATAACATCATTATCAATAAAAGAATATGGTGCTGAAATTGGAATTCATAATAAAACTATTTTGATTTTCACCTATGTTGAGAAAAGAAAAAAAAATTACACTAATCAAACTTCTGGAAAAGAATTTTTCAACATGCATCCATAACACAAAGATAGAGATGTATAAGCAAGGGTGTTCATAATGAAAGGCACATAATACTTGTACTATTTCTTAGAGAGTAAACCCTAGTTTGTAAATCGATTTAGGGTTTTAACTTTGAAACTTCTATGTACTGAACTAGGTGATCAATAAAAAAAGATTCAACACTTATCATTTATTTTCCTTATATCCTAACTATCGTTTCATGAAAAAAGCCTCTACCATAGCACAATTACCAAAATAACCTTCCATAAGCCGTTTATCTTCCAAACTTGCTTTATGCTCAAGGAACCCTTATCCCAAGGTAATTGTTGGTCCTTGAGTCTCATAAGCGTGATACTCACCTCTTTGAAGGAAGAGTAACTAATCTTCGGCTTAAGACCTTGATATTTAGGAAATGGTGAACTAACTCAACCTTGCAAGAGCTAAATAATCCCTTAGTTCCCTTATGTCCACATCCTTACCTTTATTTCCGATGTTGACAAAAGATAGTGTTAGCAGTTAATGAATCTAAATTAGATTCATTAAGAACAACAATAATCTATCTCACAAAGAGGGGATATCTAAAATGAATGATATTATTAGAAAACAAAATATGGGCCTTAAAATGGTTAGGTTAATCCATCCTGAAAATCACCCAGAATTTAGAAAAATAAGACATGCAAATAAGCATAGAAAGAATAACTGCATAAATAAGAGCTCATCATTCATAAAAACATGATTTTAACATCCTATGAAGTTAGCCTTAAGAATAACCTTATAAAAGAACAACAACTTTTTACAAAGTTGATTTATCGAAATACAAAGTCAACTAATTTTAGTATTCAAGATAAAAATTGAAAATCGCACAAGATTCCTACATCACGAAAGCCTAGAGCTCAAGAGTTGAAATCCTGAAACAAGAGGCGAAGATAAATAAGCAAAATAAAACATATTACTTTTCGAAAGATGATTTGACATGATTTTCAATGGAAACTCGAATCACCTAGTTTCTAGAAATCACCCAAAAATATCATAGAAAAACATAAAATGGAAAGATAATCAAACCATAACAATTATGAGCGTACAAATCCATATATCACAATGGTTTTCATAATACAAAAATGGATACATGAAGCACTAAAATCACCATACAAGCACAAATACTTCGATAACTTCGAACCAATGTAAATATATATAAGGTAATCACCATGGAAAGGATGAAATCATAAATAACACAAAAACATACAAACAACATGGTGCAGATACACATAGTCTACAATAACCTTGACAATGTCGCTGACACCTCTTTAAGAAGTATCACCAAAACGGTATGATTGCTAACACCTACCCAAGCAGTTTTGCCTTAAAGGAAAAATCACAAAGTTGATTGTAGAAAAATGAAAGATAAAAAAAGTTTGTTTTAACAGTATGAATCCACTCAAATAAAAATTGATATTTAATATGTAACAACCCGGTATTTTTAATGATTTAAATTCAGATTTAAATTGATTTTTTATTTTGAAAATATTATATAGTTTTTCATAACAGGAATTTGAAATTTAAATTACGTTCAGTGAAACATAGCAGTTGTGAAAATTTCATTAGAAAATTCGAATGTTTATCGATCAAGCATGTCTCAGTGTAAAGTTGCGCATAACAGTATAAATTTTAGCGATTTTAAAATCCCCTCGAAACTAGTTCGGACAAACATGAAAATATTCTAATCGTTTTCACGAATAAAACAGTGAAATCTGTAACACCCCGAATTTTGAATGATTGAATTAACTAAATTTAAGAACACTTAATTTTTAAAAGAGGAATGAAGGGAAACGGGTTGCACTATTGCGTTCGTCTCGGAATTCTACGTGGAATAGAGTCCAAGTTTTCGAAAAACGGAGTCCGGACGAAGGTGATATGGCCCTCGGAAGATAAGAATATATATATATATATATATATTAAGCAGGCCGACCAGGGAGCTGGACCTCTCAAAGGGAGAGGTCACCATAGTGTCAACCTAGGTACTCCCAGGTCGACCTGGGGGTCGACCTCCCCCTTGGGGGGTCGAACCTGGTTCGGCCAGGTTGTTGGATGGTGCGATTCTTTGGGCTGGGACGATTTTTGATGATCCAGATCAGTTTTAGGGTTATTCCTAAGGCCTAAATAACTTCCTACACCTATATATACACCCTAAGACCTAACCCTAATTCATAAATATTATCTATGACACCATTATGCTGACAAACTCTCTCTTAAACCTAGCCGCTGCCTTTAAATCAAATCTCAAGTATTCAACTTCAACTCAAATCTAAACAACAATGAATTTGTCTTCTTCAAAGGAGAGCTAAATCAATTTCAGAACTCATATTTCAGAACTCAAAACCTTCTTTGAGTTGTGAGTTCGATTTCTTTAATAAGATAATTAACAATTTAATTAGGTTGAGTTATGATTTGGGTTATATGGTTATGTCGTAATCATTGACCGTTATTTTATTATCTATGTTGTAAATCTATGATGTTATTATCTATGTTGTAAAGTTATGATGTTATTATCTATGTTGTAAATCTATGTTAATTATGGCTTATGTACAATGAATTCATAATGATGCTTCATATGCTAGTCTGGTTAGGTTTGTGGAACTAATTCATATGTTAAATCATATGTATGTATGCAAGTTTAGATGTTAATTTAGATACGAATCATATGCAAGTTAATGAGAATCATATACCACCTTACATGATTCATGACATCTATTTTATGTGTAAGCTTGGATCTAAAGTTTAGGCCAAGACATGTGTGAGTTATATGCTAGTATACAAAATTCTATATGCTAGTTTACATGTAGATCTTAATTTACATATTTGGATGCAAGTTTACACCATAGTTTATGTTGCATAAATCACATATGCAAGTGTGTGTGTGTGTGTATATATATATATATATGTATATATTGGAGTATGAATCATGTAATGTAAGTTTGTGACTATTGCCTATGCAAGTTTACATCTTATGATTATATCTATGACATCCATAGTTTATGCAAGTTTGTGACTTTGGCCTATGCAAGTTTTAGATAAAAACCTTATTTACACATGCAAGTTCATCCCTTATGTTTAGATCTACTTTTTATTCTATGCATGTTGTGGTGTTTTCTCTTTATTCTATAAGTTAGACTATTCGAGTCTAACGTATATTTCACGTTAAACTAACGAACATACAACGTGGGGCAATGGGATAATATTAAAAGATTTAATATTGAGAATTGGCATAAATGCCTTAAATGTGATGTTAATTGGTATAATTTTGTATACAGTAAATAGATGGACATAGTTAAGGTGTTAATTATGGACATAGTTAAATTTGTAATTGATTGACAAATTTGAATAGGGAAATTAATTCAAATTGGGGATAATTAATTATGTGTAATAATAAACCACCTAAGACACAAGGTTAGACTTGTTTGTGGTGTAAGACTGCCCGGACCCGCCTGACAAATCCAACTGCCACAAATGCCAGTCTAACGTGGGAGGTCTTAGGCATAAATTAAATGCATAACAGTTGTAAAGACATGAGGTTAGGCTCATTTGTGGTGTGAGACTGCCCGGACCCGCCCGACAAATCCAGCTGCCACAAATGCCAGTCTAATGTGGGAGGTCTTTACAAGGTTACGGTCTTAAAGAATTAAGAAATACTTAACCAGATAAACATGTAGTGGGACATGAGGGGGTTACGTGGGTGCCTTGGATGGCATGTGGAATTTAGTGGGTACCTTGGGTGGCATTTGAAATATGATTAGATGCACTTAACCAAGATTGAAACATGTAAGAAGACATGAATAAGAATGGGGTTAAGTGGGAAAACCCTTAGAGGGGACCAAGCATAGGTGGAAAAGCTTATGTCATGCATGGGGGCCCTTTTCAAACCAGTAACCCATTAAGTATCTTTGTGGGCTCGACCCAAGTCGAGGACGGGACACGCGTACTGGATTTGATTGTAAGAGGTCAAAACGGGTCAGTGGTGGCAACGCAAGTCCAACGGGTTCATATGCGTGTATGGGCCCGGGCTGGTAGGTAAGACGTTGTTGCATCATGTAGCTATAAGCCGTGCATTTTTGGTTGTATCGGGTTGCAACTTTAGGGAGTGATACACCCCACTGTGGGGCCAGCACGGGTATCTACGAGTTAGGGAGCCGATCGAATGGGGGTAGTGGGTACACCTAGTGGAGATAGGGGTAGATGGCACCTATGGAGGTAGCTAGTGGTACACGGAACTACCATTAGCAGTATTAAGTTCTGTAGGCGGGATCAACTTTTAGGGTGACTAGTAGTGGTGCAGTATAGTAATTATCTTATAGTGGTTTAGGTGCGCCTTTAACGTTATCTTTGTTCATCTTATTTCCTTGTTTGCTCTGTCATACCCAATTGTTCACAGTCATTTCCTTATTTTCCAGCTTATGCCTTAGCCTAGTTATTTTGATAATTATATTGTTAAAGTTATCGCACTCGCCAGACTTTATGTCTGACCCCCTTTTCTTTCCACCTCTTTCCTTCCTTCCACTACACCATAATGGCCATTTGGCAACTCTTATTTTTTTCAACTGCCAACACTTATATGTGTTATAGACTAGCGACACTAATATGTGTTGCCATAGCAAATATGTGTCACCAAAAATGTGCTAACACTTGTATGTGTTGGTAGGCCTAGTCAACCCTTCTTTTCTAAGGGCAAAAGGGTAACTTATCACACACAAACCCTATTCTTACCTCAACACTTATTCCTCAACATATATTGCTTTACGGCCGCGTCATAGATAAATAAAAAATGGGGCTTAGAAGAAATTATATCAGCGATTAGCTAATCCTCTCTCCACTGCTTCGATCCTCTCAAATTCTCTCTCCATTACTTCGATTTGGAGCTTCTACGATTTGGGGCTTCTACGAATTGGGGGCTTCTACGAATTGGGGCTTCTACGAATTGGGGCTTCAGGTAAAAAATCGATTTTTTGTTTGTTAACATGTGTCCCTTCGTTTATTAACTTGTATACAGATCGATTAGTCTAATTTAGCACTGCTTTTGCTATATGTAATCCTATACATAAGTTTGTGTTATGTGTTAGTCAACCAATACTATATTCTTGACTTACAGATAGGACCTGCCTTGTTTGTAAGGATAGGAATGTATGAATTTTGATATATGATCGATGCAACTATAGTTTGCATCTAAACAGTTTTTGAACTCACAATTTGATTGCACATTTATATATATACTGATATGTATGAAAAGTGCAAATACAATCATATATCCACTATGATTCTAGGACTGCCTATGATTTAATGAACATATATGTATAGACATGTATGTATCTGAGCTGTTGGTTAAAACATCTTTTGTGCTTGAACATATATTGATGATATATATATTTATAGTGATAAATTCACAATGTATGTTCAATTTTCTATAATTACAGGAAAACATGTTTTCAATTTTGTTTCAGTTTTATACTAATTGTATAAATAATTGATTCGAAATACTAAATTGGTAAAAGGTCATATCAACATGCAGAAAATGACCTTATGCATTTATAAATGACCAGCACTCATATTCATTGTTAAGATAAATCTGGCACTAATTTTGGGACTTGGCTAGGAGTTATGTTTTGAACCTAATCTTCCAAGCCTATGAATGATTGGCTCAGAATTATATTTGCACAAGTTCATATACATGTAAATCACGAGTTCAAACATCATTACTATTTTAGAATACATGGTGATGTATCTGTTCGGCAATAATGAATTGTTGTTTAATAAGATATGTAATTCCCTATTTAATAAGTTTTGATAGAATATTGACCACACCGCTTATTTATGGAAATATACCTGAATTGAATCTGAAATACTACAAAATTTGTTTGTAGTCATACTCTTAAAAGAATCATCATTGGATGTATTTCCTTTGATTTTTTTTTAAATTTGCTGTTTTCTGAACCATTGCAGTATATTAACCATAAGTGATGGAATATGATAATGTGTACAGAGGTTTTGAAAAATTATTGCAAATATGATTTGTCTTACTCTCAAGCTGTTAATTTTGTATTATAGAAAAAATGAACATTAAATCTGTTTTGGAACATTTTTTACTGTTCAACATCGCTTGACAATTATATACCTGGTATAATTGCTTAACTCTGTTTACATTAATGTAATGAGCAGATATATGATAATTTAAATTTATTGTGAATCTGATTTGCAATAAAAATTATAAATTGGTTTGCCCCTTACATATAAGATTAGGACCCATACTTTGTTGCATAATATTTGATGCTTGGATTGCATAATATTTGATGCTTGGATATGATCTTTATAGACATGGTTTTATGGCATGCACTGCAATTCATCATAATTAGATATGGTATAATTGTACCTGTATCTTACGGATGTACATATACATAAATCAGACATATTCCCTAGCACATAATTTTGTATTAACCCGCATCTTTACTGGACATTGAAATTGTATTCAAGATACAATTACACTGAGTAAAGTTCACATATTTTATATTCAAGATACAATTACACTGAGTAAAGCCCATCAGTTCAGCCCATCAGTTCACATATTCGTTGCTTTCCCTTTTGTAATACATTGATATCATTATGTAAAGTCGTATTCGACCTCTCCTTTTTGTTTTACAGTAAAAAGAAAAACCAATTCCCCTTTTAGAAAATTAAATCCTCAAGCTCAGATCCTACTTTGAAGTAAAGTTAAGTGTAGAAAAAAGACAAATAATCTACTTGCACCTGCTAGTTCCCTTGCACCTGCTAGTTTGAGTTTTGCGTGTTTATTGATGATTTGTGGTATTAATCTTGTTGAAATCGTTTACTATAAAATGACTATGAAAAACTGTTGCAAACATGGCTTGAGCTATTATAACTTCTCCAATACTAGTCAGATTCTAGAAATTCTTGTTTCAATTGACAGTTCATATTATCTGGTTTTTGCATATTCATTTCTAAGTCAATCTAAGGTCATTAACACCTCTGTATATGGTCTGGAAATCATACATGAGAGGGTTTTTGGTAACCTGGGCATAATAACGACTTGTTTCGACATATGCAGAGCCTGTGTCGACACATAAATCGACACAGACACTACCTGTGTCAACACAGGCCGAGGGAAATGCCCATGTTATTTGTTTTGATACTAGTGTGTTACTCCTAGTCTTGGTGGATTTTTAGTGAGGATTTTCTATGATTTTTTTAGCCTAATTCGAGAATATATCCCAAAAAATATTATGTTGTAATTTATCAAGCATCCAAACTAAACTTATAAGACTGTTTTGGCACATCTTTATGATGAATTTTAGAAGAAATATTCGATGTTCCTTACCTCTTTGCTTAAGTGCCAAACTATGCTTCATGCAATTGGTTTGGTTTGCTTCCATAAGGATTTTCAGAATTCGAAAATTGTGATCATTACGAATTTTTATATTTCATTCCATGTGGTTATCTTGATGATTTCCGAGCATACGGGCACAATTTCCAAATAAATTACTTTTAAATGAATTTCTTGATAATAGATATATACGCTTACAATCCTTTTCCAACTTGATATTGTTGCTGTTTATTTATTTTCTGCAGATGTCCTCCCACTCAAGGCCTTCGACCGATAATCCGTCTGTCTATTCAGACGATTCGAGTGATCCTCCTCAAATTGTATGTTCATCCGAATCTCATGCACCAACTACATTTAGCTTTATAGAGTCGAGCTTAGAAAGAGATCTGGCATTATTAAGTGTACATAATGATATGATACCGCCTACCAGATCGACATTACCAACAAGATTGCCACCCTTGCCAACGTTATATGTTGGAGAAGTACAATCTCGAAGATTGCTATGTCGTTGCAACATTGAACCACTATTCAAAACATGCTATTTGAATAAAAACGTTGGACGTCGATATTTTATTTGTGCAAATACTGGAACTCTTAGAGACTGTGGATTCATCCATTGGATTGATGAACCATTATGTGATCGTGGTGTGTAATTTGCATTGGAGGTTCTTGAAGAAAACAGAAGGCTTAAAAAGGAGCTTAAATTGCAAGATTTCATCGAGTTCAATAGACAAAAGATGTGTCAAAATTAAGAAGGTATGATTTTGAACTTATAACATTTACCACTATTTGAAACTTAAATGATGCTATTTAATTAAATGCACGCAGGAAGCAGTGAAACAGAGAAAAAGATAAATTTTGGTGGTACAAGCTATGCAAATTTTTGGATGTAAGGTTCGTTATATGGATGGAGTTTCGCATTTGGTACTTGTGGACTTCAAATATGAAAAACATCTTGCATTTTGTTAATTATGTATTGTGTTTACTATGGAATTGGATATTGTATATGTGTTGAATTTAGTATCTTTATGTATTATTAGTTTTTGTTAGTTTGTAGTTTGTTGTTGTCACAAATATGGATTTTTTTTCTTATGGATTTTGTTACACGTTATGTTGAGATAATATCATAGCTGAATGCATATTAAATAGAGACTATGCCATCTTATATGTAAATATAAGCATTAGCAATGAATATGTTTGCAACTCTTATATGTATTACCATATCTTATGGTTCCAACGTTTATAAGTGTTAGCAATGAATATGTTTGTAACTCTTATAAGTGTTACCATATCTTATAGTTCCAACATTTATAAGTGTTAGCAATGAATTTCCTGTAACACTTATAAGTGTTACCATATCTTATAGTTCCAACATTTATAAGTGTTAGCAGTAAATTTCGTGTAACACTTATAAGTGTTAGCAATGAATAGGTTTATAACACTTATAAGTGTTAGCAGTTACTCTGTTTGTAACACTTATAAGTGTTACAGGAAATTCCTCACAGGCCGTTGGTGACACTTAAAAGTGTTACGGAAATTATTTGTAACACATATACTTGTTAGGAATCCACTGTTTTGGTGTAGTGTTCCCCCCTTAGGTTTGCAAGGAGGGAATACTACAGCTTATTGCCGATTTCCTTCAGTTGCTCGAAGATAGTAGATGTATCACTTGGGACTCTCTCATCTTTATGGCTTTGCTTATGCTCAGTGGGGATTTATGCATTTATGTTATTTATGTATTAGCTTCTTTATGTACTTTGAAGTTTTTGGAAAAGACTACTAATCCTGTTGTAATGGTTTTGGAGACTACTTATGTAAACTCGTTTTGAGTTATGATGCTATGAAATACATTTTAACTTCCACTGTGTTGTTTTATTTATTTATTTATTCTTGTAACTTATCTTTTCTATACTACAATAACGCTTCATGGACATTGATGCATTCCCTTTGTGAGTGACATTAATGGACATGGGGTGTTACACGTGGTATCAGAGCTATGGTTGCAAGAACAGATAAAAAGTTTTGAAAAGCGTTTTTAAAAATTATTATTTTCCTAGAAAGTATTTTCAAAAACTTGTTTTGAAGAAGCTATTTTCTAGGAAAGTTTACTTTAAAGAGCATAATCCTCGCAAGCCATACATCTCTCTTTCGCTTCCCTTGTTTTGAAACTCTTTCTTTTTCTTTTCAGCATGTCTGGAGCATCTGAGATACCAGAGGGTGTTCATGTACCCGGTTGGTTTCGTCAATATCTCGAGGCTAGGGCCGCTACCGCGGGTCCGGCCAGCGTTCCTCCTCCTCCCCCCCAGCTCCAGTCATTCCTCCGCGTGGAGATACTTTCTCCAAGATATGTAAAGACTTTCGATCGATGGGTGGAAAATCTTTTAGTGGGACTGAAACGTTCATTGAAGCTAGAAATTGGTTGAAAGAAGTGGAGGATCTGTTTGGCATTTTCGATTTGTTCGATTGTAAGAAGGTCCAATTGGCTGCTTGGTTGATGAAGGATGAAGCTTCGTTTTGGTGGGAGGTTACTAATGGGGAGCGTCTAGTTGATACATAGCCAGATTTCAGGCGTAGGTTTGAGGCAAAGTTTCTCTCATGGGCTGAAGAGAATTTATATATGGAAAGATTGGCATTGAAGCAAGGGAATCTATTAGTGAAAGAATACGTCAACAAGTTCAATCAGTTGGTGAGGTTTGGTTTGGACTTGGTGAATACACCCGAAAAGAAGGCCCTGAGATTTGTTAAGGGTTTGAACGAGCCACTACATGGGTTAGCTATGACCCACATCCCTATGGGGGCTAACTTTGAGAAACTAGTTGACATGGCACTTATGCATAAAGAGGAGAAGGGTGCCAATGCTAATAAGGCACCCGAGAATAAAGGGGATCAAAATAAACCGCAGCAGCAACAACAAAACAAGAAGGGCGGGAAGAACAATAATGGAAAAGGAAAGAAGAAGTGCTTTAATTGTGGGACACTAGGCCATCTGAGTAAAGACTATAGGAAAAAGAAGAAGACTGGCTGTTTCCACTCTGGAGAGGCAGGTCATCTAGTTATGGGCTGCCCAAGGAAACAGGGACAAGGGCAAAGAACTTCTGGAGGGCAACTTCAGGCTCTCATGGCACCGAGGCAGGCAACGGAGTAGGTCCAGGCTCTCGCGATCCCACTGCTGCAAGAACGAGGTAGAAACATTTCCTTTGAGAGTTTAGTTTTTTTTGTTTGATCATCCTGTCCGTACTTTATTTGATTCTGGCGCATCACACTCGTTTATCTCTACATCATTAGTTGAAACACTGCACTTAAATACTAGTCTTGTTGTGGATCCCATTGTAGTCTCAAATCCTATTGGTGGGTCGGCTCATTTATCCTTGGTCTATAGGGATTTGAGATTGTCGATCATAGGCGTTGGTTTTGAACGTAATGCTTTTGTGCTTGGTTTCATAGGCTATGGGTAGATTCTAGGGATGGATTGGCTAGCCAGATATGGTGCCATCCTAGATTGTGAACGAAGGGTAGTAAAATTGTTCACTCGTAGTGGAATGACCCTTGATATTTCTTGCGACCCTAGAGGATCGGTGATGCTTAGTTATCTTGAGCCACTTGACGCATCCAATGATGATTTACATTCTGTTCGTATAGTCCGTGAATATGTGGACGTCTTCGATGAGGTGAGGGGTCTACCACCAAAACGTGAGATAAACTTTCGTATTTATCTTATAGATAATGCAAAACCAGTATCTCTGCCAGTGCGCCACATGGCTCCTCATGAGAGGAGGGAGCTCAATAAGCAAGTAGGGGAGTTGCTTGAGAAGGGATTCATAAGATGTAGTATATCGGAGTGGGGTGCTCTAGTAGTATTTGCCACGAAGGCGGATTGGTCCCTTAGACTTTGTGTGGACTATAGAGAACTTAATAAACTTACTAAGAAGAATAGGCACCCACTGCCGAGGATTGACGATCTCTTTGATCAGTTAGTTGGCGCCTCAATGTTATCGCAGTTGGACTTAGCCACTGGTTTCCATCAGTTGAGAGTGGTTGAGGATAGCATAGATAAGACTTCCTTTAGGACTCCGGATGGTTTCTATGAGTGGCTTGTGATGCCCTTCGGTTTGACAAACGCTCCCGCATACTTTGTTGACTTGATGAGTAGGGTGTTTAGGGAGTACCTTAATAAATTCATGGTGGTCTTTGTGGATGACATCTTGATCTTTTCTAAGAGCAAGGAAGAGCACGCCCTACATCTTAGGGAAGTATTGGATACCTTCCGAGCGCAAAACCTTAAAGCTAAATTTTTTAAATGTCACTTTTGGAGGAAGGAAGTGCGATTCTTAGGGCACGTGGTTTCCAAAGAAGGGATAGCTGTGGATCCCGCGAAGGTGGTGGCCATCCAAGATTGGAAGGTCCCTAAAATGCTACCGAGGTGAGGAGTTTCTTGGGGTTGGTTGGCTAATATAGGAAGTTTATCAAGGACTTCGCAAAGATATCATCCCCATTGACATGCTTGACGAAGAAGAACCTAGTTTTCACGTGGGACGTAGATTGTGATGATGCGTTCCAATGTTTAAAGAGAGCTTTGACCACAGCCCCAGTCTTAGTGTTGCCAGATGGGAGTAAGCCATTTACCGTGTATACCGATGCTTGTGGGACAGGATTAGGCACAGTCTTAATGCAAGAGGAAAGGGTAATAGCATATGGAGGAAGGCAGTTGAGAGTGCATGAGAGAAATTACCCTACACATGACCTAGAGTTGGCCGCTATTGTTTTCGCGCTTAAGTCCTGGCACCATTATCTTCTTGGCAAGAAATTCGAATTGTTCGCTGACCACAAATCACTAAAATACTTGTTCTCTCAGAAAGACTTGAACTTAAGGCAGCAAAGGTGGATGGAATTCTTAGCGTCCTACAATTTCGAGATAGCATATACCCCGGGCAAGAGTAACGTGGTGGCAGACGCCTTAAGTAGGAAAAAGTTGTCCTTGAGTCCATTGTTTATTGAGCGGCAAAGCTTAGAGTTTATCTCTACGTTTGACTTCAGACCTTCCGTTGACTTTGTACCCCGTTTGCTAGCATCCTTAGAGGTCAGACCTACGCTTTTGGGATGGATTGGTAAGGCACAGCGAGATGACCCACAGTTGGTTGAGTTAATAGAGAAGCTTATAAGGGGGGGAGTCATCGAGCCATCTCAGTAGGTATACCCTAGATAATAAGGGTTAGTTACGTAGGGACGGTAGACTTTGTGTACCACGAGACGAGAACTTGAGGAAGACCATTCTTGACATACACATCGTTCGAAGATGACCATTCATCCCCGCGGGGACAAGATGTACATGGACATGAGACGAGTTTACTTTTGGGCCGGTATGAAGAGGGATGTGGATGAGTTTGTCGCTAGATGCTTGGTGTGCCAACAAGTAAAAGTAGAGCAAAAGAAGCCCGATGGGTTGCTTCACCCATTGGAGTCCCACAGTGGAAGTGGGAGAGTGTCTCGATGAACTTTGTTGATGGGTTACCGAAATCGAGGAAGGGTAATACGGGGATTTGGGTCATGGTAGATAGACTTACTAAGAGCGCCCATTTCATTCCCGTGAAGAGTAAGAGGACTGCTCCAAGGTTAGCCTCTGTATACATTCGAGAGATAATTTGTTTGCATGGTGTTCCTTCTAGCATAGTGAGCGATCGCGATCCTTTCTTTACTAGTGAGTTTTGGAAGAGCTTGCAAGAGGCGGTAGGGACTTAGTTATGTTTGAGCACCACATATCATCCTCAGATGGATGGCCAGACCTAGAGGGTGAATCGTATTCTAAAGGACCTTTTGAGGCTATGTGTTTTAGACTTCGGAGGTACATGGGAGGAGCATCTTCCTTTTGTGGAGTTCGCATATAATAATAGTTTTCAGTCTAGCATTGGCATGGCACCTTTTGTGGCTCTCTATGGAAGGCCTTGTCATTCACCTTCATATTGGTGGGAATCTACATATAAGATCTTACTTGGGCCCGATATGATTAGAGAGACTTCAGAAAAGATCGATTTGATTTGAAGGAGGATGAATACGGCGCAAGATAGGCAGAAATTGTATGCGGACAAGTGGAGGACAGATCTAGAATTTGATATTGGGGACATGGTATTTATCTTGGTGTCTCCATTACAGAATGTTGTTCGCTTTGGGTCTGTAGGGAAGTTAGCACCAAGGTTCGTAGAGCCGTTTCCTATTAAGGAGAGGATTGGACAGATGGCGTATAGAGTGGAATTGCCCGAGAGACTTAGTGGTGTACACGACGTATTCCATGTATCACATTTGAGGAAGTATTTGCACGAGACCGCGGAAGTGGTAGAGCCGAACTTGCTTAGAGAGGTGGAGATAGAGCATGAAGCGACGATTCGACGAGCTCCTACATGCATTCTTGGGTCGGAGATTAAGAAGTTGAGAAATCGAGAGGTCAAGCTAGTCAAAGTGCAATGGGGAGATGATGAGAGCAACGCTAGTTGGGAGACGGAAGAGAAGATACGTTCATTGTACCCTTTTCTTTTCGAGGGTATGTCTTTTAATTTCTCCTTTATCGCTTAGCTTGTACTCGTTTTATCCTTAGTATTCCTCTCGCTAGTATCTTTGACCTTTAAATAGGGTAGTCCTATGGTTGAAACATGTGTTTGAGACATGTTATGTATGGTGGATGCATGTGGATGCAAGTGTTTGCTAGTGGTTGCTCGTGGATGCATATACACGCACTTTAGGCACTAGATCGGCTCAGTCACTTTCACATTGCATATTGCATATAAATGGATGTATTTAGTAGAATGAATGTACATTGAATGTGTGTATCATATGGATGTTGCATTTGAATGAATGGTTGTGCACACATGTAGTAATGATATGTATAGGGTTCTTTGCATACATGATGGATACATGGCACTATCATTATTTGCATTAAGGAGGTCGACTGAATCAGTGGACCGCCTGATTTTCCATTAGTATACGAACATATACACACACTATGCATATGTACATGAAAGGCATTAGAAATCTTTTAACGACAATGGTTGCCAGTGGTTGACGGTTGAGTAGATGGATGATTGGATGGTAGGATACGTTCTTCTTGACTTAGAGATTTCGAGGACGAAATCCTTTAAGTAGGGGAGAATGTAACACCCCGAATTTTGAATGATTGAATTAACTAAATTTAAGAACACTTCATTTTCAAAAGAGGAATGAAGGGAAACGGGTTGCAGCATTGCGTTCGTCTCGGAATTCTACATGGAATAGAGTCCAAGTTTTCGAAAAACGGAGTCCGGACGAAGGAGATAATGCCCTCGGAAGATAAGAAATATATATATATATATATATATATTGAGTAGGCCGACCAGGGAGGTCGACCATAGTGTCGACCTGGGTACTCCCAGGTCGACCTAGGGGTCGACCTCCCCCCGGGGGGTCAAACCTGGTTCGGCTAGGTTGCTGGATGGTGCGATTCTTTGGGCTGGGACAATTTTGATGGTCCAGATCAGTTTTAGGGTTAATCCTAAGGCCTAAATAACTTCCTACACCTATATATACACCCTAAGACCTAACCCTAATTCATAAATATTATCTATGACACCATTATGCTGACAAACTCTCACTTAAACCTAGCCGCCGCCTCTAAATCAAATCTCAAGTATTCAACTTCAACTCAAATCTAAACAAAAACGAATTTGTCTTCTTCAAAGGAGAGCTAAATCAATTTCAGAACTCAGATTTCAGAACTCAAGACCTTCTTTGAGTTGTGAGTTCGATTTCTTTAATAAGATAATTAACAATTTAATTAGGTTGATTTATGATTTGGGTTATATGGTTATGTTGTGAATCATTGACCGTTATGTTATTATCTATGTTGTAAATCTATGATGTTATTATCTATGTTGTAAAGTTGTGATGTTATTATCTATGTTGTAAATCTATGTTAATTATGGCATATGTACAATGAATTCATAATGATGCTTCATATGCTAGTTTGGTTAGGTTTGTTGAACTAATTCATATGTTAAATCATATGTATGTATGCAAGTTTAGATGTTAATTTAGATACGAATCATATGCAAGTTAATGAGAATCATATACCACCTTACATGTTTCATGACATCTATTTTATGTGTATGCTTGGATCTAAAGTTTAGGCCAAGATATGTGTGAGTTATATGCCAGTATACAAAATTCTATATGCTAGTTTACATGTAGATCTTAATTTACATGTTTGGATGCAAGTTTACACCATTGTTTATGTTGCATAAATCACATATGCAAGTATATATATTGGAGTATGAATCATGTAATGTAAGTTTGTGACTATTGCCTATGCAAGTTTACATCTTATGATTAGATCTATGACATCCATAGTTTATGCAAGTTTGTGACTTTGGCCTATGCAAGTTTTAGATGAAAGACCTTATTCACACATGCAAGTTCACCCCTTATGTTTAGATCTAGTTTTTGTTCTATGCATGTTGTGGTGTTTTCTCTTTATTCTATAAGTTAGACTGTTCGAGTCTAACGTATATTTCACGTTAAATGAACGAACGTACAACGTGGGGCAATGGGATAATATTAAAAGATTTAATATTGAGAATTGGCATAAATGCCTTAAATGTGATGTTAATTGGTATAATTTTGTATACCATAAATAGATGGACATAATTAAGGTGTTAATTATGGACCTAGTTGAATTTGTAATTGATTGACAAATTTGAATAGGGAAATTAATTCAAATTGGGGATAATTAATTATGTGTAATTATAAACCGCCTAAGGCACGAGGTTAGACTCGTTTGTGGTGTAAGACAGCCCGAACCCGCCCGGCAAATCCAGTTGCCACAAATGCTAGTCTAATGTGGGAGGTCTTAGGCATAAATTAAATGCGTAACAGTTGTAAAGACACGAGGTTAGGCTCGTTTGTGGTGTAAGACTGCCCGGACCCTCCCGACAAATCCAGTTGCCACAAATGCCAGTCTAATGTGGGAGGTCTTTACAAGGTTACAGTCTTAATGAATTAAGAAACACTTAACCAGATAAACATATAGTGGGACATGAGGGGGTTAAGTGGGTGCCTTGGGTGACATGTGGAATTTAGTGGGTCCCTTGGGTGGCATTTGAAATACGATTAGATGCACTTAACCAAGATTGAAACATGTAAGAAGACATGAATAAGAATGAGGTTAAGTGGGAAAAACCTTAGAGGGGACCAAGTATAGGTGGAAAAGCTTGTGTCATGCATGGGAGCCCTTTTCAAACCAGTAATCCATTAAGTATCTTTGTGGGCTCGACCCAAGTCGAGGACGGGACACACGTACTGGATTTGATTGTAAGAGGTCAAAACGGGTCAGCGGTGGCAACGCAAGTCCAAAGGGTTCATATGCGTGTGTGGGCCCGGGCTGGTAGGTAAGACGTTGTTGCATCGTGTAGATATAAGCCGTGCATTTTTGGTTGTATCGGGTTGCCATTTTGGGGAGTGATACACCCCACTGTGGGGCCAGCACAGGTATCTACGAGTTAGGGAGCTGATCGAATGGGGGTAGTGGCTACACCCAGTGGAGATAGGGGCAGACGACACCTATGGAGGTAGCTAGGGGTACACGAAACTACCATTAGCAGTATTAAGTTCTGTAGGCGGGATCAACTTTTAGGGTGACTAGTAGTGGTGCAGTATAGTAATTATCTTATAGTGGTTTAGGAGCGCCTTTAACGTTATCTTTGTTCATCTTATTTCTATGTTTGCTCTGTTATACCCAATTGTTCATAGTCATTTCCTTATTTTCTAGCTTATGCCTTAGCCTAGTTATTCTGATAATTATATTGTTAAAGTTATCACACTCGCCAGACTTTATGTCTGACCCCCTTTTCCTTCCACCTCTTTCCTTCCTTCCCCCCCCCCCTCCTCAGGTTTGCAAGGATGGAATACTACAGTTTAGTGCTGATTTTCTTCAGTTGCTTGAAGATAGTAGATGTATCACTTGGGACTCTCTCATCTTTATGGCTTTGCTTATGCCCAATGGGGATTTATGCATTTATGTTATTTAAGTATTTGCTTCTTTATGTACTTTGAAGTTTTTGGAAAAGACTAGTGATCCTGTTGTAATGATTTTGGAGACTACTTATGTAAATTCGTTTTGAGTTATGATGCTATGAAATAAATTTTAACTTCCGCTGTGTTGTTTTATTTATTTATTCTTGTAATTTATTTGTTCTATACAGCAATAACGCTTCATGGACATTGATGCATTCCCTTTGTGAGTGACATTAATGGACATGAGGTGTTACAAAATCCGTTTCACTAAAATCAGATGTTTTGGCATCCCTGGGCTGTTTTTCCTATCCGAATTTTACGTTTAAAGGGGGCTCGTTACACGTCTTCGAATGGAGCATCTTGACACTACTAACTTTATAACATTGCGTCCGTCTCATCAAGATGATATCCGCAATATATTCGTTTGTTAGTTTCGGTGCTTTATTCACATCGAAATTGCTAAAATTCTTGCGTCGTTCATTTTTAAAACAGAGCCGTTTGAGTTCGATGTGTCCTATTCTGGTCTCTTATACTTTTCTAATCATCTTGGGTCTGTAATACCCGTCCTTTTAGTTTACAAAAACACTACTTTAATTTTTATTTTATTTTCTATGCTTGTAAGGGACAAACATATATATATGAAATTCAGTCATGTGCTTGTTGCGTTTTTTTCCTCATTTCAAAAGTCATGCATTTAGTTTTAAAAGAAATGAAACGTGTTTAGCCCAATGGAACAAAAACCATTCGATTTCCATTTCCGTTAAACAATAATTAATTCCCAAAAACATTTAGGTTCCCATCCATTCAAAATTAGATAACCCCTTATGCTATTTCAACTTCGATGCATACTAAAATCCAATTTTTTCGTTGCATCACGGACCCGTTTACCATTTCGAAGCACTACTTCGTGTGTATAAAAAAGAACAGTACCATCGTAAATACTAAATAACTATTCTCTCTCTTCTTCTTTATTTTTCTGCGCCTCTCTACTTTTATTTCTTCCCTGTGTCTTGTTCTTTCCATCCCGACCTGTTGTTCCATTTTCCCCCTCACCACTTCCTTCTTTAGCCCACCGCAATCTTTCCCATTCCCTCATTTCCCCAGCGTTCTCCATGTCTGCACAGAAACATCCGAAGAAAGCCAAGCTCCACTGTGACCAAAGCCATCCGACACCTGCTCCGACCAATGCCCTGAAATCACCGACCAATCGTCGTTCCTCCATTCACAGCTCAGACCTTTTTCGCCATCCGTTCACAACTCCGCCTTACCACTACCGCCTGCGAGCCTTCTAACCGAGCCAACAGCAAGTCGCGAATCCCTGTTGTCCCTGCTTCCCCTTCTGTCTAGTCTGGCTTCCCTCGTCAACAATGAAGCCGAGATCGACCCGACTCAACTTAATCGTGCCAAGCTCTTCCCGCTGCCATGCCTGCTAAGCCTGCTACGATGACGGAAACCATTCCTCAACCACACCTTCCCTGAACCTGCGGATCACCTTGCCTAGCCTCGACCTTCAGCCTCGTGATTCTTTTCCTTTTTGTATTATATATATGTATATATTATTTTCTTTTGCGTGAGTATGTGTTATTATGATATGTGTGTATTTCGTGTATGTTATGTTGTGTTTGTGTATATGTGCGAGAATTGGTTTTAGTGTGAGTTAGTGTGCCTGAGTTTTATTATATTTTTCCTATTCGATTTAAGTGAGTGTTTGTTGGTTCATGTGTATTTTTATGGGTATTTGTGTGTGTAATTGGGTGTGCGGTGTTTTGTAAATTACTTATGTATTATTTGTCTGTGTGTGAGTTATAAATCTACCTCTATTTAAGCGTTAGATATGTGTTTATTCACACACACACACACATATATATATATATATATATATATATATATATATATATATATATATATTTCAATATATGTATTTGGGTTTCGATTGTGTGTGTACGCTTAAAGTGTGTATATATTTTGACGATGTTTGTATATATATGTTTATATATACATATATATATATATATATATGTATTTTACTATGTTCGTATATAAATATTATTTTATAAAAGGGAAGCGTTGTGTTTATTTTATGATTATTTGTTTGGTGTTGAGTTCAGAAAACCATCCCCAAACCCCATAGCCATACCAATTCGTAGAGAAATTCCCTAGCCTCCTCTCATAAAAATTAAAATAATTATTGAGTGGTTCTCAAGTTCTAATCCATTCAGAGTCATACCTGGAAGTCGTCGTTTCAATTTTGTGTCAATCTGTTTGCAGCCTCTATTTCTGTGCCACGAAAGGTGAGTTTATCTCACACTTGACCTACATTGTTTCGTGGATGATGGGTTTAGCATTAATGAATTGTTATGAAATGCATATGATTGCTAGCAAAAATTATTTTTTGATATGTATACGCCTTTTGTATATGATACATAAATGCACAGATGATATATGACTTATGATGTTATTGATGCTATGTGTTGATTTGTTATGTTGTTGATATCCCTAGTTTAGGAAATATCACTGAGGGTTGAAATGATACATACCCGAACAGACATTAGATTAAGGGAAAATCGTTATGGGTTGAAATGATAGACTTGAACAATTTTTAATGAATTCGGAATTGCGGGTTGAAATGATAGACCCATAGAAAATTTATAAACTGCGAGTTGAAATGACAAATATGCATATCACTTGACCATAGGGTAGAAAACCATATACGGACCTCGTTGGTCATGTTTTCGAAGTAAAGTGATTTGGATAATTTGATTTTAAAATAATAACTTATGATTTTATAATTTATACTTTAAAGATTTTTTTAACTTAAATTTTGTAAATTTAAATTATGTGTTTTAAATGATTTTTTTAAGTAAATATGGATTTAAATGTTTATTTAAGATTTTACTTATAATTTTATTTATTTAAAATAATATAATTTAATCAATAAGTATTTAAACTTTTATAATAAATTATTCTTTTAAAAACTATTTCTAAGTTATTTTAAACTTATATATGTTTATAAAGCTATTTTCTATTTAAGTTTATAAATTTATAACTTATATATATATATATATATATATATTTTCAAAGCTTATTTTTATATATATTTTATAGACTTAAATAATGAACTGATATGTGGATAAGTTTTGAAAATTGCGATTTTTTATATATTGTATAAATTGTATGAACTTATATATATTTTATAGACTTAAATAACTTATATTTTCTATTTGAGTTCATTTCTTAAACTGATTTATAAGAATGTTTTAATCGTATAAATTGTATGAATTGAATAGGCTTTGATTTGAATTCTTTAAGTAATGAGTTTGAATTATACAACTTCACTTATGAAATATAATATGGCTTAATTGAATTGAATTATAATGATTTGATTTGAATTATATATATATATATATATATGTGTGTGTGTGTGTGTGTGTGTGTGTGTGTGTATTGAACTCGGACTTATATTAGACTTAATGAATCAATTTGAGTGAATTGTTTTTACTTGAGTATTGATGAGAATAAATCACGTTAAATAAAATCAAAATTAAATATTTAATTTTGAATTCAAATCTGAACCTGAGATTTCGTATAAATGATTTTATCAAGTGATTTATAAAGTAATGATCACAGTGTGAAAAATGTAAATAATTGGTTATTAAAGAGACCAAGATCGGATATTGTCATACTCTCTGCCAGTACCAAAAACCACTTTAACAACTGTGTATGCGGTGGAGTTCCAGAATGAATTAGGATGATTTGGAGGTGATTACTGGATTTGAAGAAAAATAACGATGATGGATAGCCTTGACTTTCGGCTCAGAATTGAAATGACTAAAATAGGAGCCATACCCAGGCTAATGTGAGTTAGCAACTCTTAGTAGGCATGCTTCTTCGATATCATATATATTACTTTGTGATTTTTGGCATGCCTTTGATTTTTGGGAGTATTGTCTGAGGTGGGTGGTAGTCGCGGCTATGCGTTACCACCAGCCTGGGTCCGCAATCTGATAGAATCCTCTTGATGAGTATTGCCTCGATGCCTTATCATATTTATCCTGATCGAACTCATATGATATCGATTTGTGCCGTACCTATGGAGTGCCCTTATGATAGCCACTAGTTGGACTTTACGGTACTGTATAGACTATGGCATTATAAACGGTGTAAGGGTAATAATGGTAATCCCGCTTATGCTATTTTCAATAGTATATTTAACATAGACACTATTATAAGAGCGTATTATATTATATCATATTAGTTTAACGGATCCTTAGAGGATGGTGATCTCAAACATCCTTTAATTTACTGATGCATTTCACTGAACATTTCATTTGAGTTGATTTACTTCCATGAGAATGTTAGTCCTGAGAATTGTTTTGTTTTTGCATTACTGCTTGGGTCAGATTGAGTATTACAGTTTTCAAGATTTACCCTTAGAGTTTGGAGCTTATATTTGTTTCGCTCAGCTATATCTACCTATTCTATTGATCCAGTTTCAGCTATTCTTTTCATTTCTATTTTGTACATTTATCATTTATTTATGTATTAGAAATTCATTGTATTAGACTTCCGCTGTATTATTTATGTAAATTCCGTTGTAAAATTTTATTTAGTAGCTTCATGAACTAATATTGTATTATGTATTTTCCGCTGCGAGATATTATATTGCTCTGTGTTTGTGATTCTGTTATTTATTCTATTTACCTCATAAGTTAATAACAATCTATCGATTCAAACGATTCGAGTTGGTTTTAACCGGCTTAGAGCGGACGAAAGATAGTATCTTACATGTGGAATCGGAGCTTTGGTTTATTAAAGCTTTAGCTTATGTGGTAAAAACTCATCAGAGATAGGGTAATTGTAACGACCTGCCTTTTTGGACAGTTTTTGTCGGTAATTAAACCAACTTAAACCGTTCACAAAGACGGATGGTCATGGGTACTTACATATTTGCGCAAAAATAACAGAACTTTTATTTCATTTCATTTATTACAGCAGTGATTACAAGGAATAATAGAGAACCATATATGATTAGCGAAAATAAGCTCACAAATCATAACTCTAGCTTCAAATCTGAATCCAGCTCTAAAATCTAAACCTGCAAACTAAACTTCTAGCTTCACATGTAAAATTATGGGCACCCAGAGTTTAGGTGTGAAAACAATAAACTCTTGGTCAGTCGTGGGACTGGTGTGAGAATTCGAAAACAGTTCTTATTTAGGATTCATTTTAAAGTTACGAAATTCACGGGACCACACCGCTAACGCGGAACGGGTTCACTCCATGTGAATTCCCGTGCATAGAAATTCGCAATGACTTTGGAAAATGAAGCTATCATAAGCTCATCCCATATCACACAATGCAGGTGCATACCAGATGGGCGAGTTTTTCCTTATGATAACCAAAAATGCTTTATTATGAGAAAATCCTCTTTTAGTATTATCATTAGTGCATATTTTTGATAACCATTTCACAAATATATATATTATCCTTAGTGAACATAGTAACTATTCCGACATATATAGTTTACAAACAAAATGAAAGGCTCGTATTGGTTATTGGATTTTCCAATATGATGGTTCCTGGCACGAAAGATCAATCGAGGACACGAAGCTAAGTATCTCCCGGTTAACATCCAGACAACGGACACCGAATACATAGCACAAAAGTATATATCCCGGATAACATCAAGACATCGGACACAATATATACTTTATTACCTCAAGTTTCGCAGTGGATCTACCACCGAAGCTTTCGATTTTCACTAGAGATTATGTATATAACAAAGCCGCCGGTTTAACATCAATCCGGCGTGTGAGGTTCGTCAAGGTCATGATATACACAAAGCTACGCTTCAATAAGCCTTGCTTTGATTATCGTTAGCTCATTTCATAACTCGAGTATGCCACATTGTCAATTCACGACATATTACTGATTTCTATCAGTGCATACCCTCTAAGTTCATATGACTAAGAGATGAGGATAATATGCTGCCAAAAATCCGATATATTAACGGAAATCAGTGCTATGTGGTCAATTTCAATGTCAGACACACAATCCATACAAGTCCGTTCTAGGCCTGAACGGAACGACAACCCAAAAATATTCAAATATATTCAGATCTCATGCCATTTATAACCTCGTATCAGGTTTACGGCCAGATCCGAGACATCAGCAATCAACCCAAACAGTTCGAATATACTTGGCCTTCACTTATCGATTTCCATGTTTCCAGTTTTATATGTCGTATTATTACCTAAAATGGTTTTCGAACATATATTCGATCTCAGACTTTCCAAATAATTAGCATATTTTAAAACAATCACTACAACAAATATGTTCATTAACAGCATTGAAAAAACGCTGTTATATAATTTTATAGCGTTTTGAAGAACGCTGTCTACCGACACGTTGTTATAGGTCATGGGAATATCAAAATACTTGGAAAACGTTGTAGAAAAAGGACATACTATAGCGTTTTAGTTGGTGTTGTTGTTATGTTTTGTACAACATTTCAATTGGCGTTGTCATTATGTTTATACAGCGTTTTGTGTTATTGTGTTTGCATAGCTAACACAAATTATTCCTTCTTCATCACATATATAACAGTGTTTTATGTGGGTTAGAAACGTTGTTATCGTCTTCGTACCATAGTATTTTTATGAATATATAACAGCATTTTAAAACGGCTATAACCATTGTCATCGTGCATATATTATAGCGTTTTCAACATATATTACATCGCTGTGACGGCCCGCCCCGCACCAACCGATATTTACTCCTAAGGTGCGCTATACACATGTCCAGTTAGCACGGAACGGGTCGTCAAAAGGGAAAAGGAAGAAGGAAATGAACATACAAAGAACCTGTAGAATGTCTCACAGCACATAGAACAAAATATAATAATAACATACTTGACATAAAACAGGAGAGACAGTGCATAAGCTGAAAACCAAAACTAAGCATCGTAGCAGCGGAAATCCAAAATACAGCTTATTACAACTTTTCAAACTATCTCAAAGCAAAAGCAAGATAAAGGAGGTACACTACTAATGCCCAAGTAGTGACCACCAGCGACACAGGAATAATATATATATATATATATATATATATATATATATATATATATCATACGTGGAAGCCTCCTGCCCGCCTCCGAATCAGCTACTCGCGCATCACCAGCTAACCTGTCTCTAGTCTTCTCGTGTGAGCACCCAGAGTAACAAGAGGAGACATAAAACTCTGGGTCAGACATAAAGCCTGGTATGAGCGATAAGCATCTAAAGTGAATAATAACAGGTAGACTAAAACATACCTGAACCTGGACCTGCAACCAAAGAGTTAGCACTACATACTGTACAACATTCTAAGGTGCCATATCAAATGGTGTAAAGATACGGAGGTGGGGGTGTACATGTCATAGTGATGGCAAACAATCAAACATAGCAACCATCCTCACATCTCTCGCTCAGTGCATAAAGCATACGATATTCACCACTTCGATCACCCAACATACCTTGCTACGATCAATTTGCCCCATAAAGTCATAAATGGCTTCACTGCACTGATAACGTAGCCACTAATCCTTCGCTATGTCCACTTGCCCCATGGAGTTGTTCACCCCATCTACGGTGGCTCATAGCCTTACCAATCCGTACTATGTCCACTTGCCCCATGGAGTTATTCACCCCATCTGCGCTGGCTCATAGTCTTACTACGCATCACCTTGCCCCTCAAGTCATAATGACTCTACTGCACTGATAACGTAGTCTTGCTACCATCACCTTGCCCCTCGAGCCATTATGATTCTACTGCACTGATAAGTAGCCCATAATCCATTTTTAGTGGTGAATCGAAGTTATGAACGTCGACAACTCCTTAGTACACGTCCCACAGCAAAGCCCAACCATGAAGTGAACTCATCGGTTCCTAACTAGATCCCGAGCTCTAACTTCCCATATTGGACTACCTTTGCATCTCGGGTTATTGGTCAATACTGGGTCGGGTCGGATTCTCTTCAAGTTATCGGTTCGGGTCGGGTCCCCTGCGTTGCGTCAGTTCGGGTCTTCCTCTGTAGCGGTTCGGGTCGGGTCCACTCCATCGCGTCGGTTCGGGTCGGGTGTCTCACTTCGGGTCGGGTCGGGTGCCATCTCCCATCCAGTTCGTGCTTCCGCTCCGATCCGCTCCCTCGTTCTTCACGTGCTCCGATCCGATCCCTCCATCTTTATCCGATCCGATCCCTTCACCTTTATCCGATCCGATCCCAGTTCAGTTAGTGTGGCCTTCCTTTTTGCCAATTTTCTGAAGTGTCAGGCTCCGATCCGATCGAATTCCTTTCCCAGTTCAACTTATCCGATCCGAGCCCCCATATCCGATCCGATCCGATCCGATCCGAAACCTGCACTGTTTCCTGAAGCTTTTCCAGCAAGTGTTTACGCCATTCGACGACGTTTTCGACCATTCTAACTATTGAAATCAATCACAAAGCATATCATACAGTCATAGAAACACGCATAATCAACCACAAACATCAAAACATCAACATGATAGGTTAAAATGGATCAAACATATCCAAAACCCCATATTTCCCCTTAAGCATGTTTAGGTGGAACTAATGATAGGATTAGCAAAACTTAACCAGATTAACCCAAATTCATGTCAGAGGTCTAAAACACCATTTCGGATTTTATAAATATTTTTCCCGAATTTTATCACGTTTAAATTCGCTAATTAACACTAATCACCCCTAATTAGCCATAATTAGTACAAAACTATGCAAATCACTCACCTTAGCCACAAATAAACTAAGATCTGAAATAAATCTACGATTTGATGTGAATTCCAATGCTAAACAGCAGCTCCTATATTGATTTGGTGTAGATCTCCCTTGATTAGATGATGCTAAGCTTAATCCTTGGTCAAAAGATGATTTGGAGGTGATTTAGAGGTTGGAGGCCATTTTTAGGGTTCCTTGGTGATAAGTGGAGGCTAGAAAACTGAAATGGAATGATTCTCTACTTCATTTCAGCCTCCCCATAACCCTAATCCCGAAATGGGTTATGGGCCTATCCACTAATCACCCTATTTGGCCCGGTTAAGCAGTTTTTCACCTCCCAAACCTTATTTCAGCCATATCTCCCAAACGTTAAGTCCGTTTGGCTATTATGACCACTCTACGGAAAGGTAAACCATCAAACGAATCTAATGGAAGTGGTTTCAGGTCAAAATTTCTTTCCAATCAAAAGTTATGGCCAAAACAAGATCAGCTAAGGGCAAAATGGTCATTTAAAAATCGACAAAAATCACGAGCATGGGAAATGACTCTAATGGATGTTTCCCAAAGGTACATGACCATACAACTTCATATGGAAAAGAAAGAAATATTCTACGATCCCCCGATGCGTAGAATGCGGGTTGTTACATTCCACCCCCCTTAAGAAATTTCGCCCCCGAAATTCCCTAACCAAAACACACAAAAGGGTCCCGCATGCCTATCAATCATAAAACAACAATCAAACATGCAAAACAAGTAAAACAAGTCTATCCTAGCATGCCGAATAACTAAATTACGAAGTAAATCTTACCAGGCAAAGAGTTCTGGATACGTCTTACTCATGCTCTCCTCTGTCTCCCAAGTACAATCATTCTCGTTCTCGCCCCACTGAACCTTGACTAGCTTCACCGCCTTCCTTCGAAGTTGCTTCGTATCGTGCCCCACAATACGAATCGGCTTGTGATTCCCAACCGCCTCGGGTTCTACTTCGAAGTCCTCTAACTGATCAGGTGAAATAGTCATATCTGGGTCGTGAACGAATTTCCTTAGTTGGGAAACATGAAATACATTGTGAACTCCTGCCATCTTCTCTGGTAAGCCAACTCTATATGCCAAATTCCCGACTAGTTCAAGAATAGGGAATGGGCCAACAAATCTTAGTGCTAACTTGCCTCTCCTGCCAAATCGTATCACGCTCTTCAACGGAGAAATCTTGACAAACACCAAGTCACCAACGGAGAATTTTAAGTCCCTTCTCCTCTTATCAGCATAACTCTTCTGCCTATCTTGGGCAGCTTTCATTCGTTGCTGAATGATCTTAATCTTGTCTGAAGTTTCTCTCACCACATCTGGTCCAAGCATAAACTTCTCACCAGTCTCTATCCAACATGATGGTGAGTTGCACGGTCTTCCGTACAAGGCTTCATATGGAGCTATACCGATACTGGATTGGTAGCTATTATTATATGCAAACTCTGCTAGATGCAAATGGTCATCCCATGATCCACCAAAATCCAATATACAAGCTCTCAAGAGATCTTCCAATATACGATTCACCCTCTCCGTCTGACCGTCGGTCTGAGGATGATATGCGGTACTGAGATGTAATCTTGACCCTAGAGCCTCTTGTAAGCTCTTCCAAAATCCACTAGTGAACAACGGGTCTCGGTCACTCACAATGCTTTTAGGTACTCCATGAAATCTCACTACCCACTTCATATACAATTCTGCCAACTTGGCTGCCGTTCTGGTCGATTTGACTGGTATGAATCTTGCGCTCTTAGTCAATCGATCCACAATTACCCAAATGCTATCATATCCCGACCTAGTCCTTGGTAACCCATCGATGAAATCCATCGAGACTTGCTCCCATTTCGATTCGGGAACTTCTAATGGTTGCCACAACCCACTAGGCTTCTTTTGCTCGACTTTAACTAGCTGGCAATTCATGCATTTGGATATAAACTTCCCAATGTTTCTTTTCATCCCTTCCCAGTAGTAAGTCTGTCTCATGTCTCGATACATCTTATTACCACCGGGATGTATAGTTAGTCTTGAGTGATGACATTCTCTAAGCACTTCATCTCTCAAGCCATTCACGTCGGGTACAACTAATTTTCCATTCTTTCGAAGCCATCCATCTCGATCAAGCCCATACACATTCCTCTCCTCACCGTCGATGTCCATCTCTATCTTGGAGATGATTTCCAATAGATTAGGGTCGTCCCTCTGGCTGGAACCAATCCGTTCTATCAAAGTGGGTCTGATCGCCAAACTAGCTAGCATGACTGTATCCAATTCGCACTTTGGTCTGAAATCAAACCCCGCGATATACTCCAGTTGCTTCCATTCAAGAAACATTGCCCCTAAACTGGCATGTCTCCTACTCAAGGCATCGGCTACCGCATTACCTTTCCCAGGCGTATATGCGATATTAAAATCATACGAAGCCAAGAACTCTAACCATCTCTACTGACGGAGATTCAGATCTTTCTGAGAGAAGAGATACTTTAACGATTTATGATCGGTAAACAACTCAAACCTTTCTCCCAAGAGATAGTGTCTCCACATCTTCAATGCGAACACAATCGCTGCTAAGTCCAAATCATGGGTAGGATACTTCTTCTCTTGCGGCTTTAGCTATCGACTAGCATAAGCTACAACCCTACCTCCTTGCATCAATACAGCACCTAGTCCGGTACCACAAGCATCCGTGTGTATCGTCATCTCTTCATTCCCTTTAGGAATGACTAACACTGGCGCACGCGTCAACCTTTCCTTTAGACTCTTGAATGCATTCTCACACACTCCGTCCCAGACGAAGGACTGATTCTTCTTGGTCAACTGAGTCAACGGTGCTGCTATCTTGGAGAAGTCCTGGATAAACTTACGATAATATCCAGCTAATCCCAAGCTGTTGCATTCTTGGGTGTAGGCCAATCCTGTACCGTAGCCACCTTCGCAGGGTCCACGGCAATACCACTCTCTGAAACAACATTGCCCAAGAATCTCACTTCCCTTCTCCAAAAGTGACACTTGGAGAATTTCGGTTTCAATTGGTGTTTCCTCAACACCTCCATCACTATCCTCAAGTGTCCCTTTTGTTCCTCCTCTGTCCTTGAGTAAACAAGGATATCATCCACGAACACAAGAACAAACTTATTCAACTGATCTCTGAATACTCGATTCATAAGATCCACAAAGTAAGTTGGTGCATTAGTCATTCCAAATGGCATGACCAACCACTCATAAAATCCAGACGGCGTCCTAAATGCCGTTTTCGGAACACTCTCATCTGCTACTCGGAGCTGATGAAATCCTGTCACGAGGTCCAACTGGAAGAACACTCTTGCTTCTTCCAGTTGATCAAACAAATCATCTATCCGCGGTAGAGGATACTTATTCTTCCTCGTCACCTTATTCAACTCGCGATAGTCCACACACAAACGAAGGGAACCATCTGCCTTAGTGGCAAACACAACTGGTGCTCCCCACTCGGAGACACTTCTTCTAATAAATCCCTTCTTCAAAAGATTGCTGACTTGCACCCTGAGCTCTCGCTGCTCCCTTAGTGCCATACGACGAAGTGGCATCACTATAGGTCTGGCATCTTTCACTAAATCAATACGGAACTCAATCTCTCGGTGTGGTGGAAGCCCGGTCACCTCCTCGAAGATGTCCGGATACTGGCCAACCACGGGCACATCTGACAACTCATCCTGCGGGATGTCGAGGGAATTTACAAAACTAGCCATAACCCCATCACTAGGTATGCTACCAAACACTACCCTCCGCCCATCATCCGCCCTCAGTATCACCAAAAAGCCCTCACAGTCTACCACCACCCCGTATCTTTGGAGCCAATCGACTCCCAATATAATTCCATACCCAGTAAAGCCCAGAACAAAGCAATCACATACAAATATACATCCATGACTCGATAAGACCAAATCCCTGCAAATCATACTAAGGCTAGTCAAACCACCAATCAGGTCCGTCACAACCAATGGTCTATCGACTATCTCGGGTTCCAGTCCCAACCTATCTACCAGGTCACTAGATATGAAGGAACGGAAAACCCCAGTATCAAACAAAATTCGAACTGGTACATCATAAATAGAAAGCATACCTTGAACAACAACATTCTTTCCTTTCTCCCCCGCAGTTGGGGCATTCGATGAAGAAGGAACAGCATCAATAGCATATGCTTTCACAATCTGCTTCTCCTTAAGAGGTTGCGGACACTTATCCTTATGATGTCCCACTTGACCACAGTTGTAGCACTTCCTTTCCGCTCTCTTGGCCCGACATTCTTTAGCATAATGGCCCTTCTTACCACAGCTGAAGCACTCAAAATCTTTCTTGCTCTTTTTCTGGCCACCTTTAGATTGGTCCTTCTTCCTCTTATTCTGAGAGTTATTCTTGCCTCCACCGCCTGCTTGCGGCTTTGGCCCCTCTGCAGATGCAGCCTCAGTCTTTGACTTAGGGTAAAGACTCTCGGATCTCAAAGCTTTCCCCACAATCGATTCAAAAGTCTCATCAATGTGATTGATAAGCCTTTCCCCCAAGTATCCATCCAAACCAGTAATGAACTCCTCATTCTTCTTCTCAGGAGTTTCAATAAGAGGTAGCCCATACTTCGACAAAGTGTCGAACTCAGTAATATAGTCAGAAACTGCCTTACCACTCTGCTTGAGTTCCAAGAACCTCTTAAACAACACTGACTTCTGGGAAGCTGGAATGAACTTCTCGCTAAAGCAAGCTTTGAACTGATCCCAAGTAACCTGATCTTCTGGAGTAGCTGTTCTAATAGCCTTCTACCAATTCATCGCTCGCCCTTGCAGCTGACGAGACGCTAGCCTTCTCTTCATCGCGTCCTCAAGGCCCAAGTCATCGAAGATACGATCACAGCTATCCATCCAATCTTGAACATCTGTGGCCGACTCCGTCCCGTGGAACGGCTTCCCACCAAGGTTAGTGTAATCCTTGCACAACTTGGCGAAATCGGCCCTAGGCGCCTGCACTACTGGGCCAACACCAACTCCGGGATTGGGAACTGCCCCTTGCACTTCTCTAAGCATGTCTCTCATGAGGTTAGTAAACATCGCCCTCATGTCAGCGGCATTCCCATTATTGGCTCCTCTACCAGCACCTCTAGCATATCGGCTCATCGTCAATCTGTAAAAGGGGAAACGATTAACGACCCCATAGTGGTGCTAGTGCAGTACGACTTCATTCTCATACTACTGATAATATATACATATATAGCTTTTGAAAACCAAAGTAATCACAAATACGCGCTCTCATATACGTACTATCTCTCCCTAGTGTCTTTCCCTAGGTTAACTACGCAACCTAGAGCTCTGATACCAAATGTGACGGCCCGCCCCGCACCAACCGACATTTACTCCTAAGGTGCGCTGTACACATGTCCAGTTAGCATGGAACGGGTTGTCAGAAGGAAAAAGGAAGAAGGAAATGAACATACAAAGAACCTGTAGAATGTCTCACAGCGCATAGAATAAAATATAATAATAACATACTTGACATAAAACAGGAGAGACAGTGCATAAGCTGAAAACCAAAACTAAGCATCATAGCAGCGGAAATCCAAAATACAACTTATTACAACTTTTCAAACTGTCTCAAAGAAAAAGCAAGATAAAGGAGGTACACTACTAATGCCCAAGTAGCGACCACCAGCGACACAGGGGAATATATATATATCATATGTGGAAGCCTCCTGCCCGCCTCCGAATCAGCTACTCGCGCATCACCAGCTAACCTGTCTCTAGTCTGCTCGTGTGAGCACCCAGAGTAATAAGAGGAGACATAAAACTCTGGGTCAGACATAAAGCCTGATATGAGCGATAAGCATCTAAAGTTAATAATAACAGGTAGACTAAAACATACCTGAACCTGGACCTGCAACCAAAGAGTTAGCAATACATATTGTACAACACTCTAAGGTGCCATATCAAATGGTATAAAGATACGGAGGTGGGGGTGTACATGTCATAGTGATGGCAAACAATCAAACATCGCAACCATCCTCACATCTCTCGCTCAGTGCATAAAGCATACGATATTCACCACTTCGATCACCCAACATACCTTGCTACGATCACTTTGTCCCATGAAGTCATAAATGGCTTCACTGCACTGATAACGTAGCCACTAATCCTTCGCTATGTCCACTTGCCCCATGGAGTTGTTCACCCCATCTGCGCTGGCTCATAGCCTTACCAATCCTTACTATGTCCACTTGCCCCATGGTGTTATTCACCCCATCTGCGCTGGCTCATAGTCTTACTACGCATCACCTTGCCCCTCAAGTCATAATGACTCTACTGCACTGATAACGTAGTCTTGCTACCATCACCTTGCCCCTTGAGCCATAATGACTCTACTGCACTGATAAGTAGCCCATCATCCATTTTTAGTGGTGAATCGAAGTTATGAACGTCAACAACTCCTTAGCACACGTCCCTCAGCAAAGCCCAACCATGAAGTAAACTCATCGGTTCCCAACTGGATCCTGAGCTCTAACTTCCCATATTGGACTACCTTTGCATCTCGGGTTATTAGTCAATACTGGGTCGGGTCGGATTCTCTTCACGTTATTGGTTCGGGTCGGGTCCCCTGCGTTGCGTCAGTTTGGGTCTTCCACTATAGCGGTTCGGGTCGGGTCCACTCCATCGCGTCGGTTCGGGTCGGGTGTCTCACTTCGGGTCGGGTCGGGTGCCATCTCCCATCCAGTTCGTGCTTCCGCTTCGATCCGCTCCCTCGTTCTTCACGTGCTTCGATCCGATCCCTCCTTCTTTATCCGATCCGACCCCTTCACCTTTATCCGATCCGATCCCAGTTCAGTTAGCGTGGCCTTCCTTTTTGCCAATTTTCTCAAGTTTCAGGTTCCGATCCGATCGAATTCCTTGCCCAGTTCAACTTATCCGATCCGAGCCCCTATATCCGATCCGATCCGAAACCTGCACTGTTTCCTGAAGCTTTTCCAACAAGTGTTTACGCCATTCGATGACGTTTTCGACCATTCTAACTATTGAAATCAATCACAAAGCATATCATACAGTCATAGCAACACGCATAATCAACCAAAAACAACAAAACATTAACATGATAGGTTAAAATGGATCAAACATGCCCAAAACCCCATATTTCCCCTTAAGCATGTTTAGGTGAAACTAATGATAAGATTAGCAAAACTTAACCAAATTAACCCAAATTCATATCAGAGGTCTAAAACACCATTTCGGATTTTATAAATATTTTTCCCGAATTTTATCATGTTTAAATTCGCTAATTAACACTAATCACCCCTAATTAGCCATAATTAGTACAAACTATGCAAATCACTCACCTTAGCCACAAATAAACTAAGATCTGAAATAAATCTCCGATTTGATGTGAATTCCAATGCTAAACAGCAGCTCCGATATTGATTTGGTGTAGATCTCCCTTGATAAGATGTTGTTAAGCTTAATCCTTGGTCAAAAGATGATTTGGAGTTGATTTAGAGGTTGGAGGCCATTTTTAGGGTTCCTTGGTGATAAGTGGAGGCTAGAAAACTGAAATGGAATGATTCTCTACTTCATTTCAGCCTCCGCATAACCCTAATCCCAAAATGGGTTATGGGCCTATCCACTAATCACCCTATTTGGCCCGGTTAAGCAGTTTTTCACCTTCCAAACCTTATTTCAGCCATATCTCCCAAACGGTAAGTCCGTTTGGCTATTATGACTACTCTACGGAAAGGTAAACCATCAAACAAATCTAATGGAAGTGGTTTCAAGTCAAAATTCCTTTCCAATCAAAAGTTATGGCCAAAACAAGATCAGATAGGGGCAAAATGGTCATTTAAAAATCGACAAAAATCACGAGCATGGGAAATGACTCTAATGGATGTTTCCCAAAGGTACATGACCATACAACTTCATATGGGAAAGAAATAAATATTCTACGATCCCCCGATGCGTAGAATGCGGGTTGTTACAATCGTTTTATAAAGTTTAGAAATGTTATGACCGTCCATATAGCACAGCATTTTCCAATATATATTACAGCGTTTATTTCTGGTTAGAAAAGTTGTTACTCTCTACATATCACAACGTTTACCATATATCACAGCATTTTTTTAACATTTGCAAATGTTGTTCTTTCCCGCATGCCACAACGTTTTTGTAGTGTTGTTGAGGTACATCTATCAGCATTTACCATTTTTACACAATGCAGTTCAAAATCATCATGAAATTCGAGCAACACAAAAGAATTATAATTATAAAACTATACCATATAAGTTATAATAATTCCATATGCCAAATGTACAATAGTTGGACATAACATTTTGTAATCGATGTTCCCATCTAACTTGTTTTTATAAAAGATGCTTACTGACAAAAAAAAAACCGTTCAAAGTCCGAGCTTGTGTGCTCCAAAATTGAATTTCCGTCATGCATCAAACATCAACACCCTATTTGACAATAAGAAAATACATAACTACTTTTGTTGTATATGTATGACATTGAGAAACTGCTAACAACTGAACTAAAAAGTACGGCTAAACATGACAATGTGAAAAGAAAATGAGGTCAAGTGTGATCAAGTCATCTTTTTGTTGGATTCGGTATAAATATAACATTTCTAATATTGGCTTGTTTGACTGGTCGTAGTGCTTAAACTACTTGACAGCCTTGGCATGGTTCAGTATCATGCACAGGCAACATATTTTTTTTCCAACCAGCATCCTAAACTTTGCAACATTTCTTGTGTCAACAAATATGCGTACGGCTTAGTACGACCAAATTGCAAGAAAGAAAAATTGTATAAGATCAAAATGTTTGAGCACATCTAGGTCGCATATCTTCCATTTTTTCCGATTTTATCTACCTAAACGATATTTAAATATTAATTCAGTTTTAAGAGGTGAAAAGAAAAATAATACTTGAAGTAAAATTCTACCAAAACAATCATAATAAGGAGTATTTCCATCAACCATACCGATGAAAATTAAAGAGAAGTATAAGTCATTCTTACTTGAAGACGATTCTGCGGCGACATTTGCAGAAGGCCAAGCTATAGTAGAACTAATCGCATCTTCAATAAACTCAAACTCAGATGTAGATCTCCATAAAGGTGCAATTGAAACTTTAGCAATATCAGCCCAAACTTTAACGACACCATCTCCCAAACGAAAAAAATGGACCATCGCATTTGGGTCAGTCGAAGACATATGTCCTTCAACAACAACTTCTTTCTCTCCATGAACACTAATCAACTTGCATTTAATGTTTGACTTGAAACTAGTGGTTTGTCATGCAATATTTGAAACAGTTTAAATATGTTTTCTACAAAACATAAGTGATTATAATAATAAAACAGCATCAAGGTATATGCATGTTTTTATAAATTAAATACATAAACTATACATTACCGCTGAATGTCATACTATATTTGGCATATCAACAGATTTCTATCATTAATATCCTCAAAGAACAACATATTTTTGCGGCCAAGCTACTTTGCACCCAATAGCTTCTTCAACATATGTCATACCAACTGGTGCTCTCCATAAGAATGCATCTAATTTTTTTGGTGCACCAATCAAAACAAGCACAGCAGACTGTCTAAGTGGAATATTATCCACAAGCTGATTTGGATCAATAGAGTACAATCACCCTTTGGCAACTAATTCTTTGCTTCCAACCCAATCATACAACTTACATTTCTTATTTGTTGATGAAGTTTTACTCTCGTAAAAAAAATATTATTAGGTTCTTATATTACATCATAGAGCTAAAGAGTGCATAAAGAATAAAGTATACCGCATTTTCATCATTTTCAGAGACTATCGTAGTGTTGAGTACAACTCTGTCAGATGGCCATGCTACTATCTCATCCATAACTTCTCCAATATGTGAGATCATCCTAGGAGTAGGCCTCCATAAATAAGCATACAATTTCTTCGGGTTTTCTATCAAAATTTTCATGGCATTTGGTCAAAGTGGAATATTGTATAAAAGCTCTTTATGGTCATTTGAGAGAACGCTTCCTTCAGCTACTATTTCGTCCATCCCAGTCCAATCCAACAAATTACATCTGACATTCGATTGGTCATACTTACTCTACATTTAGTAAAAATCATTTATATTATATATTAAATCAAAATAAAATCCATTGTTATGACAACAATAATATAAACCATTTGTACCACTTGAGATGGACTTTCATCCCTGCTACTTCCTTTAACCTGATAAACAATTATGAAAGTAATTATTAATTGGTGGTGATCGTGATGCAATTATGTAATGCAAATTGAAGGGACGTCTCACAAAAAAATAAAAACCAAATGTCTGAATCAATAAACGAGAAGTCCGAAAATTGACAGGGTTAAAATAAAAAACAGGAAAACTAAAATCAGACGCTTGAAAAAATTATCACACGTCTGAAAATAAACACAGGTTTAAAAATCATCCAACATTGTAATGGCCCGAATTTCCGTACTCTTTGAGTCAACTAATAACACAGCCCGTCCAACCCAAATCGCACAGAAATACGAATCATTATTAGAAAGAAGTTAGAGGATGAGAAGAAGAAAGAAAGAAATATTAGAATAGAAGAAAAATGAAGATCACAAACTCACAACGGAACTAATAAAATATATTAGATAACATAACTTTGAAATCCAAATCAGTAACTTTATATACATACCATTATCAGAGCACAACGGTTATCTCTGGAACAGTTATAAACACCTGTTTCCAAATACAAACAGTACACAACGGAATATGATAGTCTATGGCTAACAGGTGAAGCCACCTGCTTCGAGCTCCTCCAAGTGAATCTAAAAAATCCCAACTACTTGACTGCCCGTACAAATTTAGGCACCCAAGAGTTTAGGGAAAACAAAACAAAATAAACTCTGGGTCAGTCATGGGACTGGTGTGGGTAAACTCCAACCATTTGTTTAACTTTTAAAAAAAATCCTTTCGAAAGAAAAGATAATCGTAAGACCGATCATCACATAAACACGGATGGTTTTTACCTTACGATAACCCAAACCATTTTGATATCAAAATCTGATGATATTACAATAGTGTCTAAATCAAATAAATAGAATCTAGCGGAACGCTTGCATCTCACGCTCCATATAATATAAAATCAAAAACCGCAGGGTGCTTATTGGAGATTGGATTTCCAACATGATAAGGTATGGGACCACCTGCCGATAGTGTATCTCTAGAGGCGAATACACTGGGTTCAACAAGAATGTCTTGCAACCCGGCCCACACATGACCTACCACTAATTTCGCTTGAGTGTATCGAATGTATATCACCAACGATTGGGATCAGCAACCGTTTCCCGAAAGGGACAGCATCGATAGATTAAAGAAGCAAATTGAATTTCACTAGATAGGTGATTATACATCCTAATGGGAGCGACCCACATAGCCATGTTGCCTGCCCGATTTTTGTCAATCCCCAGTTGTGAGGCTTGAGGTTTGAATTAACAGAACAGCCCTTGCATTTTTCTCCATCTTCATAATCTCTTCAACATAAGTTGATTCGTAATGCTTACCAATACAGAGTGGTTTTCAGATACTAAATCCGATCTCGGTCTCTCCATATTGACAACGGAGGTATAAAATAAATCAAAACTTTGATAATCGGTGATTTAACTATCAAAGAAACATCCATACAATTAACGGTCCTATTTCCAATTGGAAATTCTACCAATCAAGCATCAACAACACTGGGCCCCTTTAAATCAATTCCTGATTATATTATTATTTTAAATTCCTATTTCCATATCTTTCATATCCTTTTGAAGCTCGATTTCCCTCTCGATTCTTTGAAAAACATTTCCAGGAAGTAATTTCTTTATTCGAGAAAATATCTCTTTTCCCCATTTAGAAAACATTTCTATATATATATATATATATATATATATATATTAGCGAATCCTTATTTTCTATATTAATAAAATATGTCGCATTAATATTGGAAAATATTCCCAAATTCTCTTTCTTAATTCCTCATTGACCAATTCATTTCATTTTCTATATGTAGAAAATATCTCTCATTTTATTGGAAAAAACATTTCAAATTCTTTTAAATTAACGCGATGTTATAAACATCGTTATTTTAACTTAAAACATTAACCAATTATTAACTAACCAGAATGTTAACCAATCTTCACTATCGAACCTTAACCATTTCCCCATCAATCATGAAGTCAATCAAGTTGGAGTATAATTACCTCTTAGACCTTAATTGAACAACATTCTTAAGTTTGAAATAGTCAAAACTCACAGCTTTATCGCTTACGCGACTTTTGGATTCTATCTATGAACACACTTCACTTACAGAAAAATATTGATTATAATGGTAGCGTTATAATCACTATTTCCAAATATTGATTTATAAAACATTTCTTTCAATGACAGCGTTACAATCGCTGTTTAGCTTTTATTATAATAGCAACATTAAAATCGCTGTTAAAACATTTGTGATAACAGTAGCATTATAATCGCTGTTTAGATTTACAAAAACATATATTATAACAACAGCACTACAATCACTGTTTAGATTTACTAAAGAAATATCATAACAGCAGCGCCATAATCGCTGTTTAAAATAAAGTACCGTGTGCGACGCACACGCTTCCGTTGTTCATTTATAAACTCTGTTTATTTTAAACAATTCAAGTTCTCCTATAAATGTATTTACAAGCTATACATTCTTTAACTTCTGAAATTAACTCAATTTAATTTCTATGAATCCCTTTTTAGATATATTATTGCAAGCAGTAGAATTAGTTGAATATTGACTTCTTAATGTATTTAAATTAATTCATAGGTTCATGTTAAATAAATTTAAATATCCTTTCGAGACATAATTGATTTGTAAAATTCAACATAGCCGAATTCCAATTTAAAACTCCATTGGGTTTATCACAATTAATTTTATATTCCCATTTTTTTTTTTGAAATATAACCCATCGTTTCTTTCGAAACCAATTTTCCCATTCAAATCTCTTTTACCACTACTGTATTCAAATCCCACTTCAAATATCGGGTATCAACACCAATTACCACTTTGCTTATATAAATTCAACTTGAATTTATATTTTACTTTATTTTATGATATATATTTTATTTAATTTATAAACATCGTTATAAACAACTTTTTGTTTTAATTCACTTAAACAAGTTTCTATTTCCATTCCATTTGAAATCTAATTTCTATTTTGGAAATAATTCCCTTTTTAAAACTCAAATCTCTTTTCTATGTTCTAAAATATTTTACGGTATTTAAATACCAAAATTTATTGAGCTAGTGTAATTCAACCACAACAAAATCAATCACGATCATATATCATAAATAAATAAAACAGTAAATAAAATGTTGAGGAATCCAGTTGGACCCTCCAACCTGTTTCTCTGCATCCACAGATGTTAATAACATCAATAATATTATTTCACATCAATATGAAATATCAGAACTAATAATCGATCAACGATTTAATCCTATCGACCAATTTTATCAACTATTCAACCAAGCAACCATCAAACAGTATAAAATAAATTTAAAACTCGTTTATATAGAAATATAATCGAGGCAGAGTTAGCGAGTTTACTCATATAGTTTTGCAGTCAATGATTCTGCCTTTTGTTCCGTTTACAATCAAACAATTGTTTGATTTTATCATGAAATTCCAATAACTCTTGTTCTCAGTCACTTCACTGCTATAACACAGATTCCGTTGCTGCGATTCCATAGTGACTAGTTTGATCCAATTCTGCTTTCAAATGAGATAGTTACACATTTTAATATACGATTAAAATTTAAATAATAATGATCCACTTATGATTTTAATTAATTATTAAGTACCACAATTAATTTTAGTTAAAACTTCCTGCTAATCACATTTGAATCCTACTGTCTCGAAGTCTTCGGGTACCACAAAAGAATTGAACTTACGTTGGTCCTTCTGCACTTTCATTCAAATGATGCTACTGCTCTTTCCTTTTCATTGAAAGGCACGCCAGGAACAAACCCATTTTGTTTTATTTTCCATCACCACATAAATCCCAAATTCAGAAAACCATATTCACATTTTACTTCTGCTAATCTCCTCCTCATTATATGGTTCGGTCTTGACTTTTTACTACAGCAGCCATCTTGTATAACATATTCCTTCCCCAACCTTACTAATAAATGAAAAGAAAAGAGCAGTAGGAAGGCGGAGTTGCTTACCTAATTTCTTAATACTGATCTTACATCTCCCACTGTTACTTGCTTACTTCTTAGTGCTCAACCTCGATCCAAACCAAGGAATCTTAAATCGCAACATAATTGACAAATGTAGTTTCCTTATGAATTACTAATCAGGTTGAAGGTCACAATCCTTGTGAGCCACCCCTGCCTTCTACTGCTGTTAAGCTTCAAAAATCATATTAAGCCTCTCTATCCTCATCCTTTTAAGGGAGGATCTATCCAATGATCCGGAAACTTGATTTTTTTATCGGCATATCTTGGAGGTTCAGCCTAAATCGTCAGAACATGGCAATGCAAAGATGACAGTAAAGAAGGTAGAGAGTCCTTATTCTTGATCTCCCATAATGAAAACTGATTGTCTTAGTGTGCTTCACCTAAATACCACATAAATGAAAAGGAAAAAAAAACGTATAACCTATTCCTTTCCCAGTTACGAATTCCATTCTCCTTCCAGTTATCACCGAAACATGCTCCAACCAAATCATCACCTGCCGTAACCTCAAACTTCTCACATCCCTTTTATATATATTCACGGTAATCCAATTCATTCCTCCCCACAGATATAAACTTTCGCTACAGTTTCTTTTCACCATGTTTAGTAAAACTTTGACCCTTCCGATTACTCCCAACGCCCAACGTTTTGCACTATTCGATGTCAGATCGAGGCACACAACCCTCACCAAAAATGGCGTTGAACAGAACACCAACAAACTCGAAAATCCCTCACCACTTGCGACGCTTGACTGCCGCACCCTCTCGGAACATCATTGTGGCCTCACCGCCAGCTTCTTGTCTTCCTCTAGCATCAATGTCGAACCCTAATGCGCAAGCCCCATACCCAGCTCCAGATCGAACGCCATAACTGGCACCAAGCACCACCGCGGTTAAATCGCCACTGGCCGTAGATAGGCTTTGCCGTGGCACACGTATTCTCCTCAGTGCCCATCGCGACGGAGGCCTGTAGACGGAGGACGATGGTGAAACAAGGTCGCTCATTTATTATGAAGAGGGGAAAAGCTATTGCATTGAACTAGTTTTTTTTTTTTTAATTTTATGTTGTTTCTGTTTGTGTGGTTTTTTCTTTCAGAAGAGAGCTTCCTTATATTTGGTCAGGTATATAAAGGAAAGGGAACCTTGAGAAGCACGGAGGATAATAGCGTAGGTAGCATGGTTTCAAACAACTTGGGGAGCACGGACATAGATTCTGTATTTTCTTCACTAGGCATGTGCGTGATTTTAGCTCTTTTCAGATGTGTGTACTTTGAAGAAACTGTGTATATACACAGCTATATGTGCTCCATTATATTTTTGTTCAGTCTAACATGTGTATGCAAAGAAATGGAGAAGCCTTCCAGCTAGGTTTTGACTTTTAGGTTAACGCATTTGTAGGGGAAATTTGCAATTTCTATACTGACCTGAAAGCGTATTAAAATACGGTTTGATTAAACAATGTCGTTTTGATTAAACTATGTCTTTTCTTGTCAAGTTTAATACCTTATTCGCTCGGCAAGATCTTTCTTTTTAGTGAAGTTGAGGGTTCCTCATTCACATTCAAAAACTTAGACAAAATGTATTTTAGTTATAACCGGCATGTACGAAGCGAGGCAAAGACAACCGTATACATTTATTTGAGGTATTATGCGGTACTGGTTACGGAAAAACTATGTTTATTTATAACTGCCATGGACAAAAATAAAAATATAATCGTGTTCCAAAAATATAATAATGTCGGTAGTTTAACTTATATTATGAAACCCTAAAATATTGATATAGGGTGCAAAATACTCCAAATAAAAAGTTGCATATTTAATTAATTAAAAATTACAATAAAATTCTAAAAATTAAATTATCATTACGTCTCAAAGAGCTTGTCTAAAATTGAAGCCAATATCTAATTATATTAAATAAACCGTTATGGCATATATACGATTCCACAACGACTTTCTGAAAATTTTATTTGGACGTAATTCACAATATATAAAACGAAATCTCGATTTTTCACTTCCATTAGAAAGATACAGTTTAATAGATTCAAACATTTCTTGTTTCAAAGAAATCCGACTTATATTGGATTATGTATATTCAGTTAAAGTTTAAATCGTAAATTACGAACTACCGCGACTATTTCGAGCGCATTTTAAATTATATTATAAATTATACGTTTAAATATCGTTTTATTAAATAAATTCCTATAATAATTCAAATAAAATATTTAAAACCAATTTAAATATTCAGAATTCAACGGCTAAAAATCTGGGTCGTTACAAACATAGACGTCTGAAACTATTCTCAAACGTCTTAAAACTTCCTCGGGTTGAAAAAACCCATAAATCAAACGTCTGTTTTTCAAACCTGAGGTCTGATTTACAAAACATCAGTTATTTCTATATAAAAATAACCGCAACCTTCTATTCCTCACTCTTCCATTTCGCCAATCAAATTGAAACTTCTATAACCCTAAAATCCAAAATCCAGTCCAAATCATGGGTCCTAAAAAAGGCTCATTAAAAGGAAAGAGGGCAGAAGAAGAATCATCAGATCCTCCACAAACTACTGAAGTATCACCCCCCAACCAATTTCACAATCATGAATCGACAAATGGATGAACAAAGCACCCTTGGCAAAAGAAAGATATGGATTGATGCAGAATAAAATGCTACATACTGGTTCATTCTACAGACTCGCTGATTTTCCGATGTATGATTTACATAGCTTATGCCAGGATGCTGGTCTTGTAACACTGGTCTCATTCCCATCTAATCACTTTCACATTGACCAGCTATCCATATTTATATTCTATGCAAACTTAGATACCATAGGTTTCTTGAATCCTCAAGTAGAAAAAGATTGGATTTGGTCAAGAGTTAGCAGGGTTATCGTTACATTCACAACTAAGAACATAGGAGATATATTACAATATTCTAACACTGGGACAAATATCAATGATATTCCCGGTATGCGTTTTAAGCCACAGGATAACATTACTCATCAAATTTGGGAAGATGATATGCCTTAGTTTTCTACTAAATATTTAAGACCAAAAGCGATATTTCTTACCTGAGTTCTTATAAATACATTGTTTCCTCAGCTTGGAAGCCATGAAAAAATACTTGATCTAGAGCATAGGGCCTTATATGCTATATGTGGTGGTATTCAAGTTAATTGTGCTCAATCTATCTTTGATGAACTAAAGGAATTTTGGAGTAGGTCTCGATAAACAATTATCTATGCTCCGTTTATTATGAGAATATTAAAGGCAGAAAAAAGTTATGACTTATTTATCAACGTTTGAGGAAATTCCGGTTAAGAAATAAGGTAAAAAATTCTTCTCCTTGATGTGTCTCCCAAAAGAACCACCAACATTTTGCACTCTAGACAAATGGAGAGATAAACTTCAAGGTAAATATGTTCCGCCGCAAGAGCATCCTCAAGAGCATATTCAGGATATGCTAGAATCTTCCTCCCAACAAGCTGGTCAATATTGAACTTTTGAAGTTACGACTTCTCCCAAGACACAAATTCTTCCAAATGAATAATTTCGTCAAGTCATCATTCATAATCAACTAATATTGTATCAAAATCAAGTTGCCTTGGGGAATTGTATTGCGAATATGGAACTTACACTAGTGACTCATCTCGCAACTATTGAGATTACAATGAGTGCAACAACACGGTCTCTCACTGAAATTTTACGACGTACTCAACCAAGGACTCCACCATCTCTAACATTTTTAATACATAATTTTGAAGAAAAAGACGATTCAACTAAATTTGGTGACAAGGAGAAGAAAGTGGAAGAAAAAGAGGGGGAAGGCGACCCAAAAGAAGCGAGCGTCGAACCTAAGAAACCCGATGACAAGGAGGAGATAGAGGAAGAAAAAGAGGGGGAAGGCGGCCGATAAGAAGTGACCATCGAACCTAAAGAAAAAGAAGATCCAAAGATATCCGATGACAAGGAGGAGAGAGAGGAAGAAAAAGAAGGGGATAATCCGCTTAATTTTCGGATGTTAGCTTGTAATTTAATACATAATTTTGATTGTAACTTTGACATATGTTAGCTTGTGATAACTTGATGATAGTGCCATATCCGTATCCAGAATTATTTCCGGATAGCGGACAATCCGCTTAATTTTCGGATATCAGATTTTTGTATCCTCTTAATTTTCGGATACGAACGAATATCAGAATGTAATGATTTTGTGACATGTACAGCTGATTTTGATGTGTTAGACGTCTGGATATATTGTCAAAAGTCTGATATCAGAACCAAAAAACCATCTGAATGATAATCAGACGTCTAATATTTTACCCAGACGTCTGGATTTCATCTCTGTATAAAATATTATTCCTGAAGAAGTATTCAGACATCTGGAATTTTTATCCAAATGTCTGAAATTTCTCTTGGCCTAAAAATTGTGAATGAAGCAACAACCAGACGTCTGAATTACATCTCAGCCTAAAATATTATGCATGAAGAATCATTCAGACGTCCGGGTATTTTATCCAAACGTCGGAATATTTTCTCGACCTAAAATAATGTCTGCAGAAGCATTGAATATCATAAGGAACACGACGATATATTGGACAAATTGATATACATGTAGAACACAGCGATATATTGGACAAATTGATATACATTTAGAATACAACGATATATTGGACAACTTGATCAAATATCAAAACAAACAATATATTGGACACAGCGATATATGATAGCAGTGTAGCCCCTTAAAATGTTAAGTAGTGCTGCCATAAAGTTTATTTTCAGAACCGGTATCTTTAAGGTACTGAATACCCCTCTACATGGATTTGAAAATAACCTCATGATAGTACTAACGTTAACCAAGGCATCATGGCTTCAATTAACCAAGCCGGCATGGCTTGCTCCCAATAGATGCGAGCATGACATCACCGCTTCATGACTTACATGGTAATAAGGCTTGTGTAAGAGGAAAGAAGTAACTTAAAGACAGTAGGACTGTGTCTTTAAGTTGCTATAAATATGGTCTATCATAATATTTTGAAGTATGGTGAAGACAAGAAGTAACTCTACTAATAAGTTTTAGATAGGGATGAAAGAGCCAGCTCATTTCTGATAAGGAACAACGTGTACATGCAACTCATTTTGATATGTTCTAGATGAGGAGATACGTGTATATACATAGACCGAGTCATCTTTTATGAACAGGGTCCAACTTTTTATGTTTTGGCATATAACCATGATTCATTGATTCACCTTTCGAGCATACCACAACATAGAAACCATGTATACATGCAGCAGTGTCAAGCCTATACATGCAGCAGTGTCCAGGTTGAATTTATTCTATCTCTGGATTCATCTTTTGGTTTTGCGAAAAGTGAAGTATGAAACTGCTACATGTACTCAGTCTTTATTTTATCTTTGGGTTTATATGACAATTTGAATTTTATTATGAATTATTTATGTAGTCGTTACTCTACAAAGAGTTTATTCAATGATTTACTACGATTCTAAACTCACAGAATGCAAATAACTAATTTCTATGTACAAGTTATAATTTATTGCCATTCGTTTTAGAAATACCTGGTTTTGTGATACTAGCATTTGAACCATCTTCTCCAAATCCACAACTCTGTTTTGTAGTTGCATTGTTTGTTTTTGATTATCTTATGACAAAACAAACTTGGTGTGGGTCATACCTCTTCCCATGCCTCTTAATCGACCCTGTCTATCGTTTCCCAGCATTGCTGAAAGAGCATCTTCTCTCATAGTAGTTGTCGAGGTAGCTTGTGATTTAGCGTTAAACTTTTTAATCTTCTCCTGTAAAGGACAACATACATCGTAACTTTCAACATGATTACATTATAAAATCATTTGTAATATGTCAATTTAAAATTAAATCACATACAATAGTTTCTTCAACAACCGAGCTCGTCGGCTCGCCGTTTTTTCGAGTGTGAGATTTAATCCAAACATCATATCGACTGACAGAAGAGGGATCTGCACTCTTGTTTTTCTACGGTAATAAAAATTGGAATAAAATAATTTATCATAACTCTATATATTGCATGACAAGATCACAACATTAAAATTATTTCTGACCAAATCAGCAGCTAAGCATGCCATTCCTTTATGGCAGCATGTATATGGCATCTATCTGCTTCTGATGGCTTTGAATGTTTCACTTTGTTGCTAAAATAAAAAATTAAAAAATACTGACTAGTTAATTCACATATATGAAGATGACCATTTATACATAATTTACCTTAAACTTTGGACTAGTTTTCAAGTTGATAAAATCATTCCACTCCGTCATAGTTTTGGTATTATCCGGTTTCATTTGAAGTCTTTCCTCCTTGGACTTTGCATTGACCAATTTATTAACTAATAGGCATTTTGAACACCTAAAAATACACCCCATTTGCTGAAATATGGGGACCTTTTTCCATTCCTCATTCAACACAAATCTAGCCTGCAATTAAAAAAAAGGAAAATGTGCATTTAGCCCTCTTTTGAGAACTTATAATGGATATAAATTGCTAGCGTAGGCCTCATTTGGGTATAAACTTTAGGGGCCTCCTAAAATTAACTTCAATGGCTAAAAATCAAAATTTTCCTCTAAAATTAACTTCAATGGCGTCCTCTTATTGTTAACCGCCTCCTACTAGTAAGTTTGCCTAAGTTTGTTGTATAAAGCTTGTATGTGTATGTTTAAAATTAATCTTGTGATTAAATTTCAAGTTATCCATATTTAGTTGTGTATTTGTTGATTTAGTGATGTACTAATGCATGTATCTTAACTATTTACAGACCATGAAGCAGATGAAGCGTGACCAAGCTAAAGAATTTACTCGGTGATCCAATAGGTGGATGCATTTAAGCGCATGGACCAAATCAGGCTTTCATGCTTTAATAGCTTTATTCAAGGGAAATTTTTTGCTTCACTTAACATAATGAAATTTGAAACTACTTGCAGTTCAGCAATTTATTTTAAAGGAACTTTTACTATCTTTGAAGCAAACTGTGTAATGTAGGTAATATACATTTGTGTTGCTGTGGGGAAGTGTTTTCCTTAGATTATCTCTTTTTCTTTTGCTCCAATGGAAAAACAGATAACCCCATGAAAACATTTCCTATGTACAGCAACACAAATGTATATTGCGTCCACTACGCAGTTTGCTTCAAATATAGTAAAGGTTGCTTCAAAATATATTGTTGAACTGTAAGAAGTTTCAATTTTTATTATGTTAAGTGAAGCAGCATTTGTCACTTGAATAAAGTTAATAAGTATGAAATCCCCGTTGGGTCCGTGCGCTAAAATGCATCCACCTAGTGAATCACCGAGTAAATTCTTAGCTATAAATTAAGGTAAATCCTTCAGCTTGGATATGTTATGTTCAATATGCAATTCATACATGTTGTTGTTATGTTCGTTATGATATTTGGGTATGTTATTGTTATGTAATTCGGATATGCTATTGTTATGTAACTCGGTTATGTTATTATGGGTGGAAAATATTGTGAATATGGAACTTTAATTATATATAGCTATAGCTTGACAACAAGGAAGACATGCATAGGTGAAACATGTGTGTGTGTCAGATGTCTAGATATTTTTCCAGACGTCTGAGAGTAGAAAAAGAAAGCAATCTGAATATCAATCAAACGTCTGAAAATTTATCCAGATGCCTGGATTTTTCTCTGGCCTAAAGTAAAATGCCTGAAGATGTTTTCAGACGTCTGGATATCTTACCCAGACGTCTGATGGTGTTCTCTGTCTATAAAAAAATATTCGTAGATGAATTCAGACATTTGAGATTTTATCCAGACGTTTAGATTCTTTTTTGGGTCTAAAGTAATATGCCTGAATAAATATTCAGCCGTCTGGTTAGTTTAGCCAGACGTCTGATAGATTTCTCTGGCTAGAGAATTATATCTGCAGAAAATTACAGACATCTGATATTTTATCCAGATGTCTGGATTTTGTTCTCAGCCTAAACTATTAAACCTGAAGAAGTCTGAAAACGTCTAGGTATTTTATCCAGATGCTATATATTTTTCTTGGCCTATAATATTAAGGCTGAATGGATATCCAGACGTCTGATATTAAATCCATACGTCTGGATTTTTTATTTGGCATAAATCAATGAGTTAAATAGACACAACTAGATAAAAATTACAAAATATACCTGAATGCAATCCCATAAAATGGCTTTCAGACTAGCGTTAAGGTGTCTCCAATTACTAAGTGTGAATGGAACATGCTCTCGTACAAGTGGTCCTAAAAAAGATGATAAGTGGACTGATCCTTGACCTATTGGTTTAGCATTCTCATTAAATTCAACTTCAACACGATTTGTGAAGTTTGAAGGAAGTCTCTTCATTTTCGTAGCACCTCTACTCTTTCTTTTCTTTGGCCAACTGGCATTTGCATTTTCAGTTGGTCCATCAACTTCCACGTGTTGTTCATTTTGCATTGTACGGTTCTCAAATGCACTACGATTATCTTCTACTCCTTGTGCATTATTTTCTAATGCTTATGCTCGATTATCTTCTACTACTTGTGGATTATTTTCTACTGCTTGTGCTCGATTATCTACTGCTACTTATGGATTATCTTCTACTACTACTTGTGGATTGCCCTCGTTTTGAACGTTGTTGTCTTTAATATGCTTCTTCCGTTTATTAGGCTTATGCAATATATTTTTGGCTCCTTTGCTTCTTTTCTGTTGCCGCGTTATTGGCCTTATTTCCTATTACTAAAACATGAGGGAAAACATAAAATATATAGCAGAACTATACAATCCAAACACTTGTGCGCTAAGGCCATCCTGAATATGGTACACCTCAATATGTCATTTACAGGAAAACAACATTGCTTTTCACAGTAAATAATGGCAGTTTAGTAGACTTTAAAACATAGAAGTACAATTATAGCTACAACAAAATATGAGTTAGCCTAAATAATTTGTTATTGTCATTTAGCCTAAATCATATATGTCATCGAACTTAACATATGTGCTTATATTTATGTGCTCTCCATGATAATACCACCTATTTGTCTTATATACACGATCCATCACTCGTATAATCGGATGCTCAACTACCACCTTCTCATATTGATGACTAAGATTTCGACAATCTAAGCAAGGACATAGAATTTTTTCTATGTTTTCAGAATTTTTCATAGCGGTATGCACAAACTTCCGAGCTCCTTGCTGATACTCACTACTAGTTCTTTGAAGAAAAAATCTTTTAGCTTTTGTCAAAATATATGATATGATTTTCAAATTACATTTATGTTGAGAATTATGTAGTTCCCTGTGTAAATGCACCCAATTTTTATCCATCATCATCTAATACATAAGCAAGCAACTTTCTAAAATTTAAAGTAATAGTCGATTGTTGTGTACAAGCAAATTAACATAACTACTTAAATTAAACAGTGATACTAAATGAGGCACAACAACGTATAAACTGCTAATAGCACAATCAACATTTTCAGCAGGCATAACAAATGTTACAAAAAACTGAAGATTGGCTAATCAATGAAAAAGATAAAATAATCAAGTTGACGCTTACATTAAATTGAGGACGACGGAACCTGAATGAAATCTATGGGTGCAACCTACACTGGAATGGAAATTCCTCCACTGGAACCAATTGGCTTCTGTTATGGCAACCTAGAAACCAGAGCGATAGTACGAATTGAACAGAGATTCAAAAAAGAGACGGAGACCAGGCGGACGACGAAATTGCGATGAAAAATTTGTATTTGAGATTTTAAAATTTTGGGGAATTTTTTTGGATACGCTGCCGAATTTAGTAGGAGTGGAGGGAAGTGAAAAATAATTCCTGCTTTAATTTATTTTAGCATTTTAACCTAACAACAACGTACTAATATTTGGTTTTTACAACATGGAGAAGAAAACGCTGTGATTTGCAATTGTAGATAACCCCTTTGTAGTGAATAGCTATGGACTTTATAAGTTTCTCAGTTCAAACCCCCTTTCCAAATCGTGATCAATTCTTTTCAATTCAAGGTTGGATTTATACAATTTCCTTACCCTATTATCATCTTAACCCTTTTCTTGAAGTTCAAAATTCATTTCCAAATTTATATTTCAAAACAAAATTCAATCATTCGTCGTTATCCAGAAACTACCAAATCTTTATTTGGATTTGAATTTCCATTTATGACACTTCAAATAATTAATATTTTCAAATATAAGTTTAATAGAATTTAATCGACTTATATGTGATATTGATTCACAAACTTGGGCAAACACTATCAGAATCTGGACATGGATATGTTTTAATATTTTTGATCGTATTCGTCTATTCCTATAAATCCATATCGAAAATTGAAGACTAACTCTATCCAAAACTCATTCCCTTTTAATTCACACTTCCCATATCTTATTTAATTTAAATAAATTTCATCCCATACATTTTAAACTCCTTAAAATCTTTCAACATATTTAACAAATCCTTTTCCTTTATAATTCATGTTTTATAATCTTTAAACTTCAATCTTTCTCAAAGAAAGAGTATAATGACGTTAAAGGCGTTACGGAAAGCGCTAAAAAAGGCTATTTCACCAAATAGATCCAAAATCATTCCAAATTCAGATATTTTAACTCAAACCATTTTAAAATAATAAAGTACGATTTGTCATATTTTTCTGGATTTCTAAAATAATTTTATATGTCTATCAACAACCAATAACAATCATTCATATCAACCCATGATCAATAACGGATTTTTATTTATAATTAATAACTAATTATAATTAATCGTTATGGCTAATTTAAAAATAAATTTAAATCAGAATTCTCACCAATATTGCTCTCCAATATAAAAGGCCTCCCCTAAGCTGTGCTTTGAATTCATTAAACATCTGTACCGTTTCGTCCTCGAGCTTATCTTCATTTGCCGCTTCATTTTTTTCCCTTTAACTCTCCATCTCACTTGCAGATGCGCATCGCAACTTTCCATCAACTTCAATTGGGAAACCAATAAGTACTATCAAAATCAAATTCAACCACACTCTCGAGTTTCTCTCCCTGGCTCCACCATACTCACCAAAAAAACTTCACTAACTCGTGCAAACATGACCAAATAATACATCTTTGCACATTTTTTTATTTGAAAGTGGACACTAGACTTTCAGCAAAATGGATAAAAGGATTCAACTAACATGCAAACGATCTCTTACTGAACAACTAAGGCTCAGATAAACAATGATTGAAACACCCAGTAAAAGAGAAGGCATCGGAGGACGTTAAAGCGGTGTCTGGCACTCTCAGGTAATATACATACAAGTGGGATAGGAAACATGGAGTTGCAAAATGGGGCCAGTGGAGTTTTGGGAAGGAAGAACCGTGTGCTGGGTGAAGGAGCTTAGGGGTGAATTTACCTTGCATGCGAGAGTGAGGTCGCGTGACCTATTGGAGCGCTTGACGGACACATGCAGTCGTGGCGCAGCGTGACGGATGGATGACAAAAAGTGGGGAGGCCAACGATTTACAATCTGAGGGAGGAGCTGTATGTTTTGAGTGGGAAAAGGGATTGATGGCATGTGATGTTTTTCGGCGGTGGATTGGCTGGTAGTGCAGTGGGAAGAAAACTGGCGAAGGAGCAAGAATTGGTAGGATACAAGTTGTGCAAGGAAGGCAGACTGGTGATGTTCAGTGGCTGGAATGGGGTGCAGACCGGGAAGGAGCTGCTATCGCGGGGTAATATGTTTTGGCACAGTGCGATATGGAGGAAAGAACAGGAAGATGATGGAAATGGAGTATGGTTGGTGTGCAAGTGACATGGAAGGAGCGAGCTGATTATAGAAGAAAAGAGGAAGTGGTGCGTGCTAATGGAGATGGAAAATTTGGTGATGGAGCGACCAAACCCCTAAGGCAACATTCACACCCCTAAGGCGACATTCGCACCACCCTTAAGGTGACATTCGCACCCCTAAGGCGAGATTCGTACCCTATGAGGTGCGAAAATTCACACCCCAGGCTCCAGATGTAAACTCCGCACCCCATGAGGTGCGAAAATTCGCACCCCAGGCTCCAGGTGTGAAAATCTAGCATGTGCAGGCTCCACGTGTGAAATTCTGGGTGCGGTCCCCTATTTTTATCCACTTCTACCGAACCACTCTCCTATAAATACCTCATGACTTGATACTTGAAAAGGGTTGGAATTTGGGACCTTGGGACCTCTATAGAGCTCCATTAATGGTATCCTCCATTTGAGGAAGAGGAAGGGCAAAAGTGTCCTTTTCTTAATATATTAAATATACGATAATTATGACATCATATGTGAGAATGATGACATCATCTAGCATAAAGATGAATGTAATGAAATGTAATAAGATGTCATGAGAGGGTCTCACACTTGTTACTTTTTGTGATCAATAATATTCCAACAATGCTTCAAAGTGGACGTAGGCCCCTCACGAGGCCGAACCACTATAAATCTCTTTTGTTATTTACTGCTTTTTGCTTTTGTCTATGCGACCAAATTAGATATTCCTAGTAATTGGAATCTTTGGTGTTTACGATATTTTTTGCCGTCAACATTTGGTGCTTTCACTGAGAAAATTCGGATTTTGCGCCTTTGTCGCACGTTGTCATCCCGACCCCCGACGAGCTTGAGGTTCCTTGCAAACCTGCCGTCGAGTCCGCTTGTGATGACAAAGCGACCAAAGAACACAATGGTCGGCTCTTCAGCAGTAGCTGAGGAAGGTACGTCCCAACAACCTTAACTGGCGGACATCTCGGCCACTAATGAAACCGTCCCTCCTAGTGTGGACCCTGAAGTGCCCGCAACACAAGCTCAAATCTGCGCTCCTAATGAGAAATATGAGAACACAGCGGTCAAGCTCAATCAAGAATTAAGGAACAACATCGACCTTGTGCGCAAATTCAAGAAATTTAGTGCATCGTCGCTTGACTTCAACTAACTCAGAACAATGCTCGACCCCGACCAACTACATCGGAAACTTCCTCTTCCGAGTCGAGGGGCCCGCGTCAAAGGAGGAGGTTTAGCCTCATCAACAACATCGGCTCCCACACCAATGTCCTCGACAACCAGCAATGGCAATGGCTACGCCAACGGCAATGGGAACGACAATGGCGACCGAACTACAGTCACATATAGCGAGGGGGCATAGTACCGAGACCGCTCTCGCTTGATCATCAATGACGGACCAGGTCCTACAAACCAACCCCTTCCTTGACACAACCCGACGGACGCTAATCAGGGTGATGGACCCGCTGTTCCAACGTCCTGCATTCCTCCAGAACACGATCTGCATCACCTTGCTCCACCTCACCATCCAAACCAGGACCCAATCATAGATGTCGAGGACATGGAGGAGGACGATCCGGACGTCCATCATAGAAGACACCCTCGCAACAGAACTCCAGAACCTCGCCAAAACCCATGGGACCCAATGGCGGATCCCCATCCAACTTACCTTCCAGACATGGTCCAAAGGATTATGAGGGAAATGCGAGGGAATGTGCACGATTCATGGGAAGCGCACATTAGGTGTAACCCCTTCACAAGAAGGGTAAATGAAGCTGAATGGCCGCAACGCTTCAGCATGCCACATATGCCGCTTTACGATGGCACCACGATTCCTGTGCCTTCCTAAATCGATATGAATGGCAAATGACTTGATCCGGGGCAACGATCCGGTCAAATACAAGTGCTTTACAGTTTTCTTATCAGAAACCGCTCTGTTTTGTTTCTCTCACCTCCCACTCAATTCCATTAACAACTTCGGCCAGTTAGCGACAGAGTTGTTCTAGAAATTCAGGATGCATATCCCGATTCCAAAGAACGCCCTCATTCTGTCCAACCTATACCAAGGGCCCGCTGAGTCGCTCAAAATCTACCTCTCCAGGTACAACATCGCCCTCGTCGAGGTTGAGGATCCGGACCCTCGCACCATACTCTTCCAGTAGCAAAGGGCGTCCTTCTTACTTCCAAATTTGGGGCATGGATCAATCGGAAGCAGCCAAAAAGCCTTGACGCTTTCCATGAAATGGCTAGGCAATACTTATGCCAAGAAGAAGCGAGGCGAAACTGATTCTCCAGGGCTGGTCTTCCCAACAATCCACATTCGGGTACCATAAATGACAACATCAAAGAGAAACAAATTGGAAAACTCATTGATAAGGACAAGGGGGAAGGTCCTTACAAGCAAAGGCCGAATAACATTAGACAAGGCGACCGCAACAACGACCAAGTTCCTATGGAACCCAAGACATCTGGCCCTCACCGAGTAGATGAGATCTACACCCCGCTAAATAAAAACTTGGAAACAATCTAACTAGAAATGTGTAACACGCTTCAGTACAAGAAACCATACAACAGGGAATCCACTAATCATGAGAAGATACCGGTAAGTACTGTAGATATACCACGACAAGTACGGACATAATACTAGTGATTGCCGTCAACTCAAAGACATAATCGAACTGCGAGAAGCGCCTGTAGTATGTCCAAAAAGCATCACGACTCTCACCGGCATTAAGCAGAATACCGGCAAAACCTAACGCTCACCCTGTTGGCCGCAATTGACTCTGGTACCTCTCACCTGCCTTGAGCGGCAGAGGACCCGCTAGAAATGGATCTCCTTCCACTTGTGGACCCCAAAGTTCATGCGACTCAAGCACGGATTCATACGTTTAATAAGAAATATGAGAATGTAGCTCTCATGCTAGGCGTTGAAGATTAACATCAACCTTATGCGCTACTTCAAAAAAGTCAACACATCATCATTATACTTCAGCTTGCTCAGAGTCGCGCCTGCTCGCAGCACACCACATCGGAATTTTCTTCTTTTGAAGCTAGGGTCCCATATCGAGGACAGCCTCATTAGAAGCATCGTTGTCCACTCCAACACTCATACAGCGACGGCAACAAAAACAAGATGACGATCGAACCATCATCACTTACGCCCAAGGGACACAGTAACAAGTTGGGTCCGAGTAACCAGCTTCTAATCAGAAGAGCCTAACTGTCGCCACTCACAAACAGAGTCCCACTCTTACAGTAGCTCGTCAAGCCAGAGTACTTCCGGACTAGGGGTGCACACCGGCTCGCCCAACCTCGATAGCCATACCAAAGCCAGACCATCCGTATGTCGACGTCGACAGAATCGAACTCCCAAAATTCATCAAAACTAATGGGTTCCATTAGAAAATACCCCCTCTGGCATATCTACTCGATGTGGTCGGAATAATCATGAAAGATATGCGAAGGAACGCCGAAAACTCAAGAGAAACCCACTTGAGGCGTAATACCTTCACAAGGATCGTACAAAAAGCAAACTGACCCTAGCGCTTCAACACCACATGTGGCATTCTATGAAGGCATGACTGACCTCTAATCTCGACAATGTTAGAATAACCATTAGAAATGGAACGTGTCATCTCGGTCGTCCCCGATTTTGACGCTCGAGTCTCCGCTAGGCGGACTCAAGCTGCTATACGTCCAAAGTTGTCACCTATGCTTCTAGCATCCAACTGGGCCTAAGCTCACTTCAACCAGCTTCCACATAAACATGAAATCGAAGTTAGAGACACATAGATTGTTGAATACCTTCCATCAAGAAGGTGTGCTAGGCTTCAAAGTGGGCTAGATCATGTCCTCTATAATGCGATAGGATCCCAACCTCTGATTATCGCCGAAACGGTCTGTGGAATCGTGAGGGAACCACGGGGGCATGCCCGCAACTTCTACAAAACCAGTACAAGGCATAACCCGTTCACGTCGGCCACCCTTAATACCGAATGGCGCAAGCGCTTCAACATATCGATACTCGCCCCATACTTAAAGAAGCCATGATTCCCGAATCTTCATTAGCCGCCACAAATGGCACATGGGTTCATTACACGTCGCCCGTGCCACAAAGTGCAAGTGCTTCCCCGTCCTTATCCAAGATGGCTCTATCCGGGTTCTCTCGACTTCCACCTTGAATTATCCCAACTCTCGACTAACTCGCCAAAAGATTGGTCACGCAATCTAGGTTGCACATCACGATGCCCAGAGACATCCTCTCAGTCTCGGACATTTACCAAGGCACCCGTGAAAACTCTCAAAGGCTATATCGCAAGATCCCACACCGCCTTGGCTGAAGTCGAGAAACCTACTCCTCGAATCGCTCTCATCCAGATCACAAATGGCATACTACCTGATTCTGAACTTAGAGCATGGACTGATCAGAAGCAATCAAATATTCATGAGATCTTCTGCATGAATGCCGGTTACTTCCTATGCCGAAATCGATCCTAAAGGAATCATGCTCCTACCCTCAACATCCTGCCTCGTGACAACATTCAGAGCTCCAACAAATCTAATTCTATCGCTTTGCGCAATCTTGCTCGCGCCGACAACGTTTAAGGTAGTCACAGCAATGGATGGAATCATCTTCGACTCCCATCTTTCCGCAACTATACTTCTCTTAGCAACACCCCCAAGAAAATCCATCTCGCAATCTGAAACTTCCATCTATGTAAAATGCCAAGACCTGAAAGTCCGACGAGCACGCCAGGGGACTCTACAGGATATTGTCAGTTCTACAACATCCGTGGACACAACGCAAACATGTCTCGTCATTTACAGAACGACCGCAAGGAATTCGTCCGCATGGGATCTCTGAGCTACTTAGCGCTCATCAAAGGTTCCCACTAAACAGGATCTCGACCGACAATTAATCCCTCAAGATTGTCTCTACGCCTTGTTAGGACTACAACTTCCGTGGCGGAGTTGACTCTATGTTGTCATCAGAGATACCAGTTTGCAACTCCTCGATGCCTCTTCCTCCCTCATTGGAAGCGGAACAGAAACTAAAAGCGAACTTTCTTTTATAAAAGACACCTCCTTTTCGCTGTGCCATGGCCATTTTTTGTCCTCCATATGGCGCTCCCGACCTCCGCCAATCAGCAGGGGGCACGTTGGGAAGCATTACCGAGGGAACATTCGAAAGCGAGCCCAAGAATTCCGTTTCTCTGTCATCCCCAAGACCGTCGTCTACGATACAACAATCCCCGAGGTTATCATTGGAGATATCGGCCATCAACTCATTAACATCATCAGCTCACCAATAAAAAACCAAAAAAGGAGGTGAGAGAAAAGATTCAATAACAGAATGAGGGATACACATTAATGTTTAAAGGTCAAAAAATAGGACCTCGATTGCAATCGCCGACGAAATGTCTGTTGGTAAAGGGTCGCAACCTTTCCAATAGTCGTTACCTTTGCAATTTAAACAGAATCATCCATTCAAGGATAGATGCCTCATTCTGACCTATGTATATATAGGCCTGCAAAAAAAATAAAATGAAATGAAAATGCAAAGCAATGCCACTTCACCAAGACACACCTCCTCTTTGTTGTATCATAACCATCCTCCTCCAACTAATACTTTGGGCACTTAGGGCATGACTGGAAGCTCAGCCAAGGGCCCGCACGAAAGCCCACTCCTCGTTAGGAAGGCCCATACTCATACAACGGAAGCTTAGTGATGGAACTTTCAAACTCTCAACCATGGACGAAGCCGAACTCCAAAGGGCACGGAACAACTAACATCTTCAGCTCTACTCTACACAACTTATTGTTCAATTGATTCACGCCTTCCAACGATGTCTTGGTTTCCTGCAATTCAAGGTGTTATAAAGGCTAATACTACTAGAGTTGTCCTTAGAAATGATGTTCAGTTTCCTACCACCCTTCCATGTTTATTCCGTGCATGACGTTCATGATGTGTTTGATTAATCCTGACAAACAGCTTGCGTACAAACATTCGATCACCGCATCAGCGCCCCGAGCACGGTAGCCGGTGCCGCCATCCAAACCTCGATCCAGTTGAGGCCAAACAACACTGTCTACGATCGGCACCCCGAGCACGGGAGTCGGCAACGCTACTCGAGTCGCCGGCCCGTGACGCGATCGAGTATAAATAACCACGAGCTCGAACCTCGGCCCCATGCCGAGGCTGAGTATAAATCATTACACTCCCAAGTCCCAAGCGATTTGGGGCCTCCCAACAGACAGTCGGGAGTGATGTAAATTTCTCCCCAGGATACGGGTGTCTGTCGAATCTCGGCGCAGCACCGAGACCGACATCAAATCGTTTTCTCCCACAAGATCTAAAAGCTTAGGTGCAGCCCATGGCCATGATCGGACCATACGGGCTGATGATCCGGGCTTTTTTCCAACGAATAAACGACGTTGTCGCTCGCCACAACCCGATAAACGATGGGAAAGCCACATACCAGACGGACCGCATAATCCGACGTCGTAAGCCTTCGCTACACTTGGGATTAACCCCAGGCAACCCAAACACAGCGGGCGCTCAGTCTGGCTTCGCAAACTATGTGTTTCCTGAGCTGAGGAATATTTACTAAAAGCCTGTGCTCAATCACACCCCTCTGGAATAATTGACCCAGAGCGCGGTACACAATCACACCCCTCTGGAATAATCGACCAAAAGCGCGGTCTCCGATCGCATTTCTGTTGGTGTAACAACAAGTACGCTTGTGCAAGTACGGGACGCCAGAAAACATGAGAAGAACGTTCGATCACTTAACACGAAATGCGATCTTTACAAATTCATATTCCATTTCATACACACACACCCCGAATAGACAATATGTCTAACATTTCTTCTTTAGATGACAGGGTGTACATGAAAACCACACCATACCTTTAGGGACCAAAAGCGAGGGCCACACTCGCATATACTATCGGCTACCTAACCCAAAGTATCAATAATTTCTTTAACAACTATTGATGCTACTCATCCTTCTCTTTTCTTTTTCTGTACAGGTTCGGCACTTGGCTGGTCACCACCAGCGAGGGACCCCTTCCTCCCAGAAGTGTCGCCTCCTCCTCTACTCTTCACAAGGGTAACAAATTCATGAGACATCGATGTGCGCCTACTGCCATCATCCTCGCCGCTTGTAAATATCATAACTTCCCCGAGGGCGATACATGGCAACGGCTTAGGGGCGATGTTAGAAACGAGGACTAACCCAGCCTAGGTGTCTCCCCAAGCCTTCTTGGCGCCCAACTCCGCTCCCTTCTCAGCATCTTCGGCGGTCTTCTGATCAACTAAGTCCATGCCCTGGAGTCGCACAATTGCATCTGGTACAAGTTTGCCAAGGGTGTTCTCACCCTCTTTTTGTGGGCATCATCGACGGCTTTCCCTTTTCCTAGCCTACTCAGAGGCCCTCTCCTTCTCCGCCTCAATATCGGACTACTTCCTTGCCACCACAGCGACAGATTTCTCCTCGGCATTCTGCCTAACCATTGCCATGCATCTTGTATAGCAGCCCTATCCTGTCTCTCTTCCCTTCCAACTGCTCAAACTTTGCCACCAGCCGAGCTTCCTGATCTCCCACCATAGCTTGCATTGATGACACACTTACAACATCTATGCCTGTCGCATGAGCTCTTCGACCAACCACAACTTCTCATCTTCCAAGGAGGCTCATATGAATGTGAGATCCCGAAGTCACGGGTTCTCCTACTACTCCAGAGTCTTCCCGCTGTAACTCCAACCGGGAATCAGACGCTTGAGGAAACACGGGGGTAAAGCCTGGTGTCGCCTCTTCTCCAAGGGGGCAGTCCAGCAAAAGAAGCAACTATTTGACTGCTAAGGGTTCATCGCTCGCATCCTCCTTAGTTAGCGAGTACTCGAGATCGGGGGCAGTCCCTCACCTACCTCTGCACCAGCTTACTCATCGCAGGACCCGAGGAGGATCCCCACCAGCTTCCGCGCTGGCATTTCCATCGCCATTACCTTCAAGGCAACCATTCTAAGAGGAACATACACCTCGCCACGAGGATGATCTAGACCCAAAAGCTTAGGTCTCAGAAACTTCTAACTTCCCGCCAATACTAGGCAGACCGGGCATAAAGGCCCGAACCAAAGGACAGAGGGAGCAATACAACCGCCAGTTCCCCAAGGAATTAGAGAATTTAGACAAGTTATCTGTATGCGAAATAAAAAATTCATATCTCGATGCAAGCTCTTGAGTTTCCACGGCCGATTCATTGGGTTCCCAAAGTTTCAATGACCCGCCAACAAACTCATACTTAAACGCAATGCAAAGCAGACTCGCACCCCTCGATGCAACAGCTTCCTACCTACAAGCACATCAGAACGCAGTGATGACATCTAGTTTTAATAACTAAAACCATGATTATCAGTAACCATTAACACCATTTTTGGATTGGATAATGATCACGACATAATTGGGTTGGAGACTAACGACTCAACCGTATGTCCGCATCTTACGTGCATATCCGAGCGGTCAATCCGAATAAGTTCGTTTCCAGAATCATTCGCCAACTAGTTGTGTTATGTTCAACTTCGATTACAAACCAGACATGAAACATTAAGCAGTGATCCGAACTTGCTAGCTCGTCCCTGACATCGAGCAAAATCTAGCGGATACCCGAGCTTGGGGGCAGCACTCTACCGATTATCGCACCATCCTGGCAATCTCAAGACCCGATCTGATCCCCTTCAGTCCCTACACTGGCATCATCTTCACAGCATCTCTTGGAGCCACCATCTTGAGAGCTCCTTCACCTCACAACGAAGTTAATCCAGAGCCAGAGTCTAGGCCTTGGAGGCTATTCTGCTTTCCATCAGTGCCCGGACTCCACAAAAAGTAGGCACTCCTTAACATGATGGCAACCTTTAGCCTCAACAACTAACGTCATAGCCATCACCAACTGCCAGCGCAACGCCTGAGTCAAGATGCAACTACGTCGTGGTTGGGTTATTGATCGAATCCCAAGCTTAATAAATCAACTACGTGTTGACATCCTACATTCGCATTTGGGTCGATAGTCCAAGCAAGTCCATTCCTCGAGGACCGCGTCGCAAAACCAAAGCTCACTGATCATTGTCCGCTCATCGGGCGCCATGTAAATGTTTAATTTTTCTAGCCCAAGCTTGGAGCCAAGTCTAAGTCATCAAAGTGAGAAATTATGCGTCACTCTAACACAAACTTGCTAGATTATCACGTCCCTTGAACCGATTTCGACCTCTTGAAAAAGCAGGAAAGTTTATTAAATGTCCGGGATATGAAGCCCACTCCCGTATTCATACATATTGGGCGACCTTTATCTGAATTCCTAATTCCGTTTCCCAAGGTCCGGCGCTCTGCATTCTTGAGTGCCGAATCCGAAAGCCCTCTTACTTTCCATATCTCTCTTCCCTTCTCCTGAAAACCTAACAACACCTCAGACATCCAAAGTACAAAAGAAGTATTTTGGTGTCCTTCATGCCTCAAGTTGATTTTCTGTCCAGAGAAGAGAAGAAAGAAAGAAACTACCATCAGGGGATCGACATACCTCGAACGACCGTTCTTACTTTCCAAATCTCTCTTCCCTTCTCTTGAAAACCTAACAACACCTCAAATATCCAAAGTACAAAAGAAGTATTTTGGTATCCTTCATGCCTCAAGCTGATTTTCTGTCCGGAGAAGAGAAGAAAGGAAGAAACTACCAACAGGGGATCAGCATACCCCGAACGACCATTCCGGGATCGAAATTCGGGATCATACACCAAGCTATGATCATATTTCGAAGCTCCAACTACCAAGTCAATCACGACTCAGCGACCACTCGTGTACTCACCAAATGCCCAATCATCAAAGTGCACGCGCTCAGCATTTGGGACCGACCTCGCCACAAAGGAAAATCTATGCGACTATACGCCACGACATATGCCAAGTACTGTCCTAACCAGGACATTTGCATATGCGAGTTGCCAGAACTTTGATCGGTGGGACCAGCTTGGATCGATGGATTACTTTGGCCTCGCAAATCCAAGTGATCCAGCGGATACTCCATGCAATTAAGCTCTATCCCAACAACGTTTCATCAACCACAAACTCCTATTGCGCTCTTAGTCCATGGCGATGAACATGCATACACGCTTTGGGAATCTCAACTGAGAAGACCGATTTGATTCGAATGCATACCCACATGACTTAAGGATTCAAATGTACACACCAAATGGTCAGCTCTCGATCCAAAAACTCCTTGAAGCTAAAATACGCGACTATAAGCCCATGGCCTGCAATTCACTTTCATGTTACCTATCCCAGCTCAGATTGCATCACGCAAAACCACGTGCACACTCGTGATTGCATACGCAATTATGACCCGATAATGAATCGTTTGCACTTCCATGCAATCGGGAGTTGGCAACTGGCATTTGTTGTCTTTAATCTACAGGAACTAAACGCCTTGGACAGGTTCCAAACCAAGCCGCAAGACTCAAGCAAGTCAGAGCTCTAAGCAATATTGAAATCGTAAGCTCATTGCAGCATTCCCGACAAGGCGTCCCAATCGCTCCAAAGCAATGTGCTTTTGGCATATAATTCAAGAGGAAGGTCATAACCAATCGCTAAGCACCATATGGAAATGTTTTCACCTATATTAGAATCATCTCACTTCAAAGCACATCCCGTTAACACAAAACATACTTTAAGGGGGAAAATGTTAACCGGCCTTTTGGTCCAGTTCCCAAAAGTACGCAAGACACGCTCGACTCAACATATCGCATGATATTACAGCCTAGAGGCATTTCCAGTACCATAAGACTCGAGTCTAGCCACTAGCAGAATGTTGCATCCCTCGAACACGATCTCCATCAGTATCCGTCCACTAGCAGAATGTTGTAACTTTTTGTGATCAATAATATTCCAACGACGCTTCAAAGTGGATGTAGGCCCCTCACGAGGCGGAACCACTATAAATCTCTTGTGTTATTTACTTCTTTCTGCTCTTGTTTATGCGACCAAATTAACTATTTATAGTAATTGGAATCTTTGGTGTTTACGATATTTTTTGCCGTCAACAATGGCAGTGGTGGAGGAGGCAACGGCCTACGATGTGGACACAATGGATCTGGGTCTGGTCTGATGTGGTGCATGCGTGAGGTGGAATGATGGATGCGATATTGGTTTCTTTCGGCTGTAGAAAATTGAAGAAGAACGATGAATTAAAAAGGTTGATTAAAATTAATTAATTATTAGCTAAGTTAATGACCGTATTAATTATTCAATGTTTAAAACTACCATAACTTGTTCAAATCAAAACAGAATTGGACAAAATCAGAAACATTAGAACCGTCTTGACAAGATCTACAACATGGAACTAACTAGAACAGAAAAGGAGCAAGTTAGAATTTAGGGAAAATTTAAACCCAAGCAGTACTAAATCGTCAATTAAAGACTGACGGAGTGGAAACCAAATGTGATAACTCTCTCACTCAATTTATTTTGTATAGTTATTATTTTGATAGTTGAATATATATTGATGGTATGTGATTGAAATATTTGTTTGGTGATTGATGGTTGCTTATAGTTTTGATGACATTATTATTAAACTGTATATAAATTAACATGGATTGTGATGTAAACACCACACAGGTATTGGGACGATAGGGATGATAATTAATACACATCTTCCTTGGAATTAATTGTATGTTAATCGATTGATTGACAGACTGTTATAAGCATTATTTAATTATTTAATGCTTATACAGTTGTAAATTGCACTCTGGATGTGAATTGAATGTTTAATAGTTGTTTATCACTATTTTTGGATACATGCGATGTATGAAATCCATATAAATAAAATTATATGGTAATTCATTGAGTTTGATTCCAATTCAGAAATAACGAATATTTTAAAATAATATTCAGTGAAGAATCAAAATATGATTTTAATGTCCGATTTTGGATGGACACGAAAACATTGAAATATGTAAATCCGAGTTAAGTACATATACGCCATTTTAACTCGAACATAATTTTCTATTGATTTTATTCATTTTATGATGAACATCATAAAAGTTTGATTTCAAAATTTGATATTTTGAAAATATTATCGTTTTAATATTATAACGATATGGAATATTCAGTTTTGATTTAAAATTAGAATGGAAGCTGGAATCGTTTTTAAAATGAATTTATAAATATTTTATAAAATACATTTTGAATGGAAATGGATGAAATATATTATATATATTTAAATGGCCCGAATAGAACATTTCACACAGCGATCATTCACGAATTTCGACCATTGACTTTAAATGGACGTAATGGGAGATTTTTCCGTCGGATTCTCCTAAAACCGGAACTATTGGGTTCGTACTGAAAAGAGCTTTCGAATAATCATAATAGATTTGAAATCTAACTATAGATTTTAAGTTATGTCCAAATCAGTTTAGGAAAAGGTAGCTATGAATGCAGTTCCGTGGTCGATATTGGAAACCGACTGCAAGGGACTTAATAAAATTATTAAAAATATGAATAAATTATGTAAAATCGTATTAAACGATTTAAAATGATTCTGGATTAAATATTCCAAATGTTGGAAAGATTAAACATATTTATCTGAATGAACTAGTTAACAAGCTAGAATAAAGAACAAAAAGGAGTTATGAATAGTTTAAATCTAACCAGAATTTTCCAATATAAAAATTGGATTGGGTTTGAATGGAAATAATCTTCAAAATATTTTGATATTGGATTCTATGATTATACAGATATTATTGAGGGATTTGAAAGACATAAATGTCGTTATTCCCAAAATGATATCTATTGGTTTCAGAATTTGATGTTGAATATAAGCCGATATGATTTCTATTTAGAGTCTTGTATTTCATATCAAACTAGATTTTGGGTTTGTCGTGAATGGTGCCTTCAATAATACTTCTCTTGAACCTAGTTGAGAATAGAATAAATCTTTTAATTAAGATTTAGAGAAGTTTACCAATTAATTATTTAATTGGAATTGAAATGAAAGTTGATTTTGGGTTTATCATGAATAATGTTTTATATAGCACTGTTCTTTAACCCAAATAACAATGAAGATATGATTTGGAATTTGTAAATCCTTAAATTAAGATATAAAGAAAATTTTCAAAGTAAAGTTTTCCAGTTTTATACATCAATTGGAATGGAGTGGAATTCAATTTGGTGATAATCGAGATAAGCTTCGGTTGAAGGAAGACGGTTACTATTTATGGAATTTAAAAGGCTTTGCCATTATTCCATTTATAGTATTGATCTGATACGAAAATTGATATCGATTATATACTGTTATGATTTCCATGAAGATTCCATTTTGATGGAAGATGATTTTGGGTTTATCGTGAACAAGGTTTTAAAAGACAATTGTTCTTTAACCCAGTTAAAGACATGATTGATTTCCTAAAAGTTGAATAATCATTAAGAAATGATTTTTGAGATTAAAACTAAGTGGAGTTTTAATGAATCTTTAATTAGATTGAAATGAGAACAGGGTAATTAAATTCACCAAATTCAAGAAATGATTGAGAATGGAGTGCCATCATTTTTGCTCCATGCAATAGTTAAATCTGTAATTAGATTTGAAATGTTGAATGGTAGTTAAATTTACCGATAACATAAAGGTATTATATATGGAGTACAACCGGTTTTTCTCCATGGAATGAATAGGTTGGGTTTGGGATAATAAAATGAATAATTACTTTGGTAAGGCTCGTTAATCCTGACTAGTTGATAAACCTTAATTTGGTTTAAGTTGAGAAAAGATATTATAAAATCTTTTGAAATGACTTCCAAGAATATTGGAATAAAAGAATATTCTGGATTGGACGGTGGTGTATGATGTGTTTATTATAGCACTTGCTTATAAGATACGCGAGTTATTCGGAAAGACCGGGTTTAACCCATTTTGAATAACTGATACGACGACTAAAATTCGAAGAAGACGATGGTTGAAGACCGGAGGTCTTCACATTGTTTGGATGATTACTAATGTCTTGATTGGGTTATGCACCCAATACGTGGTAATAAGTGGTGATTGTCCAGACGTACTTAGAGATCGGTCGGATATGCGAGGGCCTCTCTCCTGTATTTGACATATGGGATGGGGAAAAAGGTACCTTCAGTTTCGTTCAGACCCAAAACGGACTTGTAAATGGATTGTATGTCTGACATTATATTTTGCGTTGTATTCATTGATCTCTACTAATTATATATGTTTAGTGGCGGAGAATTTATTCTCTTGCTTAACAACCTTCTTTATGATGTATGAGCTTAGAGGTTATATATTGGTAGAAATCAATGGTATGGATTGACAATATGGCGTGCTGAGATGCACGGATTAAAGCTTTTGTTGAAAAGCAAGTTTTTGTGGTTGATGATCAAAGCACAGCTTTAACTAGCGCAGCTTTGTGTATAGCGTTAATTCGTGGACCTCACACGCTAGTGTGAACTAGAAACAGGAGAGAACCGCTGGGAGGACATGCGTTTCTTTCAAGGTAGTAGAGGTGTCATGGTATGGAACCTAGACATTTTACTTATGTGGTTGACGGATAGCGAGGTACCTCAGATATGGTCAACTAAAAGTCCTTTGATGGTTGACATACTGAACAGATTTTATGCCCTATAGGGGAGGGAAACGTATTGGTCAATAATTACTAATCCACAAACGATAGGTGTGGACTGGCCCTGCCACTCCAGGTGAACTTACAGGTGAATCCTGAGACATGTTCTAGACTACCTCGAATTCGGTAAGGAAGATCCATCGCCTTGGTTCATAGATGGAATCCAATTTCCAGTACATGACTTTCAATTTCAATTGTAAACCTATATGGCGACATAGTAAGATGGGGTTCTATGCCCTTCTATGATTGATACATTTATATTTGAAGTTGATTTCTTCACTTATAGTAGTAATAAAAGATAAATTTCGCGTATCAAGCATATTTGACCATTATAAGGTAAAACTCTATCCTTTGGTTTGTGTTTGCATTATGTGATGGGACTTGAGTCTTATAATGGCTTCATTTTTCCTTTTTAGCATTGCATTGTTTGTTTATGGTATTCTTGGAAAAAAAACTATTCCTTGTTATACGGCGTGGTGATTTACCTAACTTTAAAATAAAATTAATAACCGTTTTAGTTCTCGCACCAGTCCCATGACTGGCTCGGAGTTTACTGTTTCCACCTAAACCCTAGGTGCCCATATTTTCCACACAGGCAACTTGTAGTTTTGGTTTACGTAGATATTTCTTTTCACAAGATCCTGGATTACGGGTGGATCTATATTCGGAATGCTTTGTATCCGTGTATTTCTTTCAGTTGTGGTAGTTGATGTTTCCCGCGGCACATTATATTTATGTATTTTATTTTTCGCTACTTTGTAATTTAAATCTCTGATATTTTTCTGTTGTATATTATTTATTTATACTCTAATATCTTGTACTCTGATGTAAGCTGTTGAAACAACATTGAAATTTTCCCATGTTTGTGTTTTGATGCGTCACTTTCTCAAAGCAACCCGCTTTCTTGTTCGGTTTAGGCCAGCCTGGAAGTTCGGGTCGTTTCAACTAGTGTTTAAAATTAATTACATAAGCTAAAAGTAAATTAAATTAACCTAAAACTATTCCTAAAGAAAATAAAACAACCCATGTGCATACACCTTTGAGATGTCATTTTCTTCCCTTCTTTTCCCATCCTCCATTTTTCAGGATAAAGGACCAAGCTCTGTGCTTGCCTTTTGAGGCGTCTTACTCTCCTTAAAACTAACTTTTGAGTTGTCCTTTTCTTACTCTCCCTCCTTTTTCCTAAAACCAAATATCTCTCTCTCTCATTTCATTCCACTTTTGTCTTCTTTTCCTTTTCTTCCAAACTTTCTTTAATGGCTTCCCTTCACTTCAAAACTCATGGCCAAGCTATGTTTTCCCCCTCCGCTCCAAATAAAATACCTCCAAAACACCTTAAATCTCCTCTTTTCCTCCTTAATAACCTACATCTACAACCTCTTCTCCTCTTTTTTCCAAGGCCGTGACTTAATACCCTAGGCTGAACCCAAAAGCACCAGAAAATCCCACTTTTCCACCTCCAAACCACTTATACACTTCTCTTCTTCATAGGTCTAGGGCCTTACTTTATAAAAAAAAATATAGTTTAAACGAAAGGATTCAATTTTGTGCTTGATTTTCAAAGAAAAATTCCTACGCTTAAAACATTGGTGGAGTGGATCGCTCAGTGAGAACTTCCTCACTTTTGTTAACTAAATAGTTTAAAATAGTTTATAATGTTGTTAGTGAGAAAAACTACACTTTTATGTGTTAAAGTAGTGTGTGTTTGCTTATATATGTTTTTGGGTTTGTTTTGATGATGAATGCATATGATAATGGGTTGTTATTGGATGTTATGTGGATTATAGTATGATATTAGCTTGGTGTGATGTGATAATAAGTATCAAAGATGTAAACACTTAGGTTAAAGAAGTAAAAACTGTTAACGTTAAGTGTTAATGAGGTAAACACTTATGTTACTAAGATAAAAATGCCACCTTTAAAGTGATAGTGATGTAAACACTTGAGTTAATAACACTCTATGTTGATTGTGTGGTTATTGGATAAGTATTATGTTAGTAATGAAGTTAGTAAGCTAACTGCTTAAGTGGTTTAGTAATTAAAAAGGACACCTTAAGGGTTATGAAGTTAAAAACCTTATATAAGTAATTAATATTTGGTTTGGATAATTAGAATGGTCTAAAATGTTAACTTCTTAGTGGTGAAGTAATTGGAAATATTTATTTAATTATTAAGTAAATGGAAAATAGATGAATAGTGACCTTAATGGATGTGACATTGGATGGATGTTTGATATTGTTGGTATTGGGTCCACATTGGTTGATATTGATATGACATGGATGGTCAACTAAATGTGATGTGTATTAATATGTATCTGTTTGCCAATCATGACTACAAAGTGTTAATGAGGTTTAGCATCTTAATTAACAATGAGTCGATTGAGTATTAAGTGTTAATGATCTTAAAACTTATGTTGATGATGACACTATATGGTAATTAGATGTGAATAGTCGTTAATGACCGTTATTGGATGCTACTGATATTTGAAATATATACAAATTAAATTATATAGTGAATAATTGAGTATTATTCCAATTTGGAATTTAATTGAATATTTTATTAATAAACTATTCAGTGAAAAATAAAAGTTCGAATTTTAAATCCGAAGTAATTTGGAAACATAGTTTAAGTAATTATGAATAGTTTTCGACAAAATAAGAATTTGATTTGAATAAGTTTCAAATTAATAATAACGCGTTTTCAAGTTTAAACTGAAAAATGAATAGTTATTTTGGAAAGTGAAGTTCCGTTCGGGTATCTAGGAAATGTTTTAATAAGATTTTATTTTTCAAACTCTCTTATTCATTTGTATAATGAAATTTAGGAAAATTTAGGTTTCAAATAATAGGTTTTGAAAAAATAGTGTTATTTTAGTGATTTAAATACTATTAAATTGGTTAAATAATGGAATATTTAATTATTGAAGAGAAATTACTGAAACGTAATTGCCAAAAACAATTATATATGTTTTATATAATTAATAAACTATTTTTCAAGTAACTTGATTTAATTTTAATTATAAATCGAAACTTTGTTTGAATAGGACTAGTCGCGCAGCGATAGTTCGCGAATTTTGGCTATTGACTTGAAATTGATGTGCCCAGAGATCTAATTGTTGAATTTTCCCAAAACAAAAAATGTTGGGTTTGAATTGAAAATAGTTTTCAAATGCAAAAGAAATTAGTAAGATCCCATGATTATATTTTGAAATAAGTCAAAACCAATTTTTGAGAAAAATCCAGAATTTGCAGTTAGTGGCCTGAAATTGAATTTTTACGAAATGAACTATTTTTAAATTGTTAAAAATAGGGATAATTTATGATAAATCGTAATAAATGGTTTGAATGTGATATGGATTGATAGAATGAATTTTTGAGTAATATAAAAGTCATTTTGACTAAATTAGCTAACGTAAGCCTATTTGAAGCGCTTTTGTGACGCTATTACAACATTTTCTAAAAAAATATTATTTAAACGTTTTAAACTCAATTGTTTTCATCTATGACTTGATTAATCATTTTTTAATTGTTAAAAAAATTAATTTGAAATTTAATGGGAATCTATTTGGTAATAATCAAGATAATTGTCTATAGATGAAGAAATATACTATTTAAGGAATTTAAAAGTATTAACTTATTCTGTTAGTTCGATACGGAAATATGTATCAATTATGAGCTGATATGATTTCCATGAAGATTTTATTTGAAATGAAAGTATGATTTGGGATTGTCGTGAATGATGTCTTGAATAACATCTATTCTTTAACCAAACTAAAGGCAAGATTAACTTCCAAAGTTAAGTAATCATTGAATAGTGATTTTGAAGATTCAAAACTAAGATAGAGTTTTAAATAAATCTTTAGATAAAGATTCAAATGAAGGTAATTAAACGGAAATAAATGAAGGTAATTTGGACTTATCGAAATAAATATGGATATGGATTAGGGGTAAGGAGCTATTCACATTCTATCATAGGTAGAAATTTCCCTACACCGGTAGAGTGGGAATAGTGTTTCCTTCCATGTTCCATTAAATGGATGGGAATGGGATTTTGATTTAAGTAATAAACTTTTTCTTAAGGTTTAATTGAAATCAAACAAAAATCCAAAATAGAATGAAACTTATGATATCCATGTATCTTCTCCACACATTTTAAACTTGCACTTATTATTCGAAAATGCCAGGAATGATGTTTGGATCCGTAAACCATTTTGAATAACAGAACAAAATTTTGGACCAGATCAAAAGCTATTGAAGGTGAAGGTGAAGACTGCGACCCTTCACATCAAAAGGACTGCTTGCTGAAAGTTTCAAATGGATAGCTTCCATTTGAAAATGGAGTTTATATCAATTAAGTGGCAGTAGTCTAGATGTATTCGAAGGAATTCTAGCTTTAAAAGGGCTCTTTCAATTTGTTGGGTGACGAATAAGGTGCCTTCAGTTTTGTTCAGACCCGGAACGGACTTGTAAATGGATGTGTATTTGACACTGAACTTCACGATATAATAAATTGATGTCTATTGATGATATATCCATTTGGTGGTGGAGAATCTATTGTTTTAGCTTAACACCCACCTCTGAGACTTATGTATTCTGATAGTTATATATAATAGATACCAATTATATATGGTGAATTGACATTGTGACATACGAAGTGATGAGCTACTTATGATCAAAGCATAGCTTATTGAAGCATAGCTTTTTGTAATGAGACATCGACAAGCCTCACATCCCGGAAACGACTGAAACAGGAAAAGATGCGGCAAGGTTATGACGGTCGCGCCCCATAGGGGATGACCAGTTCCGTCTAATTTTTTAAGCAACACTGTGGTATGGATCCGAGTATTTGCTATATGGCTTTGATGAGGTAGAGCTATGGTATAGAGCCTAGGCATTTCACCATTGTGGGTATGTTGGAAATTCAGATACCCGTAGAAAAGGTCGATAACGGCTGGAAATGGCAGACTCGTGTGGTATATCTTGGATAGCACCGATAGCCTTGTGTTGGCAGAGAAGGGTTTACTTCTCTAGACATCCATTTAGAGGCATGACCATTTGGTAAGGAAGTTCCTTATCCTTGGTCATTTATTGGAAAACCCATTTTTCAAACCATTTGGGTTGGTATACAATTCTGAACCCGGATCTTCCACTAGGTGCACATACGGTTTTCTATTGTAGATCATGTGTAAAACATGTAGGAGGTCAGTATAATATTATGGTACCTATGCTAACTAAGACTAATACATTTATTAGCGAACACTATGCACTAATAACAATATAAGAGAATTTTCCACTTATCAAGCATATTTTGGTTATCATAAGGGAAACCCTGCCCAAGTGTGCACTTGCATTGTGTGTGTGGCGCGAGACCTTATCATAGCTTCATTTTCAAAAGAGCATTACAAGTTTCTATGCATTCGTATTTTTATGGAGAAACCCCATTCTGTGTTATATAGTGTGATCCTATGATTTACCTCACTTTAAAATGAAAGTAACTATTTTTACTTCTCACACTAGTCCCATGATGGACTCGGAGTTTATTGCTTCCCATCTAAACTATAGGTGCCCATAATTTTCCCTGAGGGCAGCTAGTAGTTATGGTTTTGCAGATTTAGCCCTGGATTCATTTTTAGAGTAGGACTCAAGATTATAGCTGGAGCTATAATCTACATAAATTTATTAGTCTTCTGCTGAGACTTTTACATTTCTACTGTGTATGTAATCACTAGTATATTTAGGTATCTATTGTACTTTTTTTATTCTTGTACTCTAAGTTGTTGAAAAAGTAATGAAAAGTTCTTTTGTTTTTTCCATATCTCTGACAATCCGGCTTTGAGAACGATTGAAGTCGGATTAATTACCAATCTGACCAGACCTAAAGGTAGGATGTTACATTTAGGGTGATTTAAACATTTGAACGGAAGTTACATTAAGTAATATGACTTTACTTAAAAATAAAATTGGATTTTCCAAAATTTTAAATTGGACTTGGATGGGAATAATCTTCGGATATTTGATATCAGATTTCACAAAAGTGAAAATTTTAAAGATAACTATACCATTGTTTCGCTTATAGTATTTTTTAATATGGAAATTGATATTAGATATAAGTTGATATAATTCCTATACATATCTTATTTTAAAAATCAATTGGTTTTGGGCTTCATGTGAATAATGTTTTAAATGACATCATTCTTTAATCCAAGATCAATTACGAAATGGAATTAAAAAATGGATTAAGATCCTTTAAGAAGCTAATGAAGATAACCGGCCTTAAATTAGAGATAAGTTTTAAAAAGGTAAAAGGATATGTTTTAATAAATCTTTTGGTTAAAATCATGTTTTCCCAATTTAAATAAATTGGATTTGTATAGAAATAATCCTCGGATACTAGGTGTTGAATTTTATAGTACTATTTGAAGAATTTAGAAGATATTTATATTGTTATTCCACTTATATTATTCGTTGGTTACGAGAATTAGTATTTAATGCAAGTGGATATAAATTCTATTTAATATTATATTTAATATCAATCAGTTTTGGGTTTGTTGTGAATAATGTCTTAAGTAACATCATTCTTTAACCCACTAAGATTAAGTTATGATTGAAATCTAAAGAAGGTTAAGATTTTATAGATTCTATTTGAAACAATACTTAATGATCTTGTTTTGAAAATGGAAAGGAATAGGAGAACAAATGAATTTAAATTAAAGATAATAACTATCTTAAAGATATGTTTTGAAGAGGGATTCGCGAAATGAACAATTTCCATTGTAAGGATTAATTTAACAAATCAAAATGGAAGAGAGATATAGTAAATCTTGTATTTCTATATAGTTTTAAAATAGCGGGTGTTATTTGGAAAGACCGAAATTCAGAATTTTGGGTCCGACAAAACCATTCCAAATAATAGTACGACGTTATGAAACAGATTGAAGATATTAAAGACGATGTTAAAGACCGGAAACTTTCACATCGAAAGGACACTCGCTAAATTTTTCTCGTGGGTGGCTACTTACTTTAGATCGATGTATCGGTATTACAGTAGCGGTTCGTACGTATTTGGAGGAGTTACGGATTTGTAAGGGCCTCTCTCCTTTAATGGACGAGGAATAAGGGGCCTTCGGTTTCGTTCAATCCCAAACCAAACTTGTATGGATGTGTATCTAACATCATATTATGTAATATATAAATTAGTATTTGCCAAATATATTTTTGTTGCTGGAGAAGAATTTATTCTCTTAGCTTATCACCTTTATTGCAGACGGAGAGCTCAAAAGGTTGTAAAGTTAGTAACTATCAGTCGCGTATTATGGAATAACAGTGTGAAATACCGAGTGATGCGATATTGATGATCAAAGCATGACTTAGAGAGCGTAGCTTTGTGGAACGAGACTTCGACAAGCCTCACACCCGGGAAATGGCGAAAACAGGAAGTGGCGGCAGGGATATGGATTGTCATCTCCTTCTAGATAAAAAAGTGTTCAATGATATAGAGCCTAGGTAATACTTATGTGGCGACTTCTACCTTTTGTGCTAATTGATGTTGTGGGCGCTCGGTTAAAGTTTGGTAACGACCGGAAGATGATACACTTAAGAATACTTAATTCATCCACCTAAGGGATGGATTGGCCTTGCGTTGGTAGAGAGCTTGTGTTGTTCTCAGGGCATCCCTTTATAGGTGTACCCATCGTATAAGGAAGTCCTTTGGCCTAGTCAGTTTTTGGAAATCCATTCTCCACTCCGAGTTCGTACAGTTTTAGTTGTAAACCTATATGTCAACAAAATGGTATAGGATATTATGCTGGCTTGGATTAATGCATTTATTTATGAAAGTGATCTCCACATTTAGGCACTAATAATAATATCAAATGATTTCAGCGTATCAGGCATGTTCGGCAATCATAAGGAGAAACTTTTATCAAGTTTGCATGATGTGTATGCCAAGAGTTCTTATAGTAGCTTCATTTTCTAAAAGCATTGCGAGTTTTTATGCACTGGTATTCATAAGGTAAAATCTTGTTCCGTATTTATATGGCGTGGTCTTATGATTTACCCTACTTTATAGGATAAAACTGTTTTAGTTTCTCACGCCAGTCCCATGACTGACCTGGAGTTTATTATTCTTCCACCTAACCTCTATGTTGTGCAGTTTATGCCTCGCTATTTCCCCTCTATAACCCCTCTATATCCCATAGTGGGTTTGCTCCGCTATGCTTTTCCAAAATAGCCCCTGATATGCCTCTCCGCTTTAAGCCCCGCTATATTCTGCTATTCCCGATATATCCTATTATTTCCGCTATATTACCCGATGTACTTTTGATGAAAGAAATGAACTGAAAAAAGGACACCTATGCATTATAAAAGTTATGAAGTTAGGTTTTTAAATTGAATTTTTCAATATATATTTTTAAAAACTAAAATTGTCTATAATCTATAAAATTTAATCAAGTTAAACGACAGTTTACATTTATTTACACACATTTGCACATGTTTTCCTTTAAAATTAAGAATCTACTACTTATAATGAAACCGAGTGCTAGTTTTTCATTTAATTATTGTTTTTACATTCGTGAAAACTTTACGAATGAGTATATATGTGATATTTTAGAGTCATCCGCTATTTCTTGTTACTTTCTCACTTTATCCCCGCTATGACTTTTTGGACCTCCACCGCATTGGATCCGCTAAGCGCTTTAACCGCACAGCCTCTAGGTGCCCGTAATTTCGATATGGGCACCTTGGTAGTAAAGGTTTTTGCAGATTTTGTCTTGGAGTAGGCTATGGATTTAAAGTTGGAGCTATGTTCGAAGTATTTTTAATTTCCATTGTGAATTTTCCACTATACATGTGTTTTCCATTGTACTCTGATATATATTGTACTTTGTTGTGAAAGTCATTGTAATGATAATGGAAAGGTTCTTTTGTTCAGTTCCAATGTGTAGGTACCCCTAACCATCCGTTATTAAGAATGTCTCGAGTCAGTTAATTACCAATTAGAGGCAACCTAAAAGGCGGGTCGTTACAGAAGTGGTATCGAAGCTTTGGTTTATTCAAATCTTTAGGGTATGACTTATTAGAACAGGAGGAAAGGACTCATTGATGCTAGGATTAGTAATATCCTAGAGGAGAAACTCGTTAGAGATAGGGTTATTAATGCCCTAGAATGAGTTCAAAGTATAAATACAAGTAACCCTATTTGCAATATAAAAATCAAATTGAAAAGCTATATTTTGAATGCAAAAGGAAATGTCTTAAAAATATTTTAAAATACATTAAGGTTTGAATGAAAAAGGAGTAAAATTATTAAAATTTTAATAAAGGTATTTCACTGCACATCACAATTCATAAACTCCCGAAAGATGAAATATGAAAAAAAAAATATGAAGAAAAATGTACTTCACTGCACTACATTGCCATAAGTATACACAAAATAATCCCAAACATGATCCAGGACATAGCTAAAGCTCTTGCGAAGAATTTTTCTCCTTCCTCATGCTTTCTACATTTAACGCACATTAAGGCCAACTCTACCTTCATATCACCCACAAACTCATCATTTTTTGCCCTCTTTTGCTTTTGCTTCAGCAGCTTGTCTTCAAGTGTCTTCCTTTCCATGAGCAATTGCAATGTAGTATTTTCTTTTTCCATTAATTTAACAGTAGTATATTCCATTTTAGCATTGCTATTGATTTCACACACTTCGTCATGCCACATAAAATACCCATAATCGGCATTCTGCACATATGTTAAATTCTCAACTAAAACATCATTGAAAAATACGATAATCGACAAAGCAACCAGAAATACTTAATTTATACTCACAGGCCACATGGAGCAACAAAAAAAATTCTTCCCTACATTCAACCCTGCCTTCACAGTCCTCATCTTTGGTGGGATTCGGTGGTGGCAAAGCTTACTTCCCGCTGTTGTTGTTGAAGTTGAAGTAGAAATTGATCGGGAAGTCATTGAAGTCGAAGATGGGCAGATCAACTACATTAGGCCATATGATCATTAGGAAAAAATAAATAAGATTCATTGGGCCGTTTATGGCATAGTGAAAAAAGATAAAATCAATTATCTTTTTTAGTTCATTAACATTTGTTATGTTATTCAAACAAACATTATCTGGACTACACAAATGCAGCAATCACATACTATTAATATTCTTAAAGATCACAAAACCTATGTTATATGGGAAGGAAAAAAACTCATGTATTTGTGCTAATGAATTTTGCATAAGAGCATTGCTCGATATTTGCATTATATATTTCCTGACTATCTTTAAATTTACAAACTTGAAAATACCTTGTCACAGCTTTCAGTTAATACAAAACCTATAAACATTGTCAAAAATAAAACATTTATGCATGTGTGAACAAACTCTAAGCATATATCAGTGAAATTAATAAAGGGAAATAATTTAAATTTAAAAAAGATAAACATATTTATCTTATTACACAATTTGTATGTTTTCTCACAATATAATATACATATAAACACTAAGCATATATGGAATTAATTAAAATAATTAAGTTCGAACTTCTAAAACATATATTTTTTATCTTTTCTATATGATGTTTATATCATTTGTATACCTTATGTAAGAACTTCAAATCACAAGAAATATCATAAATACGTTTAACATGTAATAGCAATTATGATATGTAAGTACGGCTTTATACGTTATTTGATTCCTTATCTTAAAAGATAAATGCATTTACTTTTTTAACTCCTGTATACAACAACTTCTGATACATCAAATTAAATAACATTAAATCTTTTACAATATTTGTTTTGGATCAAATATACATCCAACATTAAAAACAATGAAAATTGTTTGAGGGTTATCTTACAATAAGAATGTGCATGGCTGTATATTAAACATTTGTACCTATACATTGAAATGCAATCTTTTTTGAATATAGAAAGATTAAGCTTCATTTGAAAATATACATTGAAATGCAGTTATCAGTGAAATCATTTATCATTTTCTGTCCCTCTTATAATTTTCTGTAAAGAATCTCATCCATTTATCATTTTCTGTCCCACTTACGATTTTTGTAAATATACATTGAATAAATCACCAAGAAATAAAGAACATGCATCGTCAACTAATATTATTTCAGATACAATTTCATAACCAAAGTGAGTACAAACATAATTGACTAACAAAATAGCTAGTTTGATTGCTTAAGCCAAATCTGAAGCTATAGTATAAATACAAAAATCTTAATCTAAAGTGAATGATACAACCAGGCTAAATACATAGTGCTTGTTTTTTCAGAAGAATACCTTTCAAAGTTCATTATTCCAACTACAGCAAACGAAAACTTCCTCTAATAAATCAAAACAGCCTTCGTTGATAAGAAATAAACAAGAGCGTCAACAACGACAAAAAATATCGAATTGATAATGAAAAATACCAAATAGAATAAAGACTCACTAAAGAACAAGCAATCCAACAGAGAAAATCGATTAGCCAATCCAAATGAACAAATTCGCCTCACGATTTCCCACAATTAAAGTCGATTTGATTACACAAGAAATGACGGCTTAATTTTGATCTAATTTCCATAAGAACCTGATTTCAAAAGATACGATGGTTGTTTGAGAAGATGAAGACGTGCGCTTTGATTTTTGTCCTAGAAAATAATAATTTGAAACCCGTGTCCTAGAAAAATATTAGGCCCGACTAGTAAGCCCTTAACAAATTTCCACAAAACATAAATATAAACTATATAAACATATTTATAAAATTATAGAGTTTAAAACTATATAAATATAAAGTATAAAAAATAAAAAAACTTATAAAATTTGAGTTTGAAAACAAAAGTAAAGTAAGGAAGAAAAGATAGAAAATAAATTAGAGAGGATTGAAGATAGAATTTGAAAAAAGAATTTGAAAAAAGAATTTGGAATTTGAAAACAGAATTTGAATTTGAACATGGAGTGCTATTTAGAGTCTTACACAATCTAGACTCTAAAACTATATTAGTCTTGAACTTTTGAACTCTTGAAATCTTGAATACTCATGAGTCTTGAAATATCTCTGAACTCTGAATCTCTAATATCTTTAAACTGTATAGTCTTCAACAATATTTCCTGTATATAAATCCTACATATATGTGCATATATATTCTATACAAAAGTGTTAGTATATATTTTATAATCAATTAATATTGAAATAAGGTTGTTGTCATCAAAACTCCATTCTCTAACAACAGATATCAGAGCTTAGTGAGGCGAGGATGCAGAGCCACGACGTGCACGAGGCTTGCATATTAGTTTCTCTATTATACATATTGGATCTTTTCCACTGTTAAGATTGGTGTTTACTCTGAGTGTTGTTGTGAGGCAAATTTGTATAGACACTCATATTGTAATCCAAAGATGTACGGATATTCTTTCAAGTTGTTATGAAAGTTCAAGTTTTTGCTCAGATATGCTTCACTGCTATAGCCTGCTGCATATGTTCTATTATATTTTATCCTTGCGCTATGAGCTATTAAACAATTTCCACATTGTGCTATCTTTCCTTAGTGATAGTCCATAGCTGCCTGGCATACCTTTCAGTGCATTATTCCTCTTGTTTAGTGCAGGAGTTATGGGCGGTCATCACATTTGGTATCGAAGATCTGGTTATCAAATCTAGCCAAAGTTCGAAGACATAATAGCGTATGAAAGACGTACTTGTAGATTTCTGATGGATGTACACTATATATATCGGTATATAGTAATAGCGCTTGAACTCTATAGCAGTTTTTCTCGTAAGTGGCTAATCATTCTATATTGCAAATTTAGAATGAGTCATCGACCATTGAGACACGATGCTAGGGACTATTTTTGGAGGGGGGAAATGGAGGTGTACCAGACTACCCAACTATGTTCGAGGCCATGATGGCAGCGATCATGAGAGGGCTCCCTCTCCAGGTACAGTTGTGATAGATGTAAGGGTTCGGGTGCAGGTTCCTAGAGCTATGGATTTCGCGAAGCAAAGCAAGAACTACACATCTCTGGGAGGAAAATAATTCAAGGGGATAGAGATGATTGAAGAGGTCCAAAGATGGTTAGATGCTTTTTGAGAATTTTGGAGATTTTGGTATAAATGATGCAAAAGAGGAAGCTTGCATCGAGACAACTGCAAGTAGAGCCATGGATTGGTGAACCCTATCATCTTAGAGACCCTAGAAGATGAAATCACTTTGTATCGATTCTGAGTCAAGTTTGAGACAAAGTTTATCTCTACTATTCAAAAGTTAGTTCTGTTCAAGAAGTTTGTGGAGTTGAAGCAGAATGGTTGGCTAGTGCTTGATTATGTTTCTGATTTCGAGGCTTTGTCCAAATATTCTCGTTCGTATATTGACTTTGCTTATCAAAAGAACGAGAAGTTTGTTATAGATTTGGATACATATATCGGGAGGCCATTGGTTGATCATTTGGACGAGCCATATGAGAAGATAGTGGAAAAAGCCATGGGGCATAAAAGCTTGTTTCCTAAAGAAGAAGTTGTTGTTGCTGCGACCAAGGAAGCTCCGAAACCACAACAGGGTGGTAATAATAATAAGAAGAAGAAGCAGAAACAACAAAAAGGAAAGGATGTGAAGAAGAAACATAAGAGTGAGGTGGTTGCTACAACTTTCAACAGAAGGGCCATTTTGCAAATGAGTGTAAGAATCAAAAGGTTGAAAGGAAGTGTCACAGCTGTGGCTAGTCTGGGTATCTCAAGAAGGACTGCCTAGAGCTGACTATGGGAAAGTACACAGTGAAAGCTTATGCTTTGGAAGTCATGCCATCTTCTTTACGAGCTCCTACTGCAGTAGAGAAAGGAAAGGGTTTCTTCATCTGAGGTACTCTTTCAGTTAAATGTGTTTCAGTTCGTGTGTTGTTTGATACTAGAGCATCACATTCTTTCATTTGTAATGAGCTTGTGTGCCGCTCGGGTTTGGAACCCGAGATTTGTGATAGACCTTTGGCTGTGACTAATCCTATTGGGGGTTCGTCCATCCTTTGTATGCTTTGTTGTAGTCTTGTGTTATCGAGTCATGGTTGCTCTTTTTTGTGTGATTGCTTTGTTCTGAACTTCGTTGGGTTTGGGATCATCTTGGGCATGGATTGGCTCAAAAGATATGCGGCAAGAGTGAATTGCAAGAAGTTGAGGTGAGAGTCGATGATGTGGAAGGGCTAAAGGTTTTGATTCGAAAAGCCCGAATATGATGTCTCCGTGATCTTTTTATATTCGCTTGTGATTCCACAGGAAGACTTATCAACTGTGCTGGTAGCTAATGAGTTTGAGAATGTCTTTGAAGAAGTCAATGGTTTGCCTCTTCATCATGAGATTGAGTTTAGAATCAATTTGGTCGAGGGTGTTAGACCTATCGTCATGCCTTTTGGGCTTATGGCACCAAAGGAACAACGAGAGTTAGAGGTGCAAGTTCGTGACCTTTTAGGAAAATGATTCATTTAGAGAAATGTATCCGAATGGGGTGCCTTAGTCGTGTTTGCAACCAAGGTTGATGGATCTTTGAGATTGTGTGTGGACTATTATGAGCAGAATAAGGTGACCAAGAAGAACAAATATCTGTTGCCGAGGATAGACGACTTGTTCGATCAACTTCATGAGGCCAATGTGTTTTCTTAGATGGATTTCGCAACGGGATTCCACCAGTTGAGGGTGGCAAAGGATAGTGTGCCGAAGACTTCTTTTAGGAAACCATCCGGTTTCTTTGAATGGTTGGTAATGCCATTTGGGTTGACTAACGTGCCAGTGTATTTCGTGGATCCTATGAATAGGGTTTTCAGAGATTAGTTGAACAAATTCGTTCTTGTGTCGTGGATGATAATCCGGTTTACTCCCGGAATGACGAAGAACATAAGACGCACTTGTGAGTTGTTTTTGAAATCTTGTGAAAGCATTAGCTGAAGGCTAAGCTTTCGAAGTGTCACTTTTGGAAGAGGGAAGTGAGGTTCTTAGGCTATGTTGTTTCTGGAAACAGAATAGCAGTTGACCCCACTAAAGTGGAAGCCATCTAGGACTAGGATATGCCTAAGAATGTGACGGATGTGAGAAGTTTCCTTGGATTGGCAGGTTATTATGGACGGCTTATTAATGATTTCTCTAAGATAGCTGCACAATTAATGGGATTGACGAAGAAGAATCAAGTGTTCACATAGAATTTGTAGTGTGAGCAAGCTTTTGGAATATTAAAAGAGAGACTGACGAGTGCTCCTGTTTTGATGATTCAACGTGGGAACGAAGAGATGGTGGCACACACCGATGCATGTGGTACTGGACTTGGAGTAGTGCTGATGCAGAAGGATAAGGTTGTGGTCTATGCGAGTTGACAGCTGAAGCCGCATGAAAGGAATTACTCAACTCATGATTTAGAGTTGGCGGCGATTGCGTTTGCACTGAAGATGTGGAGATTACTTGTTAGGAGTTCGATTCGAGTTTTTTATGGATCACAAGTCGTTAAAGTATCTTTTCTACCAATAGAATTTGAATCTTCGGCAGCAACGATGGTTAGAGTTTCTGGAATCGTATGATTTTGGTATAGCCTATAGTCCTGGTAATAGTAACGCAATAGCAGATGCGTTAAGTCGAAGACGCACAAGTCTGGGAGCAATGTTTTCAGAATGTAAGCTCCTCGAGTAATTGGCAACATTTGATTTCAGGCCTTGATGTGAGTTGGAACCTGAAATATTGGCGAGCTTACCGATAAGACCAAATATCATGGAAAGGATTGGTGAGAGCCAAAAGTGAGATTATCCAGAAGTTAGGACAATAGGATAAAGAGTTCGAGCTCGATCAAGAGGGTTGGCTTTGAAAGCAAGAACTGTCGATTGTTCCTAATATTGACAGATTGAGAGATGAGGTTCTGAGGCAATGTCACCACTCAAAGGTGACGATTCATCCTGGTGGTAATAAGATGTATTAAGACATGAAGTAATCTGACAACGAGGAAGATATGAAGAGGGATATTGGGAAGTTTATTTCCAAATACATGAACTGTCAATTGGTGAAAGCTGAACAGAAGAAGCCAAGTGGATTGCTTCAGAAATTGGAAGTTTCTACGTGTAAGTGGGAGCAGATATCGATGGATTTTATTGATGGACTACCTAGAACCAGGGCAGGAAACGAACAATTTTGTACCATCATGGATCACTTGACCAAAAATGCAAGATTTATTCCTGTTAGATTGACTAGGACAAAATCGAAGGTTGCCGAGCTTTATATAAAACTGATAGTTCGATTCCATGGTATCCCGAAAAGCATAATGAGTGATCGATATTCGTTGTTCATGAGCGGATTTTGGAAAAGTTTGCAAGAGGCTTTGGGAACCGTGTTGTGTTTGAGTACGGCTTATCATCCCCAGACCGATGGTCAAACCGAAAGGGTTAACCAAGTTTTGATCTCTAAGACTTGTGTATTGGACTTTGAAGGATCATGGGAGGACCATCTACATCTAGTCGAGTTTGCATATAACAACGACTACCAGTCGAACATTGGGATGGCACCATATCAGGCGTTGTATGTAAGAGCGTGTAATTCTCCGGCTTGTTGGCTAAAGACTGGAGATAAATTGATACTTGTGACAAAGATGATCAGAGAGACATCAAATTGTATTGAGATCGATCAACAAAAGCAGCCCCAGATCATGAGAAGAGTTATGGTGATAAGCTTCGAAAAGATTTAGAATTTGATGTGGGCAATATGGTTTTTGTGAAGATTTCACCGTTGAAGAATGTTGTTCGGTTCGGAAGGAAAGTTGGCACTGAGACTCGTTGGACCGTTTCTGTAATGTCCCAGATTTTAACTAACTTGGTTATTGATTAAATTAATTAAATAGAATTGAATTTATATATTTGATCAAATGTAGAATCGCCTCTTTTTAAAATCTCATATGTGTATTAAAATTGTTATGTTCTTTAAAATGTGTGTACATGTGTACATAAACTAAACAACATAATGCATTAATTGGTTATAATTATAAATTGGGTTTTAATTCATGTTAAATACAATAACATAGTATACAGTGAAAATATTAGATGGATCATTTTTTCTTTTTGACAATAATGGAACTGATATGCTGAGCAAAGAGAATGAGGATACTTTTACATCACGCGGCTAGGGGTTACACAGTATACAGACACATTTATCAACATGGATATTGTGATATATGTCAAGTATTATCATAAACTATATGTATCCTTCATGGAACTGGTTGAAGTGAGCTTCCAGCTATTCATTTCGTCTACAACATGATTCTGGAATAACCATAGTGAACTTGGTATTTACTTTATTGGAAAGTAAATAAGGGATATATACATTAAATCATTAGGACAAGCCGTAACTTCTTTTTTTTTCAAATCAAAGCACAACTTTATACTATAGCTATATCATTTCCCATCAAAACTATATACACAGCTAAACCAAATTTTCACATGGCTGTGTATGTGATACATGTACTTCATTTGTAGTACTGCCACGCATTATTGTTTCCATTAAATTATAAAACCAACTATATATGAGCAAATATATACATATATATATTATACAGTAAAAGAGGGTTTAAAACTCAAATTTTTATCGTTGTAGAATTTAAATTTAAAAATACGGTTGTATTGGTAATAGAAAAATATGATTTTTAAAACAAGAATTAGATTTTTTTTAGTCATGTATATTGTGAGAAAAATTAGAAAGTTTGTTTGGGGTAAAACAATTTAATTCTTGGGTTTGGGTCGATGATATTGAAAACTATTATTGATGGAGTATTATGGGAGTCAGATAGAAGTGTTGGTGAAGTTTCAAGGTTGTTGGTGGTCGGAGATGATCAGACGAGGTGGATATAGGTTTTAGGAAAAAAATTGGCCGTGGAGGTTTCGCCGGCTCGTGTGAATGCCTGGGTCGATCAAATGCAATAGAATTTGGTGAGAAGGAGCGTATAAGGATGGGCTTTGACATGGTGGAAATGGCAGTTCATCAGGTGGACACAGTTGGCCTGTAGAGAAGGGTTTGTAGTGGCGATCTGGTATGGTGATTTGGGTTTAAACGGTGGAGAAGTGTTTTGGAGGAGGAGGGCACATGGAGCCTTGGTAGCCGGTCGATGATAACCTGGGTGGAGTTGGAGTTTGCAGGTGGTGGTTCGGTGGTCGTTGGGTGGTCGGAATATCGGTGCGCGTGCACCAGTAGGGGCTATGCATGGTTTGTTTTGGAGAATATTATTTGGGTTTTGTTTCCTGGAGCTTAGAGATCTAAAAAAAGAGAAAGGAGAGAGAAGGGTGTTACGTGCGTGGGTCTAAGCAGATGGGCTTGGGCCCGAAGTGAATAATACAATAGAATAGAGAAAAGGAATGAAGAGAAGGTGGTAGGTTTGAGATGTTGGACCATGGTTAAGACCAGTTTTATAGTTATAAAAAAAGAATAGAGAAAGGAAAAGGGAACATGAAAGAAACATTGGAGAGATAATGGGAAAGCAAAGGTATGTGTAGCATTTGAAACGGGTGCGTGATTTAATTAGGTTTTGGCTCGCCATATGTGTATGTGTGTGTGTGTGTGTATATATATATATATATAAAGAATTGATTTTAAATCTTAAGTTTAAAATATAAATATACGATTTGTGTGTATATATATATACATATATATATATATATATATATATATATAAAGTATGCAAGTCGAGGAGTCTGTAGGCTCGGCCTGTTTAAAGGAAAATAAAAGAAAGGGAAGAAAAGATTATTACTTTATATATTGATTTAATTTTATATATAGGTGTTTTTATATGTTAAGTAGAATTATATATATGTAGATGATCATATATATACTAGTGCATGTAGACGAGTAAATCAATATGCTAGCTATCAAATTTTGAACAATTTAAATTAATTCATTTAGTAATTAAAAATGGGTTTTATTGATAAAAATCGTTATAATATATTTCAGTCGTTAAACTAAATTAACACATAAAACTATAAACAACTTATCAGTAATGACCCGTAAATTCGATAAACTCTGAGTTGGTTGTTCAATTGATTATTTAATTAATTGAGTTATATTAAATCACGTTAATTTTAAATGCATATTGTATTGACATCTATTACTGGAAATAAACATCGTTCCATTATAAATTGAATTGATTGAATTGGTTGGACACCCTACCAGTAGAAATAAACACTGTTCTATAGTTACATTAGTTGATATATTTTACCAGTAAATATATGTTGTTGAGATGCAATATTTCAATTGATAATATTGAATGGCATTTACATTATTAGTTGAGCAGATTGGGTAAACTTAATTCTACATACCGTTGGGACTGTTATGTTATATTTATATGTAAAGTAAATCAGAAATTAACTTAATTTGTTAATAATTTGGATAATTGTTTGAGAAACAATTAAAGGTGATTATTTTAAATTATATTGTTAATTATTAGTTTAATAAGGGAAGATAAACTGTATCAGTCAATCAGATTGTTTTAGGTCGATTTACGTCTACCATCTAAAATTGATTATTTAACTAATTAGGTTTTAGTTAATTTAATGGAAATAGTTTTTAACAAGTAATTGTTAAACATTTTTTTCTGGAATAATTTCAGCTAGTAGTTTTTCTTAAGATAATTATGTTTTTAAATAGAGAAGTTGAGATTTAATAAATTATCCAAGATAATATTTTTAACTTAATCAATCTCTTAATTAAGTAAGTTTTAAACGTGGTTTAATTATAAAAGGATAAAGGAATTAAGTTAAGTTATTTAAATAAATTCCTTCATTTCCAATATTTAATTTAACTTGATGGATGCTTTCAAAACAACAACGTTGCTTTGAAATGCGTTGGAAATCAAATAGATTTGGTTTTCGAATATTTTGGATATCGAACTTCTACAAATCTTAACGATAAGAATGATTTCAACTCAAGGTCTGAGAAGTAATTAAAATACCCTAGCATAAACGATTTTACTATTATCCGATAGATAGTATTAGTTTGTATTTCAAATGAGTGTTGGAGTTGAATATCACTTTCAGCTATGAAACATATATTCAAGAGTTCAATTATCATGTAAGATTTATAATAAATTTTTTCTAAATTATGAAATACTTATGTTTTCATATAAGTATGAAATAGGTTAGTATCTGAAATTAAATAATTTAAATCTATTCATTTCATTTTATATTTGATAGTTAAATCACTGACTATCAAATCTGGACCTTTTACGTTGTCGTTCCGAAGAGGCCGGAAATTAATTCCACTTCGACTCAATTTATAAGTTTCAAGTCAGTGATTATTTAAAATGGAGTTTATGTAAGGGTTGTTTTGTTAATCCTACATAGAAATTGCCTAAGATGGATTTACAGGATAGTTCCTTCGGTTTGTCCAGTCACAGGACAACTTGTATGGACTAATGTATGACAGAGTATACTTAACAGATCTTACGATTGATCTCTTCAAACTATGTTTTGTGGCGGAGGAATTCGTTTCTCTTAGCTTATCCATGGTATTGGAGAAATCAATTGTGATTTGATGGGTTTGACAACGTGGCATTCAAAGTAAATGAAGTTGTGATATGTCTAAAGGTATGTTCATACCTCAAGCCTCATCAACCAGGAAATGGTATAATATCAGGTAGGTCGCATGGCTATGTGGGTCGCTTCCATTAAAAGGGTTTATCATTAACTAATCTGGAGGAATCAAATGCTTTCGGTTGTCCATTTTATTTTGTATGCTATCAGTTCGGTTGGCTGGCCCCCAACCGTGAAAATGATATATTTGTACTCTCAAGCGAAATGAGGGGCCAATCATGTTTAGTCGTGTTGCAAGATATTTTTGTTAAACCCCAATGTATTCATATCCAGAGATACATTGTCGGAAGGTGGTCCCATGCCTTTCCATAGTTGGAATCCATTCTCCAATAAGTGCCCACGGTTTTGTTTATATATTATGTATTTGGAGCGTGAGATACAAGCGTTCCGCTAGATTTCTGTTTATTTGTATTTAGACACAATTATAATATCACAAAAATATTGTTTTTCAAAGAATGCTTTGGGTTATAGTAAGGTAAAAATCATCTGTATTTGTGTGTGGAACAGTCTTACGATTATCTTTCCTTTCAAAAGGTTTTTGAAAGTTAAAATCAACATGTTTTAAAATAATTTACTCACACTAGTCCCATGACTGACCTAGAGTTTATTTTTCTATGTTTTCCATGAACTCTTGGGTGCCCAAATATGTACTGGCAGTCAAGTAGTTCAGGATTTTACAGATTTCCGGAGGAGTTTGGAGCAGGAGGCTTCAAAATTAGATATATATATATATATATATAGATAGAGAGAGAGAGTTATGTATTGTGTATATGTTATACTCTGATAGTTTTTGAAAATTCAAATTCTGTTTGTATTTCAAAAGTGATTATATATATAAATATATTTTATTTTATTCCGCTGTGATTATGAGATTCTATGTTGTTTAGTTCCATCTTTTATCTATTTTCTTCTATTCTAATTTTCTGTCTTATCTTTTCTCTTCCTCTAATTTCTTTCTTCGACATCTGTTTTTTTAGTGTTTTTTGGATTGAACTTGGGTTGTACTTGGTCAGCTCAAAGAGTACTGAAATTCGGGTCGTTACACTTGGTATCAGAGATGAAGGTTGAGTGCTAACCTTGGCTCTGCGGCGCAACTCAGTAAATTCGAGGTCCATAATACCCTAGATTGAGTTTGAGCATATACATATGGGCATGTATTTGTTACTTGATAAAAAATTATTTTATATTGTGTTGATTGGTTTGTCGAATGGTTTAAAAATTCTAGTCAATACGGTAGTGGAACACTACATCAAAAAGTTTTTCTAAACTTTTGAACATAGTAATTCGACATAGTATTGTTTTTAAAGCTGGGTAAATGAAATAATTTTTCCCAATAGTATATTTTGATATAAAAAAAATTCTAAAATTATTATATGTGGATGTGTCGGTTATTGTTGTTATAATCAAATAAGATTTTAAAATTTGAATGGTTATATATATAATCAAATTCGAATTTGTATAAGAATGAAATAAATAGATAAGACAAACCAGAAATGGAATTTGAAATACTAAAAAGTTGGGAAATTGTTTGAGTAAAACAAAATGTTTAGGGAAATTCAATGGCATTGAATTTACAATAAAATTGAGATATGTAATTTCAAATAAATTTGGAATAAAACCAGAAATTTCTATTTTGGAATTTGAAATTTTAATTGGAGTAAGTTAAATGGATTAGAATTTGACGAAGGTTAAATTGGATAAAATTAAATGGGTGAGTAGAACTTGGATTTGGGTTCAAAAAGAGAATTTGAAGCAAATGAAAATGTTTGAACATGATTAATTCCAACTAATAAAGTAAATGAATTTTGGAATTATTTTTCCAATATATTCCAAGATATCTGCTTAATTAAAAATGAATGTAATGTATGTTTTGCTTACTATGAATGTTTTGGTTGATAACCCGTGCATTTAGGATGCATTGATTGTTGATGTATGACTTATGTATGTGTATAAGTCTCTAACTTTGGGTATAATTGGAATCTCCTTGGGACACTTAAATTGGAGGACAAAATTCTTTTAGGGGGTAGATTGTATTGTCCCGGATTTCAACTAACTTGGTTAAGAAGTAAATTATTGATTATATTAATTAAATAGAATTAAATTTAGATATTTGATCAAATGTAGAATCAACTCTTTTTAAAATCCTATATGTGTTGTTGTGTTCTTTAGAATGTGTGTACATGTGAATATAAACTAAAATAAGTAATGCATTATTTGGATATAATTGTAAATTGGGTTTTAATTCATGTTAAATACAATAACGTAGTGTACCTTGAAAATGTTAGATGGATAATTTTAACTTTTTGACAATATTTGGAACTGATATACTAAGCAAAGAGAGTGAGGATACTTTTACATCACGCGGCTATGGGTTACACAGTATACAGACACATTTATCAACATGGATATTGTGATATATGGCAAGTACAATCATAAATTGTATGTATCCTTCATGGAACTGGTTGAAGTGAGCTTCTAGCTATTCATTTCGTCTGCAACATGATTCTGGAATAACCATAGTGAACTTGGTATTTACTTTATAGGATAGTAAATAAGGGATATATGCATTAAATCATTAGAACAAGATGTAGCTTCGTTTTTTTTAAATCAAAGCGCAGCTATATAGTATAGCTGTATCATTTCCCATCAAAACAATATACACAGCTAAACAAAATTTTCACATGGCTATGTATGTACATATATGTACTTCATTTGTAGGACTGCCATGCATTATTGTTTCCGTTGAAATATAAAATCAACTATATATCCTAGGTTGATATCCTCATCAAATCAAACTGCACACAGACATTAGCATATTTTCGTTCCATCAAACTAAGCACAACTATTAGGCACAACTAGTAGAAAGAGCCTGGACACAAACAGCTATATAATATTTAAAAGCAAATTGTTCCTAATTTGATGCACATGCATGTAGGTTGTACACATATATGTGTACCTCAATAATAGCCTAGCCATACACATAACTGGGAGGAAATTAAATGTGATAAATCAAACACATAACTTCTTTTCAGTCAAATTTTATAGTAGCTAAGAACCTAAGCTTCATTTCTTTTAATCAAACTAAAGATTAGCAGCCTTCTCTACTATATCAAGCCGATATACTATGGAATACTTTATTTTTTGTTTTCCATCTATATATACACTTGAATAACCCTCATGAATTCATCAACAAAGCAAAGCTTAAATTTGGAAATTTATGGCATCAAGTTAAGAACAAGTTTGTAACCTAGAAGCAAAATATGTGGCAAATCAAGCTGGAAGTGATAACGACAACAAACACAAGGAAAACAAGAACAGAAACAAACATGAACCAGTAAGAAAACTGAAACTAGGGACAGGAAATAATGAAAACTGGAAAACATAGAACATTTTAGGTGAGTAAACATCTCACATTTCTCTTCTTTTTGCATTTAACTTTGGTATTCTTTTAGTTAAATGTGTATTTATATGAACCCACCATCTTAAATGTAAGTGTTTAAGTATTTCTTGGAAGCTGAATTGTACTTTGAGAATTTAAATAACCTGAAATTGAAATACAAGATCCATGAATACAACTCTATTTTTCTTATTCCATTTAAGCTATTCCTATTTGCATATATATATATACATATACATATATATATACACATATACATATATATATATATACATATACATATATATATACATATACATACATATATATATATTATAAACCTAGAAATGAAAAAAAGAAAAAGAAAACAGTGGATGAATAACCAAGCTAGGAAAACAGGGTTGGGTAAACCTTTTTGTCATTGAATGTATGTTAACTAGCTCATATATAGGGTATTCATGTATGCATCTTTGCTTATTGAAACTTGAAATAACTAGAACCTGTAAATAAGGAATAACGTAAAAACAACAGTGAACCCAAATAGGCAAGCAATTTTTTTTTCAGTTGAACCTATCACGTACTGGTATATTGGATGAATGCAAATATATGTATATACATTTATTTGAGTATACCATGAATGATAAAATGGAACTGGGAATACATGAATACAGTATATAATGGGTAAACTCTTGTCTCCTTTTGAGTCTACTACACATATACTTTTTTGAAATGGTAGGCATTTGAGTATATTGTTTCAACTTCGTTTGAATGAACGGAAAAGTAGAAGGGATCTAAACATACATACATACATACATACATTATATATATATTATTTTAAGCTTGTAGCTTATAACCTGCTTTATTTAATGCATTGATCTCCAAAATTAATTAAATCAATTTCTAGCGCGATTGAAGATTTTAATTCAATATAGAAGTTGTTCACGAGTGAGTGTAGTTTACTCTAAAAATAAGTTAATCTAGAACAAGAATAAATATGAGCATATATATATATATTATACGGTAAAAGAGAGGGTTAAAACTCAAAAGTTTATAGTCGTAGAATTTAAATTTAAGAATACAGTTGTATTGGTAACAGAAAAATATGATTTTTAAAACAATAATTAGATTTTTTTTAGTCACGTACATTGTGAGAAAAATTAGAAAGTTTGTTTGGGTTAAAACAATGTAATTCTTGGATTTGATTCGATGATATTGAAAACTGTTATTGCTAGAGTATTATGGGAGTTTGATCGAAGTGCTGGTGAAATTTCAAAGTCGTTGGTGGTCGGAGATGATCAGACGAGGTGGATAAAGGTTTTGGAATCTTTTTGGGTGTGGAGGTTTGGTCGGTTCGTGTGAATGCCTGGTTCAATCGAATGCAATAGAATTTGGTGAGAAGGAGCGTTCGAGGGTGGGCTTCAACACGGTGGAAGTGGCAGTTCATCAGGTGGCCGGAGTTGGCGTGGGGAGAAGGGTTTGTAGTGGCGATCTAGTACGAAGTTTAGGTTTAAACGCTGGAGAGGTGTTTTGGACGGGGAGGGCATGTGGAGCCATGACAGTCGGTCGATGATGACCTGGGTGGAGTTATAGTTTGCGGGTGGTGTTTCGGTGGTCGTTGGGTGGTCGGAGTATCAGTGCACGCGCACCAGTAGGTGTTGTGCATAGTTTTTTTTGGAGAATATTATATGGGTTTTTGTTTCCTGGAGCTTAGAGATCTAAAAAAGGAGAAGGGAAGGAGAAGAGTGTTACGTGCGTAGGTTTGGGCAAATGGGTTTGGGCTTGAAGTGAATAACAAAATAAAATAGAGAAAAAGAGTGAAGAGAAGGTGGTGGGCTTGAGATATTGGGCCACGGTTAAGCCCAGTTTTATAATAAAAAAATAGAGAAAGGAAAAGAGAACATGAAAGAAACATAGGAGAGAAAATGGGAAAGCAAAGGTATGTGCAGCATTTGAAACGGGTATGTGAGTTAATTGGGTTTTGGCTGGGCCATATATATATATATATATATATATATATATATAAAGAATTGAATTTAAATCTTAAGTTTAAATTATAAATATAAGGGGTGTGTTTGTATATATATATATATTAATAAAGTATGCAATTCAGGGAGTTGGTGGGGCCTGTTTAAAGAAAAATAAAAGAAAGGGAAGAAAAGATTATTACTTTATATATGATGATTTAATTATATGTATAGGTGTTTTTATATATTAAGTATAATTATATATATGTCTAGATAATCATATATATACTAGTGTAGACGAGTAAATCAATATATTAGCTATCAAAATTTAAACAATTTAAATTAATTCATTTAGTAATTAAAAATAGGTTTTATCTATATAAATCGTTATAATATTATTCAATCGTTAAACTAAATTAACGCATAAACTATAAATAACTGATCGGTAATGACTCATAAATTCTGATTTGGTTGTTCAATTGATTATTTAATTAATTGAGGTATATTAAATCACGTTATTGTAAATACATATTGTATTGACATCTGTTAGTGGAAACAAACACTGTTCCACTATAAATTGATTGATTTGGTTGGACACCCTGCCAGCAAAAATAAACACCATTCTGCTATTATATTAGTTGATATATTTTACCAGTAAATATATGTTGTTGAGATGTCATATTTCAATTCATAATATTGAATGGTATTCTCGTTATTGGTTGAGCAAATTTGGTTAACTTAACTTCTACATACCATTGGGACTGTTATGTTATATTTTCTATAAAGTAAATCAGAAATTTACTTAATTTGTTAATAATTTGAATAATTGTTTGAGAAACAATTAAAGGTGATTATTTTAAATTGTATTATTAATTAATTTAAAAAGGGAAGATTATTGTATTAGTCAATTAGATTGCTTTAGGTTGATTTACGTCTATCATTTGAAGTTGATTATTTAATTAATTGGGTTTCAATTAATTTAATGGAAATAGTTTTTAAAAGTAATTGTTAAACAATTTTTTATTAGAATAATTCCAGCTAGCAGTTTTTGGTAAGATAATTATGTAGTTAAATAGAGAAGTTGAGATTTAATAAATTATCCAAGATAATGTTTTAAACTTATCTAATCTCTTAATTAAGTAAGGTTTAAAGGTGATTTAATTATAAAAGGATAAGGGAATTAAGTCAAGTTTTTTGAATAAATTCCTTGATTTCCAATATTTAAGTTAACTTGATGAATGATTTCAAAACAACAACGTTACTTAGAAATGGGTTGAAAATCAAATAGATTTACAAATTCTCGTTGTCGAATATTTTGGATATCAAACTTCTACAAATCTTAACAATAAGAATGATTTTGACTCAAGGTCTGAGAAGTATTTAAAATACCCCAACTTGAACGATTTCACTATTATCCGACAGATAGTATTAGTTTGTATTCGAAATGTGTGTTGGAGTTGAATATCACTTTCAGCTATGAAACATATATATATTCAAAAGTGAGATTACCACGTAAGATTTATAATAAGAATTTTCTAAATTATGAAATACTTATGTTTTCAAATAAGTATAAAATAGGTTGGTATTTTAAATTAAATAATTTAAGTCTATTCATTTTATTTTATATTTGATAGTTTAATCACCGACTATCAAACCTTGACCTTTTACGTTGTCGTTTCGAAGAGTCAAGAATTTAATTCCACTTCGATTCGATTTATACGTTTCAAGCCAGAGATTATTGAAGACGAAGTTTATGCAAGGGTTGTTCTGTTAATCCTATGTAGTAATTGACTAAGATGGATTTACAAGATAGTGCCTTCGGTTTGTCTAGTCCCAGGACAACTTATATGGACGAATGTCTAATAGAGTATAGTTAACAGATCATATGATTGATCTCTTCAAACTATGTTTGGTGGCGAAGGAATTCGTTTCTCTTAGATTTATGCCCATGGTATTAGGGAAATCAATTTGTTATTTGATGGGTTTAGCGATATAGCATTCAAAGTAAATGAAGTTGTGATATGTCTAAAGGTATGTTCAGACATTAAGCCTCAATAACTGAGAAATGGTATAAAATCAGGTAGGTCGCAGTCGCTCCCATCAAAAGGGTATGTCATTATCTTATCTGGAGGGATCAAATGCCTTTGGTTGACCCTTTTATTTTGCATGTTATCGGTTCAGTTGGCTGGCCCCCAACCGTGGTAATGATATATTCGGTATTCTCAAGCCAAATGAGGGGCCAGTCATGTTTAGCCGGTTGCAAGATGTTCTTGTTGAACCCCAATGTATTCATCTCTAGAGATACATTATCGGAAGGTGGTCCCATACCTTGCTATAGTTAGAATCCATTCTCCAATAAGCGCCCACGGTTTTGTTTATATACTATGTATGTGGAGCGTCAGATGCAAACGTTCCATTACATTGCTATTTATTTATATTTAGGCTCTATTATAATATTAGAAAATATTGTTTTTCAAAGAATACTTTAGGTTACAGTAAGGTAAAAGCCATCTATATTTATGCGTGGATCAGTCTTACGATTATATGTTCTTTCAAAAGGTCTCTGAAAGTTAAAATCAATATGTTTTAAATTCGTTTACTCACACCAATCCTATGACTGACCTAGAGTTTATTTTTTTATGTTTTCTCTAAACGCTTGGGTGCCAAATTTGTATGGAAGTCAAGTAGTTCAGGATTTTATGGATTTCCGGAGGAGCTTAGAGCATGAGGCTTCAAATTCAGATGTATGAGTTTACTTTTGATGTCTTGTGTATTTGTTATACACTGATAATATTTGAAAATTCAAATCCAGTTTATATTTCAAAAGCGATTATTTATATATATTATATTTTGTTGCGCTACGATTGTGAGATTCTGTGTTGTTGTCCAGTTCTATCTTATGTCCATTTTCTTCTATTCTAATTTTCTATCTTACCTTTTCTCATCTCTACTTTCTTTCTTTGACATCTGAGTTTTTAGTGTTCTTTGGGTTGAAATTGGGTTGTATTTGGTCAGCTCAAAGAGTTCCGAAATTCGGGTCGTCACAGTTTCCGATAGTCGAGCGAATTGGATAGCTCGCATATGAATTGGATTTACCCTAGAATATGTCAAGTGTGCATAATGTTTTCCATGTGTCATTTCTTTAAAAGTGCAGGCATGATTCGAATATGGTGGTATCTTTGGAACAATAAGAAGACCTAGAAGTAGAGACCGTAGTTACGAGACCTCGTAAGCCGCTTTGTGTGGTGGGGAATAACATGAAATAGATTTGGAGGAAGACGGTCTAGCTAGTCATGGTGCAATGGAATGAAAATGACGATGATGATTGTACGCGGGAGACGGAAGAGAGTACGAAGACGATCTATCAGGAACTTTTCGCCGGTATGACCAATTGATCTCGTGTCACCTTACATCATTGTAACTTGTGCTGCTCATGGATGCATGGCTAGATGGATGCTATTTGGATGGTAAATTGACTGCTCATGGATGATAGGCATGCTAAATTGTTTTGGTCGCTTGTGTTTGATTGGAATTTTGAGGCGAAACTCTTAAGGGGGAGAATGTAACAGCCAGCATTTTACTATCGTAGTATCGTAAAATATTTTTATTTTATTCTCTGAGAGTTGGATCATTCTCATATTTTTATATGTATTTTATGGGGATGTGAGATATGTCCATAATTTTTACCAATTTTATTTACCTGTGACACCCCACATCTGTTAACGTCACTCACAAAGGGAATGCATTAAGTTTCGTGAAGCGTTTAGGTAAACAGACACAGAATATTACAAGATAGATACAAAAATTTTTGCAGCGGAAATAAATTTCTTTATTAATCATCAAAATGTCGTGGTCCAAAGCATCATTTGTCTGAAATATAAAAACCCATTACAACATAAAAACCACTGTCTTGTACTTCAGAAATATCAGAGTACATAATAGAAATAAAATTCCCTAAGAGCAAAATATGGCCATAGCAACAAGGATAGGAGCTTAATCCATACATATAAGCAGCTCCAGTAAAATAAGAAGAATCACGATCAAGCTTGTGTGTTTCCTCCCTGAGAACCAGGTGGAACGGAAGAAAGAAGGGTAAACAAAAAGTTTCAGACATAAAGTCTGGCGTGTCTAGTTACTTTTAGCCAGTAAATAAATAAAAGTAACATGATAGACATACAAAGTGCATAAGAGAGAACAATACATAAATGGGAGGCATAACAAGGTAAACAGGACAACATGATAGAATAGATAGTGCTTCTTAATACTTTCCTTGCGCTGCACAAATAATAGTATAACAGATAAGTAATAGGATTACATACTCCCCAATTGCTTAACAAAAACAGGATGATCCCAACAGAAACATAATTGTAGTTTTAGGGGTACTCTAGTAATGGGTTTTAACTCAAACAGAACTGGTACCTAAACAGAAATAACGGGTGTCAGCCCAGACAGAAACACAGGTACCCCATAGAAACAGACAGGACTAGATGTACCCTATTTACTACCCCCAATCGATCGACTCCCTATTCTGTAGATACCCTGTGTTGTTCCCACGGTATGGTGTATCACTCCCTAAAGTGGAAACCCTTTATTTTTTGGATGTGCACAACCATATCTACTGATGTCACAGCGTCTTATCTTCCCCAGCAGGCGGAGTCATGCACACACATGACCCCATTGGAACGTGCCGTCAACACCGCCTCCACATTTGGATCTCTTACAATCATCTCAATAAGCGTGCCCCACTCCGACCTAGTTCGGAGTACCCGTTTAATACTTATTTAAGGGTTACTGACTAAAATGGGTCCCACACAAGATGATGCAAGCCCTCCCCTTTGTCTTGCATCCCCACTACTAGGTTTTCGACTGGTTATGTTTTCCTAACGATGTCTTTAATTACACAACCTCGACATGTTAAGTTTGTGGGTCTATATATATAAATATTATCCACCAACCCAAGATGTACTTAACCCTCCTACTGATTCAAGCATGTTTATTTAACGGTTAAGTTTGTGGGCCTATATATATTAATATTACCCACCTACCCAAGATGTACTTAACCCTCCCACTGATCCAAGCATGTTTTACTTAACCCTATCTTTAGTTCATATTCATATAATCCCTTATGGATTAGATTAGGTAAAGTAGTCTGATTCATTACCATGTCCATTTATGGTTTATAATGGGCTAGGCCACCCACATTAGGCCGACAACATGTGGATGCTGGATATGTCAGTCGGGTGCGGGCAGTCTTATTCCACAGTTGGGCCTAACCTCGTGTCTTGGCCCGATTCGTATTCGTGTACTTGGACCTCCCACATTAGGTTCAACATTAGTGGCTGCTGGATATGCCGGTCGGGTCCGGGCGGACTTCCACCACTAATGTAACCTAACATCGTGTCATAAGTACAATTACAATTCCTAATTGTAATTATTAAACATTCCATTTTTTATTAATTAATCAATCAATTAAACCTTTCCCTTTTTGGGTATCAATACTTATTTTGCCCAATAGTTTGAATTACTTATCCATAAATGTTCGTATTCAAATTATGCCATTTTTAGTTAACTTACCAATTAATTAATCCTTTCCTTTTATAGGTGTCAATACCTATTTTACCCAATAATTTGAATTACATATCAATTCATTTAAAGATTACATACCAATTACAAATCCCTTTTACCCCGTTTCCTTCACTAACATATTCGCACGTATTTTGGTGGCATCTAGGCTAATAAGTAGTCTAGCCATAACAATGGAAAAGGGAATATGATAGAGGTGTTAGTTTCAACATATATTAGCATAAACATACTAGTATGATAACAAAGTGAATGGACATGTAATTAACATCATATCAATGTGAACATACATATTTTCATGAACATGTAGTCATCATCATAGCGGGATCTAACATAAATATTGCTTTAGATCTACATAAAATGTCCACTTGCTCTAAATATAATAGATTAAATTAGATCTAATCATAAATAAAGGTTTAGATCTACAGGTTTATAAATAGATCTACCCAAATCCACATCATAGAGGTTACAATTAAGATAAAGGTGTGGACCCAATCCTAATCAATTCAAGGTGGCATATGTTCATGGTTCACATAAATGATTTGGTCTATCCAAATGAAACAAAAATAACATACTTGGACAATCACATTTGAATTGGATCTCGAGAGATAGATCTATCATAGCATAAGATATGATCATAAAATAAATCTAGCATAAAACATGATCATGAAGTGGATCTCGCATAAAACATGACCATAAAGTGGATCTAGCATAAAACATGATCCTAAAGTGGATCTAGCATAAAACATGATCATAAAGTGGATCTAGCATAAAACATGATCATAAGCATGTTTAGATCTAAATATGTCCAACTTACAACATATCTAAGTTAATCGCAATATGAAAGGTGATTTACATACAAAATTAGACCTAAGCGATGTTGCAACTATCAAGATTAATAGATTTACATTTACCACAACGTAGTTACAAATCAAGATCCATAAAGGCAACATCATAGTATAGCCACAATTCCATCAGATCTAGAGAATTAGATCTATCATGATCTACATGGTATAAGATTTAATATGGCCTCTATGATCTCCAATGGAGAAAATAAGAGAATAAGGGACCATATTTATAGCCTAGAACTAATGAACCAGACCCAGAATCAAGTCTAGGTACGTAAAAATAATTCTGCCCAGATCTGTCCCCCCGGGGGGGAGGAGGGGGGTTGATACCCCTATAAGAGGGTCGAAACCCATGTCGACACCCCTATAGGGGAGTCGACACCCATGTCGACACCCCCTAGTGTGGTCGACACCCATGAGCGGGAATTTTCCCGCTCAGCCCGCTTTGGCCCGATTTTTGATTCTTGAATTGTTTTTTGAAGGTTCTGGTATTTATTATATATATATATTTATCTTGTGCATAAACAAACTTCGAACCCTCATAACTTTTTCATACGATGTCAGTTTTATGCAAACCAAATGTCCATTCTGACCAGAATTTCGAGACGGACGCAATGGCATAGTCCATTCCCTCTAATTCCGAATGTTTAATTTATTAATATTTAATTTATCCTCTTTTAATGTTGTTAAAATTTAGGGTGTTACATTCTCCCCTACTCAAAGGATTTCGTCCCTGAAATCTCTAAGTTGGGAAGAATGCATATCCAACCATCCATCATCCATCTACTCATCCAACATCCATTGGCATCCATTGTCCTTAAAATCCTCTAATTCTTATATGAATATATGCAGAAGTGTGTGTATATGTCCAAACTAATGCAAAAATTAGGCGGTCTACTGATTCAGTTGACCTCCTTAATGCAATGTATGTAAGTGCCATGAATCCAATATGTATGCAAACAAACCTATTACATCATATAAGTTCTATATGCGTGCGCACAGATTTGTCTAAATGCAACATCCATATACTAATTCATCCATTTCCATCCATAAAAGAAAAGAAAATGCACACACATCCATATGCAGTATGAGAGTGACTGAGCTGATCTAGTGCCTAACGTTTGTGTATATGCGTCCACAGGCAACCACTAGCCAACACTTGCATCCACTTGCATCCATCAAACATAACATGTCTCAAGCACATGTTTACAATCATGAAATTTCCTACCTAAAGGTCGAATATTTGATTGATAGGATATACTCAGATGATAGAAGCAAATGCGAATAAAAGCTTTTGGAAGAGATGTTAAGAACATTCCCCTGAAAAGGAAAGGGTACAAAGCGTAAAAATCTTGTCTTCGGTCTCCCAAGTTGCATCTTCTTGATTGTCTTCCCACTGGACCTTCACCAACTTTACTTCTCGTATGCGTAGCTTCTTAACCTCGATCCAAGTATGCAAGTCGGTACTCATCCAATCATTGCTTCCTTCTTTATTTCCACTTCCTTTCGCAAGTTTGGCCCCACTACCTCGAACTCCATACATTTTATCGCCACTTGGATGAATAGTCATCTTGGAATGATGGGCTTCCTCAAGGATTGTCTTCAATAGGTTTTCCATCCTGATATGATTCCACTATCAAACCTCTTCTCAAGTAGCCCCGCCACTTGCTTATCAAGTTCCCTCTTTTCTTTTAGGAGCCATATGGCGCATAGGTAATGCAACTGGCTTTGCATTGTCCACCAGGTATATACGGAAATCAATCTCGCGCCTCGGGGGTAATCCCCGAACTTCGTCTAAGACTTCAGGATACTCACGGACTACTGGTGCCGATCGCAGATCATTGATAGACGCTGCAAGAGACTCTAGGAAACTAAGCATGACAGACCCTTGTGGGTCACAAGAAATTTCGAGGGTGCTTAACAACCCTCCTCTCACCACCCAGAATAGCACCATATGTGATAAACCAACCTATCCCTAGAATCAACCCATAGCCCATAAACCCGAGTACATATGCGTCGCATTCAAATTTGACGCCCAATATAGATATTCTCAAACCCCTACAAGTCATAGATAAATGAGCCGAATCACCAATGGGGTTTGAGACAACTACGGGATCCACTACCATACTAGTAACTAAGTGCAGAGATTCAACAACAGAACTAGATATAAATGAGTGTGAAGCGCCAGAATTAAAATGTGTCCTAACTGGATGATTTGAAGAAGAAACTAAAATTTCTACAGAAAGTTTTCTACCTCTTTCAGGAGCATTGATCGCGAGAGCATGCACCTGCCCTCCAGAAGTTCCTGCCCTTTGACCTTGTCCCTGTTTCTTCGAGCAATATTTAATAAGATGCCCGACCTTTCCCCAAGTGAAGAAAGCATTCTTCCTTTTCCTGCATTCCTTGGCCAAGTGACCCTCTCGCCCACAACTATGGCACTTCCTCTTACCTTTAACCTTGTCATTCTTTTCACCTTTCTTCTGTTGTTGTTCCTTCTTGGGCCACACCTTCTCATTTTCCGTTTCTTCCTCAGCCTTTAATTCCTTCTTTTCTCCATTGTCTTCCTCATGCATTAGGGTCATATCAACAAGTTTTCAAAAGTGGATCCCACTGGGATACAGGACATGGCTAACCCATGAAGGGGTTCATTCAGCCCTTTAGCAAACCGCAAGTCTTTTTGTGTGGCGTATCCACCAATTCTTACCCGAACCTTGCTAGCTGGTTGAACTTCTTCACATATTCTTTCACCGTCAAGTTTCCTTGTTTGAGTGCTAAGAACCTTTCCATCTGTATGCTTTTCTCAGCTTGGGAAAGAAATTTCATTTCAAATCTTTGCCTAAAATCTTCCCAAGTTTCCACCGGACGTCCAGCTTGGGTGACTTCCCACCAAAATGAGGCTTCGTCCTTAAATAGCCAAGTAGCTAACTGAATCTTCCTCCTATCCTCTACTTCAAAGATTACGAACAAGTCCTCGGTCTCCTTGAGCCAATTTTGAGCTTCAACGAATGTCTCATTCCCATGGAATGGCTTCCCTCCCATAGCACGGAAGTCTTTGTAGATCTTGGCGAAGTTATCTGCTCTTGGAGGAGGAGGAGGAATGATTGGCGCAGCTGGGGGAGGAACATCTCTTTGGCCTTCGGCAGGCGCCGTGGCCTCAAATACCTATGGAACCATCTAGGTATTGTGATGCCCTCTAGGATATTAGGAATGTTTTGTTCCCCAGACATGCTAAAATAAGGGAAAAAAGAAGAAATTTAGATAAAGGACCGAAGGATATTACATATGGCTTCTTGGGGGAATATTTTCAAAACAGACTTTTATTTTCGAAAATACTTAATTTTTAAACCTTTTTGAAAAATAATTTTCAAAAACTTTTATCTAATTTAGTAACCTTCTGCTCTGATACCAAGTGTGACAACCCACGTCCGTTAATGTCACTCACAAAGGGAATGCATTACGTTTCGTGAAGCATTTAGGTTAACAGACATAAAATATTACAAGATAGATATAAAAAAATTTGCAACAGAAATAAACAACTTTAGCAATCATCAAAGTACTGTGGTCTAAAGCATCATTTGTCTGAAATATAAAAACCCATTACAACATAAAAACCACTGTCTTGTACTTCAGAAATATCAGAGTACATAAAAGAAAGAAAATTCCCCAAGATCAAAACATGGCCATAGCAACAAGGATAGGAGCTTGATCCATACATATAAGTAGCTCTAGTAAAATAAGAAGAATCACGATCAAGCTTGTGTGTTTCCTCCCTGGTAACCTGAGGGGAACAGAAAACAGAAGGGGAAACAAAAAGGGTCAGACATAAAGTCTGGCGAGTCTAGTTACTTTTAGCCAGTAAATAAATAAAAGTAACATGGTAGGCATACAAAGTGGATAAGAGAGATCAATACATAAATGGCAGGCATAACAAGGTAAACAGGACAACATGATAGAATAGATAGTGCTTCTTAATACTTTCCTTGCTCTGCACCAATACTAATATAACAGATATGTAATAGAATTACATACTCCCTAATTGCTTAACAAAAACAAGATGATCCCAACAAAAACATAACGGTAGTTTTAGGTGTACTCTAGTAATGAGTTTTAACCCAAACAGAACTGGTACCTAAACAGAAATAATGGGTGTTAGCCCAAACAGAAACACAGGTACCCGACAGAAACAGATAAGACTAGATGTACCCTATTTACTACTCCCAATTAATCGGCTTCCTATTCCATAGATACCCTGTGTTGGCCCCACAGTAGGGTGTATCACTCCCTAAAGTGGCAACCCTTCATTTTCTGGATGTGCACAACCATATCTACTGATGTCACAGTGTATTATCTTCCCCAGCAGGCGGAGTCATGCACGCACATGACACCGTTGGAACATGCCATCAACACTGCCTCCACATTTGGATCTCTTACAATCATCTCAATAAGCGTGCCCAACTCCGACCTAGTTCGGAGTACCCGTTTAATACCTATTTAAGGGTTACTGACTGAAATGGCTCCCACACAAGACGATGCAAGGCCTCCCCTTTGTCTTGCATCCCCACTACTAGGTTTTTGACTGGTTATGTTTACCTAATGATGTCTTTAATTACATAACCTCGATAGGTTAAGTTTGTGGGACTATATATATAAATATTACCCACCAACCCAAGTTGTACTTAACCCTCCTACTGATTCAAGCATGTTTATTTAACGGCTAAGTTTGTGGGCCTATATATATATTAATATTACCCACCTACCCAAGATGTACTTAACCCTCCCACTGATCCAAGCATGTTTTACTTGACCCGATCTTTAGTTCATATTCATACAATTCCTTATGTATTAGATTAGGTTAAGTAGTCTGATTCATTACCATGTCCATTTATGGTTTATAATGGGCTAGACCTCCCACATTAGGCCTACAACATGTGGATGCTGGTCGGGTCCGGGCAGTCTTATTCCACAGTTGGGCCTAACCTCGTGTCTTAGCCCGATTCGTATTCACGTACTTAGACCTCCCACATTAGGTACAACATTAGTGGCTACTGGATATGCTGGTCGGGTTTGGGCAGACTTCCACCACCAATGTAACCTAATCTCGTATCATAAGTACAATTACAATTCTTAATTGTAATTACTAAACATTCCATTTTTAATTAATTAAACCTTTCCCTTTTTGGGTGTCAATACATATTTTGCCCAATAATTTGAATTACATGTCCATAAATGTTCATATTCAAATTATGTCATTTTTAATTAATTTACCAATTAATTAATCCTTTCCTTTTATTGGTGTCAATACCTATTTTACCCAATAATTTGAATTACATATCAATTCATTTAAAGATTACATGCCAATTATAATTCCCTTTTCCCCCGTTTCCATCACTAACATATTCACACGTATTTTGGCGGCATCTAGGCTAATAAGTAGTCTAGCCATAACAATGAAAAAGGGAATATGATAGAGGAGATAGTTTCAACATATATTGGCATAAACATACTAGTATGATAACAAAGTGAATGGATATATAATTAACATCATATCAAGGTGAACATACATACTGTCATGAACATGTAATCATCATCATAACGGGATCTAACATAAATATTGCTTTAGATCTACATAAAATGTCCACTTGCTCTAGATCTAATAGATTAAATTAGATCTAATCCTAAATAAAGGTTTAGATCTACAGGTTTATAAATAGATCTACCTAAATCCGCATCATAGAGGTTACAATTAAGATAAAGGTGTGGAGCCAATCCTAATCAATTCAAGGTGGCATATGTGTACGGTTCGCATAAATGATTTGATCTATCCAAATGAAACAAAAATAACATTCTAGGACAATCACAATTGAATTGGATCTCGAGAGATAGATCTATCATATCATAAGATATGATTATAAAATAGATCTGGCATAAAACATGATCATAAAGTGGATCTAGCATAAAACATGATCATAAAGTGGATATAGCATAAAAACATGATCATAAATTGGATCTAGCGTAAAACATGATCATAAGCATGTTCAGATCTAAATATGTCCAACTTACAATATATCTAAGTTGATCGCAACATGAAAGGTGATTTGCATCAAATTAGATCTAAGCAATGTTGCAACTGTCAAGATTAATAGATTTACATTTACTACAATATTGTTACAAATCAAGATCCATAACGGAAACATCAGAGTATAGCCACAATTCCATCAGATCTAGAGAATTAGATCTATCATGATCTACATGGTATAAGATTTAATACTGGCATAGATTCATACTTACAACATATCCAATTCATAGTCTTTCACAATTTCCTGTTATTTATTTAATCCTAAAAGTGACTAGGAACTCACAGCGTTAGGTTCAGAAAATTTAGAGAGAGAGAGATCTGAATTCTGAATAGCTAAACTGATTGTAGTAGACTTTGATTCTGTTTCAATTTGCAACCCGATAGCATATGGCCTCTATGATCTCCAATGGAGAAAATAAGAGAACAAGGGACCATATTTATAGCCTAAAACCAATGAACCAGACCCAGAATCAAGTCCAGGTACGTAAAACGAATTCTACCCAGATCTGTCCGGGAGGGTCGACACCCCTATAGGGGGGTCGACACCCATGTCAACACCCCCTAGGGGGGTTGACACCCATGAGCGGGAATTTTCCCGCTCAGCCCACTTTGGCCCGATTTTTGATTTTTGAATTGTTTTTTGAAGGTTCTGGAATTTATTATACATATATATATATATATATATCTTGTGCATAAACAAACTTCGAACATTGCTTAGATCTAATTCCGAATGTTAAATTAATTATTATTTAATTTATCCTCTTTTAATGTCATTAAAATTTGGGGTGTTACATTGCCCCTGTTAGTTTTTTACAGGGAATTACTTTTGACTGGGATTGAATCAGGTGTTGAGATCGATTTCATTGGAAAGGAAATGGTGTTTCAAATTCCATAAAGTTATCACATTAAATATTTTGTTTAGCTATTTGGGAGGAATCGCTGTTATTGTTTCACAATTTTTGTTCAGGTTTGGCTAGTCAATAATGGGCTGAATTGGTGTGGCCCGTTAGTGGGCTAGTTAGAGGCTTTAAATAGGGGGTTAGATGCAAGGGGAGGGGTTTACTTTCTTCATTATCTCATTTGGTAGAGCTCGTGAACTCCTTGCTCAATCAAATACACCTTTCCTCCATTAAAACTCTAAATATAGTCTAGAAGATTGAAGATCCACATCAAGCAAAGCTAGATCCACATCAAGTGAAAGGAGATTGCATCAAATTGAGAAGTTAGAAGATCATCCTTCGCTGTCCTGGTTGGGAATTTACTATTTTTGAGTTTGTTTGAAGATTTGCTGAGTGATAAGCATCTCTCGCATGGATTCAATCAAATATATGGATTTTTTGGCCTTATGTTCATTATTTCAGATTGTTTCATATAGATCTAATCGATGTATGATTTCAATTCAAATCACCATAGGATCTAATCTAGCAACTTATAAATGGTAATTTCATGTGTTAATTCTACGTTTAGACTCATAATATTGATTTAATCATTTGTTGCATCATTGTTTTAATGTTTGATGATTTGTTGGATGAAATTGATTGATTTTGAGTTAAGGTTGGAAAGTTTGGGTGTGTTTAGCAACATGTTTGGCAAGTTGAAAAATCATGGTTCGTCGAGAAAAATCAAGCAGATTGGGTGAATTTTCAAGAATCAGGCAAAAAAATCAAGTTCTAGAAATTTACAACATTTGGAAAACGTTGTGAAAAGTCCTGGATCGACCATGATCTAGGCATGGATCGCACATTGGGAAAAAGGGTGGATCGGTCGCATTTTACCATGGATCAGAGCCAATTTTCGTGCTTTGGCAAAGGGACGGATCACGCCAAATCCATTGGATTTAATAGCGTTTGACAAATGCCGTTAAAAACCATGGATCAGGCACGATGCAAAGGAGGCAGATCAGCAGATTTCCATGGGTCTCGCACGAGTTTTCATGGATCGCGCATGGGTTTGGCACATGGATCGGCCATGATCCAGGATGGAGCGTGTTGGGCAATGATAGCATTTCCAGAAACACTATAAAAAGCCTATAGACGTGCCACTTTTGGAGCATGGATCGCACACTTAAAAACGTGTGTTGGCACACGTTTTAGAGATTTTTTTCAAGAATTGAACGTAATGATATAGTAGCATTCCAGAAACGCTGTAAAAGTCTATTTTGATGTTTTGTTTAGTTTTTCACACCAGAATGATCCAGAATTGAACGTAGAGATATGGTAGCATTCCAGAAACCCTATGAAAGGCAGTTTTGATGTTGTACTTAGTTTTTTATAGCGTAAAAGCAGGAAATACTATGAAATGCAGTTTCGGTCGAATGAAGCATACTTTTGGATCAACGATGGTTATGGCTTTGACGCGAATTCAAGGAGGAATGTCTGAAGGATCGTGAAGTGTTCATTGATCATTGTAATGCAACGAATTTGAAGATAACTCAAGGATAATGAGTTCGTAGATAATGGTTGCTCAAGATGGCACTTGCGCTATGTATAGTCGTCGGTGATAGCAACTAGAGTTATGAAGGCCGAGAAATTACCGTTGTCATAGGTTCTAGTGGACCTGAAGCATGGATATAATAGGGATGCCTATAAGACCGGTTGGATGGTCAAGTGCCCTGGGAGTCATGATGGGCCTGGAAATACGAGTCATGATGACGTATGGAGTTTTTGCTAGAACCAGGGTTACCATTACCCCCTGATGGATGAAAATGACGAGACATTCATACGATTAACGATGGTTTCGAAGCAGGATAGGCGGTGATAGCCAAATTCATGGATGTTTGAATTTTTTGCTTGTTCATCTTGCATGGATTATTTGACGTCAAAGGAGATATCTCTTCAGTGCTTATCTAATGTTGGTTTAAGACTTCGGGGCTTGTGCTTGCGAGATGTCGATATCGATTAGCCAATTGCCATGAATGTTTTATTGTTTCTAAATGCTTGTTTGTAAAGGCTATCACTATCGGATATGGAGGAAGACTGGTTTGGGTTCTTCTCTGGGGTTTTGATAGATTAGTTGGTTAATCTGTTTGTTCTCATATACTTTATTGATGATGTTAGATAGTTGTTTTATCGCATATTAAGACTGTTGTCTGACTCATGGTTTTGTGTTTCCTCTTATTACCTTAGGTTGTCCAACTAATTGTGGAAGAAGACTGAGTAGCAGGTTACAAGTAGCAGGTTACAAGTAGCAGAGCTTAGTGAGGCGAGGATGTAGAGCAACGACTAGCATGAGGCTTGCATATTTGTTTATCCATTATACATATTGGATTTTTTCCGCAGTTGTGATTGGTGTTTACTCTGAGTGTTGTAGTGAGGCAAATTTGTACAGACACTTATGTTGTAATCCAAAGATGTACGGATATCATTTCTAGTTGTTATGAAAGTTCAAGTTTCTGCTCATATATGCTTCGCTATTATAGCCTGTGTATATGTTCTATTATATTTTATCCTTTCACTGTAAGTTATACGATAGGTTCCGCGTTGTGCTACCTTACCTTGGTGATTGTCCATGACTGTCGAGCACACCTTTCAGCGTATTATTCCTCTTGTTTAGTGCAGGAGTTATGGGTGGTCCTCACAAGTTGGGTCGGTCGACGACCCAATTATTGAAAAGAAAACGACCTGACTATATTGACCAAATAATGATGATTTTTGGTTTGAGAATGGATGTGGCTTCGATTTGAGTTTAATTGAAGTGTTATAAAGTGTTCATTGATAGAAAGAATGCAACGAATGTGAAGACAACTCAAAGATATTTTGTTATGGATAATGGTCGCTCGAGGAGGCGCTTAAGCTATGGATAGTCGTCGGTGATGACAACTAGAGTTATTGATGGCTGATGGATTATCAATGTCGTAGGTTCTAACAGACTCCAAGCAGGGATATAATAGTGACGCCTAAACGATCGGTTGAATGGTCGAGTACCCTGGGTATCGATGAAGGCCTGGATATGAGTAGCGAAGGAGTATGGACTTTTTCCAGAACTGTGTTTACCATTAGACCTTGACGGACAACATGATGTTGTGCTGGTAATACGATTAACGATGGTCTCACAACAGGATAGACGGTGATAGCCAGAGTCATGGATGATGATTGTTTTGCTTGTATCATCTAGTGTTAGTTGTTCAGCATTGAAGGAGACATCTCTTAGGTGCTTGGCTGATGTTTGTTTAGGACATCAGGACTTGTGCTTGGTAGATGCCGAGATTGATTAGAATGGTCTATGCTGGATAACTTGTTGCTATGTTTGTTTTCTTATACCTAGTTGTTGTAAAGGCTATCACTGTTAGATTTAGGGAAAGCGAGTTTGGGTTTCTTCTCTATCGATGTTGGTAGATTGGACAATTTATTTACCTGCTCTAATATACTTTATTGATGATGTTAGATAGTCGTTTATCACTCATTAAGACTATAGTCTACCTCATGGTTTTATGTTTCCTCTTATTTCCTTAGGATGTTCATCCTACTGTGGATAGGCAGACTGAGTAGAAGGTCATAGGTAGAAGATCTTAGTAAACGATGTTGCAGATCAATGAGAGCAGGAGGCTTATGTATCACTTTTCTACTATTCATATCTTTTTGTTGTTTCTGCTGTTTCTTTTGTTGTATATTTCTCTAAATGATTGTAATGAGGCATCTTTGTATAAATTCTTATGTTGTAATCCAAAGTTGTATGGATATTCTTTCTAGATCATATGGAAGTTTAAGTTTCTGCTAAAATCTGCGTCACTATTAATACCTATTGTATATATGTTCTATTATACTTTATTCTTGTGTTTGATTTATACAACGGGTTTCGTGTATGTTATCTTACCTTGGTGATCGTCTATAGTTGCCCTATACTCCTTTTAGCGCACATATCCGCTGGTTAAGTGCGGGAGTTTTGGGCGGTCGTCACAGTCTGTATAATAGGTGATAAACACAACACACAACAGAAATAGATTAATACATCAATTATGAGAATATGTCTTAACTCCAGCTCCTCTCATGCAGTCCCATGAAAATTTAATGCAACCTGGAAAATATGATCGGTCTAACCTGAGCATATTTTGAGGGGGGAACCATATGTATCAGTCTGGAATACTAACACTGAGAAAACTCACATCACAAAAAACTTGCTTAACTTAGAAATGTTTCCAAAGAATGGAATCTCGTAAGACATGACCACACATAAACATGGCAAATGTCTTTCCCTTGCAATAACCACACTTTTATATCAAATCCAATGATATTATAATAGCGCTATTAAATTTTCTTAAAATAAATTAGGAATATAGCTGAAAATCTTGCATCTTGTGTTTTCGACATAATTGATTTACATCTAAAACCGTGCGGACTTGTATGGAAGTTTGGATTCCATACAATGATTGGGTACTGGGGTAACTCCCGACACAGTACCTCTTTAGAGAAGCATACTGAGAGTCAACCTATGGCTCTTTGCTAACATAGAACCGGCCTACCACTAATTTGATAGTACCAAATATGTCACCACCATTGTTGTGATCCGCAACCACAACGAAGCATTAAATAATCAAAGGGTCAACTGTTCTAAATTGATGGTAAACATACCTTAATGGGTATGACCCACATAGCCATGCTACATCTCCTTTGATTTTAGTCATTACTGACCGATGCGGCTAAAGATAGTGTTTTTACCTTTCACACATGGCTCATTTCATCCTTGAATGTTGATTGCCCTTCACTGGCAACATACGAATAATATTTGTTAATAAAAGTAATTCAGGAACATAACGAACTGAAGGCATTACTTCTACTACATCTATAGGATGAGTAGAAAGCAACTCATGCACTCTCAATTCTTAATCTTTGCGCAAGCATACCTGCAAATTCCAGTACGAATGCAAAGTCGATTCGAAGTAGTTTTGGATCTAGTTCCAAATCCCGGTTCCTCGAACCAATATGTTACAAGTTAAAAGAGAATTTATTGATAATTGGTTCTTTAACTATCAAAATAAAACCAGTACGGTTAAGTATATCAGCAACACAGACCTATTAAATTAAAACTATTCATTAAAATCATTTCACCAATTATTAAAAATCGATTCCATATAATTATTTCAACGATATAAGAAAATCTACAAATCTCTTGTTTTCATTACTTTGAAAATGATAGGCATACACTTATTTCTTTAGAATAAGCGAATTCACAAAACCATATTATTTTTCCTACTTAGAAAATAATGTTATATACTTAACCAAATGGTATGAGTATAGTCACACATCATTTCTTGGCCAAACAATATCATAAGGTAAATTGTTTACTATAAAACCTAGCAGTTTTATTTATTTTCTAAGCTTTGTAAATTAAAGTTGCAACATTTCTTATCGAAATAAAAAATTATTCCCGGCATCACTACCAATTCAAACTAGTACATCCCTTGGATAATAATGAAGTCATTCATGTCGGGGTATTCCTCTCAGACCTTGACTCAACAACGTTCTTATCTTAAGATACAAAAAAGTTTGTAACTCAGAAGCTGAAACTAACTATAATATCATATCAATCTCATCTATTATTCCATTAAAATGGTTTTTAAATATCCTTCCTTTCATTTTGAAAATCTACTTCCAATTACAATCACTTTTACTTAATTCAATTCTTAAGTAAATGCTTATTTACAACCATTACATTAGCTTTAAATCTCTTTTATAAACCTTGTTTGTAAAATTTGGATTCATTATAAAATCCTTTTATATAATCCTTTTTAAAATTCAATTATAATCTCACCACAAACTTAATAACTTTCTTAAATGAATTTTAAAAAAAAGATAATCACTCTAATTATTATTAATTAAAGTAATAATTAACTTCAACATTAACTAAAGTAAAAGTAGTAACTTCATTATTAACTAAAAATAAAATAGTTTATTTCTGTTAAAAAGTTATTAAAATAATAACTAACTTTACTAATAATTAACAACTCGATAATTATCTTTATGCACTGTTAATTAAAAGACTAATTAACTTTTAAGAGAACTTACTAAGTTTAAACAACTGTTTGCTAAAAACAATTTGTAGTAGATTAATTGAGAACAAATTAATTTAATAACTAAATTCAATTAAAACAGTTGACTTAGTCAACTTGAAACCATAGTTAACTTGTTAACTGATTTCAATTGATCCTTCCTTTTAAACTAATTAATAACATAATTAATTTAATACAATCATACTTAATTATTATTTCTAAAACAATTATCCTAAACTATTAACACTTAAGTTAATTTCGGATCTACTTGTTTACACGCTTATTCAAAACACAAGAATTTGCTATATATATATATCATTCTGTAATTACTTTACAAAATCCAATTATAAATATTGATTTATTTATAAAAGCTTTATTTTATATAACTTATGTAAAATAAAAAATTTAAAACCTAGCTTTGGTGATAAAAACAAAGTTCATAACTATATTTAGTCATTTGTCTAACGATGAATAAATGTCTTAAAAAGAAGGATTTTAGGCCATCTGGTGCCAATCACTTAAAAAATACATTTATTGATTAATAAAACATCAATGTTGAATTTAATTCAACAATCATCATCCAAATCAGATTTCAATGCTACTTATGTTAGTCAGTTCATAAATGTATAATGTGAAAGCAATTAACATCCAAAACTTTAAGGAATCATGTTAGACCCCTCAAATGTGTCCCCCTGCATCATAGCTCATATATCAGTTTTTTTATTTGGCAAAGCAGCTCATATATCAGTTTATATATGCATATAAATTAAATAGTTTAATATAATTCATTTAAAATGAATATTTCACTTAAAAGCAAGTAGTGTCATAGGTCACCCGTTCACAAATGGGAATATTTATCCACCAACAACCACTAACAAAGCAATAAATCACCGAACCATTCAAACACATAATTTATGCTAACAACAATGGATATTATTATAAACAATATTTCAGAAAGTGTGAGAGTCAACTCAACATCCATTCCAATTAGACGATTTCACATCTTTATCTAATTTCGAACGGACGTTTGAAATTAGATATAGTTCTAAGCTATTCAAAATTCATCCAAACCATCTCTTACACGTAGTGTTCATCTGTATAAACCGTATGCAATTTGTTTCATCAAAATATGATATCGTATGAATAAAATACACACGTTATAAGTTTTAAACGAATTAAAACGTCACTAACATAATTTAGTTACTTTTTTATTACCCTTAATACACATCACTAACTCTTCTTCCCCTTTTTTGAAACCGCTTTCTCTCCAATTCTAACTGAACCCTAGACCATCATTTGATCAACCCTTGCCTCTACATCGGTCATCGACCAACTTCCCAACCACCACCAACTGACTCAATGCCTCGAACTACACCCGCCTGTCACCTTCATCTCACACTCGATACTCCCCTGAAATCCATGACCTGTAGCTACCCTCTCGACCAATGTCAGATCACTTTCTATCTTCATTGACCGAATCTCCAACCGATGTAATATCTCCAAAGAGAATGCCCTAACTTCAGTGAATAAATCAATTACTCAGACCACAGGTGGTCCAATTCCGATCAAAGGTTCATCAGAAGTGATGACTGGACATGGCAAAGACATGAGTGTAGCTGCAACACCCTAGGATCCTCCTCCAGTAGCAAGGAACACGGTGCGGTGAGCCATGCAAGTGTGCACGTGCACAGATGCACCTGCGCATATATGTTGTGTTATGTAATTAGTTTGCCGCAAGTGATAAGGGCAACTGATGTAATTTCATGTTTAGACTTAATGACTTTTGGGTCAGATTGAATCTCTACATATAACAGACATGTAATGTGTAAAGAATCATCGAATTAATTAAATGAAACTTATCTTCCTACTAAACCTTAGTTTCTCTAATTTTCTTTTTGATTTTCCCCCAATTTCTTCTACACCTTAATCCCCTTGTTCATATGAATTCCCTATTCTCTCTGATAATCTACATGTATCCCCTATCATCTTTTGATCTAAACCCTTTCCCTTTCTTCTAATTCCCTTCCTTATTTTCCCATTCATCTTCACTGATTGTTTGTGGACCTGCATTGTTTGGTAATATCATCAAACAATTGTGGAAATGACAAATAATGAAAATGCACCTGGCAAAGTGTTATAAGTGCCAACATAACTGGGCATGATTCAGACCCCTAGCCAACCGACAACGTTCTTTCTTTCCTCACTTTTCTTGAGGATCAAGAAGAGGCTTGGAGTACATAAGAAGAGATGAATACTAAGGTTGCTCAAACCTTAACTAGCCTCAACAATAAAATAGACCAAAATACAAGGGATGCCAACCTTAAATTCGAAGGAATTCACAATATGTTACAAGTTATTTCTCATGATATACAACACATCAAATGGCAGTCTCCTAGTAAACAGGCAAATGCTTCTTCTCTCTAAGGAATTATTCTATAAATCTAGAAAGTAGACCTCCAAATTCATCTACTATTCTGCCAATAATACAACCTCCATATAGAAATAATACAGTCACTATCCAAAATACATCTAGTTCTAGTGATCCCCAACCTTTGAACCCTGATTAAACACTACCCACGTCTGCAAACACCAATCAAAACAGTCAAGAACTTACTTCTTGGAATAAGAACTCACCTTTTCCAAACCTGAAACTTGACTTTCCAACTTACAATGGTGATGACATGGTTATGGAATGGATAAACCAAGTAGAGAAGTTCTTTAGATCCCATCAAACTGAAGGACACTTATGGTGGGATATCTCTTCTAATTACCTCAGAAATGCCCTTAAATGGTAGGCTGGCACACAAGAAATGTCCCTCAATTCGAATTATGGACTACATTCAAGGAAGAATTCTTGTCGAGATTTAACTTTGAAGAAATGGAGACCCCCTACAAAAACCTAGCCAAGTTAAAATAGAATACCACTTTCTCTGCCTATCTAGCTAAGCTTGAGAGCCTACAAGCTACAATTGAAACTCTCCCTGCTCAGTTTTTATTAGACAGATTTATAGGAGGACTCAAGGAGGAACTAAGGTTTGATGTTCTTAACTGTCAACCTACTACTTTTAAGAAAGCATGGCATTGGTAAAGGTGTTTGAAAGGTTTGTAATTTAACCAAGAAAGGTAAAACAACTCGTGTCCTTCCTAAGGGAAGCCCTACTCAAGCATTACCTATCCTGGTAACCACCAATATGGAAAAAATAGCCAAAAGTAAGGGTTTGACTCCACAACAACTTATTGAAATGAGAAGGTAGAATAAGTATCTTGGTTTTGGGGAAAAATGGAGTAGAGAATGAAATTGAGGATGAAGATACACCCACACAAGAAACATATTCAATCAAATGCACAACCAAAGGCAAGCCTATACAAATATTAATTGATTCTGGTTCTACTCATAATTTCATTGATGAACCTTAGCTCAAAAATTCAAGTTAAAAATCGATGCCTCCAAATTTTATCGAGTTATGGTGGCCAATGGAGAGAAACTGCAAGGCTTAGGCATCTGCCACAATGTACACATTAGTCGTCAAGGCTATAAGATGCCAGTTGATCTACTCCTATTTCCTCTAGAAGGCTGTTAGGTGGTATTGGAGGCTCAATGGATGAAAAACTTGGGTGAAGTAACCTTGAATTTAGACAAGCTTTTAGTCAAGTTTTCTTATATATTTGGCAAGCTATAAAGTAGCAAGATGTTAAGGTTGTTGATAATAAATCCCTGAATAAAGAACACATGCAAGGGCAGATTACTATGTTGTTGTGTACCACCGAATTACAAGAAGCTAAAGCAGCAGAAAAGGAACACAGACTCATCCTGAAGTATAAGAGACATTGAAATTATTTCTAGAGATTACAAACATCAGTGAATTCCTACCTCCTCCCAGAAGACATGATTGTCATATTCCCCTAGTGCCTGAAGCTAAACCAGTTTGTTTAAAACCGTACATGCACTCTTTCCACATAAAGAATTAACTAGAAAAGATAATAAAAGGGATGCTGAAATCAGGAATCATAAGACATAGCACCAGCCCTTACTCTTCTCCAGTGGTCATGGTTAGGAAGAGGGATGGTTCTTGGAGGCTTTGTATTGACTATAGAAGTCTCAGTGAACTTTCCATTAAAGATAAGTACCCTATCCCTTTAATTGATGACCTATTTGATGAATTATTTCATTCTAAATATTTTTCTAAAATTGATATAAAATTTGGATATCACTAGATTAGGATGTATGAACCAGATATTCACAAAACCGCTTTTAAAACTCATGAAGGTCATTATGAATTTACTGTTATGCCTTTTGGTTTAGTTAAATCGTCTTCCACTTTCCAATCACTTATGAATGACATTCCAGGCCCTATTTGAGAAAGTTTATACTTGTTTTTTTTTATGATGTACTATTTATACCTAGACCTGGTCTGAGCATTTAGAGCACATTAGGGTTTCATTTCAGGTACTACAGGAAAACCAGTTAATGATTAAACCATCCAAATGCAGTTTTGTTTAAGAATGTATTGAGTATTTTAGGCACATAATTTCTTCTAAAGGCTTAGCTATTGATCCAAAGAAAATTGAATCAATTATTGACTGGCCTTTGCCCACAAATGTTAAGTCTTTAAGGTTTTTTTTTTGTGATTATCTAGATAATACAGAAAATTCATTAGAAGTTATAGTCTGTTTGCTCAACCTCACTGACTTGTTAAAGAAAAAATGCATTCACTTGGACAGAAAAGGCTACTCAATCATTTGAACAATTAAAGCAATGCCTGGTACACCCTCTAGTTCTTTCAAATCCAGATTTTACACAGCCTTTTATATCGGAAAGTGATGATAATTGAGTTGGAGTGGGAGATGTATTAACTCAATAGGGAAGACCAATTGCTTATTTAAACAAGGCACTGCATGGAAAAAATATGTCCCTCTCTATGTACGAGAAGGAATTGATGGAAATTATCATAGCCACAAGCAAATGGGCACAATACCTATTGGGGAGGTAGTTCATAATCAAGACAGATCACTTAAGTCATAAAATTTAATTAACTCAAAAATTACATACTGGTGTGCAAAATAAATGGCTTGCAAAGTTGCATGGATTTGATTACGTAGTAGAGTATATAAAGGGGAATGATAATGTGGTGGCTAATGCCTGGTCTTGAAGAAATGAAACAAGTTTAGATCAAATACATAATCAGGCTATCTCAATAGTTCAAACCCCATAACTCAATGAGTTAAAAAAGAAACTACTAAGTTCAAATTGGTATCAGGAGTTAAGGGAGAAAATTCTGAACAAAAAAGTGAATGAGAATAGGTACAAACTAGTGGATGAGCTTTTTTTGTAAAGGAAAAATTCTGATTGACCATCAATTGAATTTCCTTCTACAAATTATTATCATTGAACACCATTCCACCCCCTAGGAGGACGTACTTGAATAAACGGACAATCAAGAAAATTAAATAGGTGTTCTATTGGTAGCACATGAAGAAGATTGTAGAGAAATTTGTTAAGGAATGTGATGTCTACCAAAGGAATAAAAATGAGAATGTACAAAAGCTTGGGTTATTAAACCATCTGTGTAACACCCCAAAATTTTAACAACATTAAAGTGGATAAATTAAAGAATAATTAATTTAATATTCAGAATTAAGGGAAACGGACTACGCCATTGCGTCCATCTCGAGATTCTGGTCAAGATAGATTTCTGGTTTGCGTAAAACGGATAACGTATGAAGAAGTTATGGACGATAAAAGTTTGGCAGGAAAAACATAAATTTCCAGTGCACTTGACAAGTGCGCCCATGTATTTTTACACTGGCACACCTGTAAAGTGTGCCCATAATAGTTTTGGGTATTCGGGCTTTTGCCTAAGTAGGAGGCGACCTGCGACCTGATTTACACTAGGTCTTATGTGGCAGTCGGTTTCAGAGGGTTCTGCAGCTATAAATACATAGCTATTTCACATATTTATTCATTAGAAATCATGGCGGCCAAACTCTGCTAGAGTCTGAACTGAACTAGGGTCTCTTATCTCCTTCTATCAACCAAAGCATATCAAATTCTAAGATTCAAGCATAGATTCGGCACCAACCTCTTTTTTATCATCTTAGCAATCCAATCACAGTGAGTTCTAGTTGCTTTTAGATTTAGATAAATAATAGTGAATTATGAAAGACTATGATTTGGATACGTTGTAGACTTTGAATCTATGTTATTTTTAGATCTTATACTATATCATGATAGATCTATTTCTCTAAATCCAATTCAATTGTGATTGTTCTGCTATGCTATTATTGTGGATCTTGGTTTGTAACTTTTATGATATGCTATTATGTGTATAGATCTATTTTACGTGATCTAAATTGTCACTTTATATTAACATGTTAGATCTATTTTATGTGAACTAAATTGTCACCTTATGTTAACATGTTAGATCTATTTTATGTGATCTAAATTGTCACCTTATGATTCATATTAGATCTATTTTATGTGATCTAAATCGTCACCTTATGTTAGCATGTTATATCTATTTTATGTGATCTAAATTGTCACCTTATGTTAGCATGTTATACCTATTTTATGTGATCTAAATTGTCACTTTATGATTCATGTTAGATCTATTTTATGTGATCTAAATTGTCACCTTATGTTAACATGTTAGATCTATTTTATGTGATCTAAATTGTCACCTTATGTTAACATGTTAGATCTATTTTATGTGATCTAAATTATCACCTTATGTTAACATATTAGATCTATTTTATGTGATCTAAATTGTCACCTTATGTTAACGTGTTAGATCTATTTTATGTGATCTAAATTGTCATCTTATGTTAACATGTTATATCTATTTTATGTGATCTAAATTATCACCTTATGTTATCATGTTAGATCTAAACCAATTGGACATCTAAATTGCTAATTTAGATATTGTGAGATCATAGTTCATCGGTTTTATGTCCACCTTGTTATAACGAAAATTTCATCTCTATGCTAGTATGTATGTTCACCTTATTATCATACAAGTTTATGTTTATGCCAAGATGATCATTTTAGTTTTATTCCCATTATTTTCCCTATTATCGTTTATGACTAGGCTATTGTCTAGCCTAGGCATGTTGCCAATTTTGTGAGGGTACTAGTTAAGGAACGGGGGAAAAAGGGTTAAAAATGTCATAATTTGAATATGAACATTTATGGACATGTAATTCAAATTATTGGGTAAAATAGGTATTGACACCTATAAAAGAAAAGGACAAATTAATTGATTAATTAATTAAAAATGGAATGTCCAGTAATTACAATTAGGAATTATAATTGTACTTATGACACGAGGTTAGGTTGCATTAGTGGTGGAAGTCTGCCCGGTTCCGACCGGTATATGCAGCAGCCACTAATGTTGAACCTAATGTGGGAGGTCTAAGTACGTAAATACGAATCGGTCTATGACATGAGGTTAGGCCCAACTGTGGAATAAGTCTGCCCGGACCCGACCGACATATCCAGCATCCACATGTTGTAGGCCTAATGTGGGAGGTTTGATCCATCATGAAACCATAAATGGACATGGTAAAGAATTGGACAACTTAATCTAAGTTAATCCATAGGGATTGTATGAACTTAATTTAAGTTGGGGGTTAGGTAAATATGGTTGAGGGGTAGGTTAAGTAAATCTGAAGAGGGTATGCGTAATATTCACATATAGGCCCACAAACTTAACCCGTCAACGTTATGCAATTAAAGGCACCTAGTGGTATACATAATCAGTGGAAATAATAAAGTTATATAATTATGACGAGGGATTGCTACTCTAGGAAGTGATACCTCCTACTGTGGGGCCAGCACAAGGTATCTACGAGGGTTAGGGAGCCGATCGATCATGGTAGTAGTTAGGATACATTTGGACGTATACCTAAGCCTACCACCTTATAGTTGAAGGGATCATCTCTTTCTGGATATACTAGTAACAGTGCGGAGTAATCATTGGAAGCATATGCACCTTATCCTGTCTACCTTGTCACACCTTCCATTTATGTAGTGATCTCTCTTATCCACTTTATATGCCTATCATGTTACTTTTATTTATTTACTGGCTAAAAGTAACAAGACTCACCAGACTTTATGTCTGACCCTTTTTGTTTCCTCTTCTTTCTTCCGTCCCCCCCCCCAGGTTCTCAAGGGGAGGGAATTCTCAGGCTTAGTCAGGATTCTGCTATCGTCTTGCTTGTTGCTTCTGGATGTATTGCTTAAGCTTCTATCTTTGCTACTATGACTCATTATGTATTTTCAGACATATGGTGTAACCATGCTTTACGATTAATGAAAGTTTTTAATTCTATTGCTATTTTATATCTGTCTTGTAATGTTTCTGTTCTGTTTACCTATAACGCTTCACGAAACCTAATGCATTCCCTTAGTGATTGACATTAACGGCCGTGGGGTGTCACAATCTACCTATTCCTAATAAAATATGGGAGGATATATCAACGGACTCCATTAAATGTTTTCCAAAAAGCAACCAGTGCATTGTCAGATATGTGGTGGTGGGAGCAAATACTCCCGCTTCTTTGCATTGAGACACCCTTACACAGCAAGGGAGCTGGCAAATGTGTTCTTTAATGGGGTATTTAAATTACATGGGCTGCCAAAAACCATAGTAAGTGATCGTGATACAATGTTTACAAGTACCTTCTAGCAAGAACTGTTCAAATTACAGGGTTGTAGTTTGATTATGAGTTCTTCATACCATCCACAAAGTGATGGCTAGACAGAGGCTATTAATAAAATTCTGAAATGCTACTTGAGGTGCTTTGTGAATCATATACCCCATGAGTGAGTGGACTGGCTTTCATTGGCAGAATATTGGTACAATACATAATGGAAGGTATCAATCAATACTACCCCCATATAGGGCTGTTTATGGGAGGGATCCCCTAAACTATTATTTTATGTCCCTAACACTGCAAAGATCAAAGCTGTTAAGGAAATGTTATTCAGCACAGACATTATATTAGAGTTTCTCAAAGATAGCTTGAGGGGGGCGCAAGAAAGGATGAAAAAATATGCAGATTTAAAGAGATCAGAAATGAGCTTTGAAGTAAATGACTAGGTCTATTTAAAATTATAACACTATAAGCAAATTATTGTAAGGAATCATTGAACCCATAAGCTATCACCAAAATACCATGGACCTTGTCCAATAGAAGCAAAAACTGGTAAAGTTGCTTACAAACTAAAACTTCTAAGTCAGGTTAAAATACATCGTTTTATTTCACGTTTCTCAGTTGAAGAAAAAGGTGGGCAGTCATATTGTTATTCAGGAAGATGCACCAAGCCTAGAGGGAGAGGATGTGTTGCAACCTGACAAGATTCTAGGCCGTAGAATGATAACCTCGAGATGGTAAGGTTGTGGTACAAGTTTTGATAAAATGGAAAGGCAGAAATGAAGACGAGGCTACATGGGAGGATTATTCGCCTTTAATTCGAAGATTTCTTATTTAGATCTTGAGACAAGATCTATTTTTGAAGGGGGAGGGAGTTGTAATATCTCCAAAGAAATTGCCCTAATTTCAGTGAACAAATCAATTCCTCAAACCCTAGGTGGTGCAATTCCGATCAAAGGTTCACCAGAAGTGATGATTGGACATGGAAAAGACATGAGTGTAGCTGCAGCACCCCAGGATCCTCCTCCAGTAGCAAGGAACACAGTGCAGTGAGCCATGCAAGTGTGCATAGATGCACCTGTGCATATATGTTGTGTATGTAATTAGTTTGCCACAAACGGTAAGGGCAATTGATGTAATTTTAGGTTTAGATTTAATGACCATTGGGTCAGATCGAATCTCTATATAGCAGGCATGTAATTTGTAAAGAATCATCAAATTAATTGAGTGAAATTTATCTTCCTGCAAAACCCTAATTTCTCTTATTTTTTTGGGACTATCCCCCAATTTCTTCTACACCTTAATCCCTTTGTTCGCCTGAATTCCATATTCTCTCTGATAATCTGTGTGTATTCCCTATCATCTTCTGATCTGAGCCCTATCACTATCTTCTAATTACCTTCCTTATTTTCTCTTTCGTCTCCACTGATTATTTGTGAACCTGCATTGTTTGTTAATATCATCAAACACTTGTGGAAATGAAAAACACTGAAAATGCACTTAGCAACCAGAACACCATTCGATGCATCTCTACACTAGAGATCCCACAACGACCATGCCTGAACTGAAATCCCCCTGAAATCTCATCAAAAGTTGAGCAGTAACACCCCGTATTTTCTATGAACGTCAAAGTAACAAATTAAAGTATACTTAATTTTTAAGAGAAGAATTAAGGAAATGGGTTACGCCATTGGGTTCGTCTCGGAATTCTTCTTTAGATAGAGTCTGAGTTTGCATAAATAGGACTCCGTATGAAGAAGTTATGACCTTCAGAAGTTTCAGGAATTTAAAATAAAAACCAGCCCGAATTCAAATTTAAAGTTTCGAAATTCAAATCACACACCCGGACTGGGCGAGAAATTTCCCGTCTGGGACCCAGGTCGACCAGGGGGTCGACCTGGGTAGAACAGGTCGACCATGGGGTCGACCTCCCCCTTTTTTCAGATCCGTGGACAGATTCGTTTTTCTGCATTTAGACGCCCGTTCTGACCAGGTTCGTTGCTCCTAAGCTATTTACCCCCCCCCCCAACCTCACTTTCTCTCCACACAACTTCATTACGCCTATACTCTACCCTAATTCATATCAAAATAAATCAAAGATGGGGTTATGTTGCTCAAATAGAATCAAGTTAGAATTCAAGTAGAGATTCAAAGGCTAATTCAACGACGTCAACAACTATTTTCTAAGAATCAAATCAAATCTAAATTAGAAGAACAAATAGTCTACTTTAAGGGAGAGCTATTCAGTTTCAGAGTAAAGATCCTAGAATTCAAGACCATTCTGTAATTTGTAAGTTCACGTTACTTTCAGAAATAAAAGTTAATTGTGATTCTGACATTGTAATAAATCTGGATATGAGATTATGCCTATTTCTATCTGTCTTTCTATATCCTTTAGATCTATCTCGTTGATAATATTATGTCCATTCTTTATCTCTTCTTTCCTTCTTCCCTTTTTGTTTTATAGCCAGAATACTGCGAGCCTGAGCCAGATCTCATAAGAGATGAACGTATGTTGGAAATAAAATTGGGCATAAAGTATTGGACATGTGACTTGAGATTTGAGGCATAAAGTGTTGGACATATGACTTGAGATTTGAGACATAAAGTATTGGACATATGACTTTGGATTTGGGGCGTTAATTGAATAGAAAATATATGGCACAGTACATGTTGTGGTTTAAGATCTAAAAATCGGGGCATATATATATATATATACACACACACACACACATATATATATATATATGATAGTTTATGATTTGGGAGAAGAAGACTAGGGTGTATAGTGATGTATGGCTTAGGCATGAAAACAAGACTTGCCTTTGTTTTGTAAGTCAGTGACTTTTTAGATTTGAACACCTAAATCTAATTGTGACATGTAATAAAATGGATATGTGAATATGCCTGATGTAAGCTATTCTTTCGTTGAAATCTTTGCTTGAGTGTATATATATATATGTATGTATCTTTGGGAATCATTTTTGACTATGAAACTAGTCCAATCATATCTATCCTTGTTGTATATCGGAATTGTAATTCTTTTTAAGTTCATCATATAATTCTTATCATATCTATATGCCTGCGATGTATTCCTTGCAAAACTTGTCTTTTCAGTACATCAAGTTTATTGGACCAGTAGTTCTTATCATTATATGACTATGCATATCCTTACGATGTTCCATCTTGCTTCTCCCCTTATATTGTGAATCTTAAGTTGAATCTCGAATTACGTATGTTATGAATGCGAAATAAATTGGGTATAACATGAAATTGACATTATTTGGCATAATTTGGAACATGTAATGTGGCATAACTGTTAAGATGCAAATTTGGGATAATTTGACATGAATTATGGAATATGTAATTTGACATATTGAACCTAGAATTGGCATGAACGACAAAGTATGAAGTTGGCATATAAATCAAGTTTTGGGAAAAATTGTTATTGTTTCGAATTTGGGGTAACTTGAGCACTAAAATTAGATTGGGTGTAAAATGTAACATGACTAGTTTTGGTGAATTTGGTAATTAGCATGTAAAATCTAGATTTGGGTATATAGGGTAAACGTGTAGATTAAAGATGAACATGCCTAATCTGAGGTTAGATTGAGTTGTGGTGTAAAATTGCCCAGAACCGCCCGACACATCCAGTAACCGCAACAACACCTGTCTAATGTGAGAGGTTAGTGCATCATGCCCAAGAAAAACCCAAGGTTAGATTGAGTTGTGTTGTAAAACTGCCCGGAACTGCTCGGCACATCCAGTAACCACAACAACACATATCTAATGTGAGAGGTTAGTGCATTAATAAATCAGTTAATGCTAATAAACAAGATGAATGAGTAGGGTTAAGTTCATAGGAACACTTAACCAATATAACATGGATGACTAGGGTTAAGTAATGAGAAACACTTAACCAATATGACAAGATGGATGACTAGGGTTAAGTTAATAGGAAACACTTAACCAGTATAGCATGATAAATGGAAAGGGTTAAGTTAACACTTAACCAATATAACTTGATTTGTGGTAGGGTTAAGTTGACACAAGAAGGCAACACTTAACCAAAGTAACATGACAAGTAGGTGAGTTAAGTTAACTTGAATTGATTGATGACACTTAACCAATTCCACATGATGAACGCGTGGGTTAAGTTAATAAGGAACACTTAACCAATATAAATTGATGGACGGATGGGGTTAAGTAAATAAGGAACACTTAACCAACATGACACGATGAATGGGTGGGTTAAGTTAATATGAATATACAACACTTTACCAATATGACATAATGTGCAGGAGGGTTAAGTACATATCGGGTTGGTGGGTAATATTAGTATATATAGGCCCACAGAACTTAACCGTTAAATAAACATGCTTGAATTAGTGGGAGGGTTAAGTACATATCGGTTTGGTGGGTAATATTAGTAAATATAAGCCCACAAACTTAACCAATAGGCAACCCTAGTAACGGGGACCCATTTCAGCAGTAACTCACATAGATGTATCATGGTACCCTAAACTAGGTAGGGTGGGGCATGATTTCTGGGCTGATTGTAAGCGGTCAAAGAAGCGGCAGGGGGTACGTCAGTGTAGGTTCCGATGGTTTACGGGCATGCACGTACTCCGGAGTTATAAAAAGCAGGCACTGGGTACCAGTAGTTATACACTGTGCATCTTGAATCGTGTCGGGTCGCTATCATAAGGATTGATACACCTTATGGTGGGACCAGCACAGGGTATCTACACGCAAGAGAGGACCGATTGACACAAACAGAAGAGAAATGAATACAAGTAGGGAGCCGATCGATAGGGTAGTAAGGGTACATCTAGCATGTTCATGGAAATTAGGCAGATTGAGGTGGAATCCTCACGATAGATGTACACCTGAAGGCTACCACAATTACGGGGATTGGGATCATGTTATCATTTTATACAGAATACTATTTGGGACAGTAGTTAGGTGGTGCAGAGATATATATAGAAATCAAAATAACAAAGTAGTAGCAAAGCAGAGAAAGAGTATAAGCGCATTCAGTTTATCTTGCCTTATCATACCTTATGCTTATCCTATGTTATCATGTTATCCTTGTTCTCACGGTATTGTCTTATATTCAGTTTATTCATGTCATGATGCATATGCCTGTTTATACGCTGAAAGTCATTGGACTTACCAGACTTATGTCTGACCTAGTTTTGTTTCGCCTCTTTTCTTCTGTTCCCCCCTCCCCCCCCCCCCACTCCTAGGTTCACAGGGAGGAAATGTTACCACTTAGCTCAGTTTTCTTTCCAAGCTCGAAGATAGTCAATGTGTTGCTTTGGACTCTCTCTTCCACTTCTATGGTTGGTTCATGCTTATTGGGGAATATCACTGTTGTTTTTATGCTTCTTTTATATTTGGATGTTTTTAAATCAAGACAGAAGTTCTATGTATTGCTATGATTAAGACAACTGTTGTAAAAGCTTGACTGAAACATATTGTTTTATAAAATGAATTTATTTTCCACTGCTTTATTTGTATGTATTGTAATTGATCTGTATCTTTTACCTAAAATGCTCCACCAAAGTTAAAGCATTCCCTTTGTGAGTGACCTTAACGGAGGTGGGGTGTTTCACTTGGTATCAGAGCTGAAGGTTACTGGATCAGATAAAAGATTTGAAAAATTATTTTCAAAACGATTTTAAAAGAAGCATTTTCAAAAGAAAAGTTTTGTTTTAAAGGCATATTCCCCAAATCCATATGTACTATCTTTTTGATCCTCTGTTTGAATCCTTGTTTCCTTCTTTCCTAAGTCTCCGGGGCTCCTGGCTTTCTAGGAGGCAATCTCATTGCGGCATGGTTCCGTTGGCTTAATGAGACTACGACACTTGTCAAAGGGAAAATAAGTGCCCAACTTCCATCTATAGCCGTTGTAGTTTCACCTACGGCTAATTTTATTTCGATCTTTGTAGAATTTTCCGTGCGATGGAGGCAGCTTTCAAGAGACTTGTCAACAAGTTACAAAAGGACCACAAAGATGAGAATGAGGGAATTTGGCAAAGGAGCACAACCCAAGGATGAAGAACTCATGGATATAGACTTGGTTCACAGAGGAGGGGAGGAAAGAATAGTAAAACCTAAGACAAGAGGAAGTATCTTTATTATGGTATAATGGGTCGTATAATTAAGGACAAGGGCAGAAAAAATGATAGGATTTTCAGGAGGGCAAATGCATGTCTCACCGCCAGCGTACTTGAGAGAGAGGTAGTAAGGTTTCTGTTGAAAGAGTTCAGTTTTTCCTTTTTGATCATCCTGTCAGTACTTTTTTTATTTTAGCGCTTCACATTCGTTTATATCTGCTTCCATAGTTGAGTCTCTGCACCTTAGAACTTGTATAGTATAGGATCCCATTATTGTCTCAAATCCAATTGCTGGTTCGGCTCATTTATCTTTGGTTTGTGAGGATTTGAGAATAGCTATATTAATGCTTATGTTTTTGGTTCCATAGGCCACGGGTTGATTCTAGGCATGGGATGTTTAGCTAGTAATTGTGAAAGGAGGTTATTTAGACCTTTTACTTGCCTCGGGAATACCCTCGAGATTTCGTGCGATCCTAAGGGATCAGTTAGGCTTAGCTACCTAGAATCACTTGATGCATCTATCGACGATTTGCGATCCATTAGAATAGTCCATGAGTACGAGGATGTTTTCATTAGGTTAGGGTTTTGCCCCCTAAAACTCGAGATAGACTTACGCATATATCTAATTGACAATGTGAAGCCAGTTATGCGATCAATGATAGTTTTGGAACAAGATTGGCGAGGATAGCCAGAGTCGGTTAAGTGCTCAATTGTTTGGTTGTTTTGCTAGTATCTTCTCACATAAATCATCCAAATTCGGAGGAGGTATTCCTTGGGTGCTTATCGGATATTGATTTAGGCCTTTGGAGCTTGTACTTGAGGGATGTCGAGTTCGACTAGGATGGTTTGCGTGAGAAATCAATGGTTGTGGCAGGCACCCTAAGTAAAACTAACCTTAAGGAGGTAAAAAATACATAGCAACCTTTAACTTTAGACCCTCGGAACTTTGACATGACGGATAGCTAAGTAGAAAAGAGACCATTAATCATCTTAGTATATTCACTTGGTATCATGGTTAACATCTGTTTATCTTGGAAAGATAGTTCAACTACATTGGATACCCTCTAGCATAGTAAATGATCGAGGTCCTATCTTTACTAGTGGGTTTTGGAAATGGAAGTCAAGAAGCTTCGCAACCGTGAAGTTAAATTGTTTAAGGTACGGTGGAGCGAAGCTCAAGAAGATGCGACTTAGAAGACTGAAGACTAGATACGCGCATCACATCCTATTTGAGGGTATTTCCTTGATTCCACTTTCTCTGTAATGTTTATTTGAATGCTAGTTTTATCTTTTAAATATATCCTCTAGGTCATATCTTCGATCCTTAGGTAGAAACCAATGGATGTAAACATGTATTTGAAACATGTTATGATTGATGGTTGCAAGTGGCTGCTAGTGGATGCTCGTGGATGCATATACACACATATTAGGCACTAGATCGGCTCAATCACTTTCATATTACATATGCATGAGTGAACTTTTGTATATATGGATTGAAACTTGATGTGTTACCATATGGATGTTGCATTTGTATGAATGACTGTGCACTCATGTAGAAGTTATAAAATACAATTAGGAATAATTGCATACATGATGGACTCATGGCACTAACATAATCCGCATTAAGGAGGTCAACTGAATCAGTAGACTGCCTGATATTGCATTAGATAAGGACATGTACACACGCTATGCATATGATCATGAAAGCATTAGAATTCTTTTTAAGGACAATGGATGCCTATGATTGAATGGTTGTGTAGATGGACGTTGGATGTTAGGATATGCATTCTTCTTAACTTGAAGATTTCGGGGATGAAATCCTTTAAGGAGGGGAGAATGTAACAACCAGTATTTTCTGTGAACATCAAAGTAACAAATTAAAGTATAATTAATTTTTAAGAGAAGAATTAAGGGAAACGGGTTACTCCATTGCGTTCGTCTCAGAATTCTGCTTGAGATAGAGTCCGAGTCTGCATAAATCGGACTCCATATGAAGAATATATGACCTTCAAAAGTTTTATGAATTTAAAATAAAAACCATCCCGAATTCAAATTTAAAGTTTCGAAATTCAAATCACACACCCAGGCTAGGAGGGAAATTTTCCGCCCAGGACCCAGGTCGACCATGGGGTCGACCTCCCCCCTTTTCCAGATCCGTGGACAGATTCGTTTTTCTGCATTTAGACGTCCGTTCTGACCAGGTTCGTTGCTCCTAAGCTATTTAAACCCCTCCTCCCCCAAATCTCACTTTCTCTCCACACAACTTTATTACGCCTATACTCTACCCTAATTCATATCAAAATAAATCAAAGACAGGGTTATGCTGCTCAAATAGAATCAAGTTAGAATTCAAGTAGAGATTCAAAGGCTAATTCAACGACTTCAACGACTATTTTCTAAGAATCAAATCAAATCTAAATTAGAAGAATAAATAGTCTACTTCAAGGGAAGCTATTCAGTTTCAGAATATAGATCCCAGAATTCAAGACCGTTCTGTAATTTGTAAGTTCACGTTACTTTCAGAAATAAAAGTTAATTGTGATTCTGACATTGTAATAAATCTGGATCTGAGATTATGCCTATTTCTATCTGTCTTTCTATATCCTTTGGATCTATCTTGTTGATAATATTATGTCCATTCTTTGTCTCTTCTTTCCTTCTTCCCTTATTATTTTATAGCCAGGCTACTGCGAGCCTGAGCCAGATCTAATAAGAGATGAACGTACATTGGAAATAAAATTGGGCATAGTATTGGACTTGTGACTTGAGATTTGAGGCATAAAGTATTGGACACATGACTTGAGATTTGAGACATAAAGTATTGGACATATGACTTGGGATTTGGGGCGTAAATTGAACTGAAAATATATGGCATTGTACATGTTGTGGTTTAAGATCTAAAAATCAGGGCATATATATATAGTTTATGATTTGGAGGAAGGGTGTATAGTGATGTATGGCTTAGGCATGAAAACAAGACTTGCCTTTGTTTTGTAAGTCAGTTACTTTTTAGATTTGAACACCTAAATCTAATTGTGACATGTAATAAAATGGATATGAGAATATGCCTGATGTAAGCTATTCTTTCATTGAAATCTATGCTTGAGTTTTTGTGTGTGTGTGTGTGTATATATATATATCTTTAGGAATCATTTTTGACTATGAAACTGGTCCAATCATATCTATCCTTGTTGTATATCGGAATTGTAGTCCTTTTTAAGTTCATGATATAATTCTTATCATATCTATATGCCTGCGACGTATTCCTTGCAAAACTTGTCTTTTTACTACATCAAGTTTATTGGACCAGTAGTTCTTATCATCATATGGCTATGCCTATCCTTATAATGTTCCATCTTGCTTCTCCCCTTATATTATGAATCTTAAGTTGAATCTCGAAATACGTACGTTATGAATGCGGGGGAAATTGGTATAACATGAAATTGACATTATTTGGCATAATTTGGAACATGTAATGTGGCATAACTGTTAAGATGCAAATTTGGGGTAATTTGACATGAATTATGGAATATGTAATTTGACATATTGAACCTAGAATTGGCATGAACGACAAAGAATGAAGTTGGCATATAATTCAAGTTTTGGGAAAAATTGTTATTGTTGCGAATTTGGGGTAACTTGAGCATTAAATCTAGGTTGGGTGTAAAATGTAACATGACTAGTTTTGATGAATTTGGTAATTAGCATGTAAAATCTAGATTTGGATATATAGGGTAAATGTGTAGATTAAAAATGAACATGCCTAACCCGAGGTTAGATTGAGTTGTGGTGTAAAACTTCCGGGAACTGCCTGGCACATCCAGTAACCACAACAACACCTAGCTAATGTGAGAGGTTAGTGCATCATATCCAAGAAAAACCCAAGGTTAAATTGAGTTGTGGTGTAAAACCGCCCAGAACCGCCAGTCACATCTAGTAACCACAACAACACATATCTAATGCGAGAGGTTAGTGCATTAATAAATCAATTAATGCTAATAAACAAGATGATTGAGTAGGGTTAAGTTCATAGGAACACTTAACCAATATAACATGGATGACTAAGGTTAAGTAATGAGAAACACTTAACCAATATGACAAGATGGATGACTAGGGTTAAGTTAATAGGAAACACTTAACCGGTATAGCATGGTAAATGGAAAGGGTTAAGTTAACACTTAACCAATATAACTTGATTTGTGGTAGGGTTAAGTTGACACAAGAAGGCAACACTTAACCAAAGTAACATGACAAGTAGGTGGGTTAAGTTAACTTGAATTGATTGATGACACTTAACCAATACAACATGATTAACACGTAAGGTTAAGTTAATAAGGAACACTTAACCAGTATAACTTGACGGACGGACGGGGTTAAGTAAATAAGGAACACTAACCAACATGACACGATGAATGGGTGGGTTAAGTTAACATGAATGGACAACACTTGACCATATAATGTGCAGAAGGGTTAAGTATATATCGGGTTGGTGGGTAATATTAGTAAATATAGGCCCACAGAACTTAACCGTTAAATAAACATGCTTAAATCAGTGGTAGGGTTAAATACATATCAGGTTGGTGGGTAATATTAGTAAATATAGGCCCACAAACTTAACCAATAGGAAACCCTAGTAATAGGGACCTATTTCAGCAGTAACCCACATAGATGTATCACGACACCCTGAACTAGGCAGGGTGGGGCACGATTACTGGGCTGATTATAAGTGGTCAAAGCAGCGGCAGGGGGTACGTCAGTGTAGTTTCTGACGGTTTACGGGCGTGCACGTACTCCGGAGTGGGAAAAAGAAGGCATTGGGTACCAGTAGTTATACACTATGCATCTTGAATCGTGTCGGGTCGCTATCATAAGGACTGATACACCTTATGGTGGGACTAGCACAGGGTATCTACACGCAAGAGAGGGCCGACTGACACAAGAGAAATGAATACAAGTAGGGAGCCAATCGATAAGGTAGTAAGGGTACATTTAGCATGTTCATGGCAATTAGGCAGATTAAGGTGGAATCCTCACGATAGATGCACACCTGAAGGCTACCACAATTACGGGGATTGGGATCACGTTATTATTTTATACAGATTACTATTTGGGACACTAGGTAGGTGGTGCAGAGATAGATATAGAAATCAAAATAACAAAGTATTAGCGAAGAAGAGAAAGAGTGGAAGCACATTCAATTTATCTTGCCTTATCATACCTTATGCTTATCCTATGTTATCATGTTATCCTTGTTCCCACGGTATTGTCTTATGTTCAGTTTATTCATCTCATGATGCTTTTGCCTGTTTATATGCTGAAAGTCACTGGGCTTACCAGACTTATGTCTAACCTAGTTTTGTTTCGCCTCTTTTCTTCCGTTCCCCCCTCCCCAGGTTCACAGGGAGGAAATGTTACCACTTAGCTCGGTTTTCTTTCCAAGCTCGAAGATAGTCAATGTGTTGCTTTGGACTCTCTCTTCCACTGCTATGGTTGGTTCATGCTGTATTGGGGAATATCATTGTTGTTTTTATGCTTCTTTTATATTTGGAAGTTTTTAAATCAAGACAGAAGTTCTATGTATTGCTATGATTAACACAACTGTTGTAAAAGCTTGACTGAAACATATTGTTTTATAAAATGAATTTATTTTCCGCTGCTTTATTTGTATGTCTTGTAATTTGTCTGCATCTTTTACCTAAAATGCTCCACCAAAGTTAAAGCATTCCCTTTGTGAGTGACCTTAACGGAGGTGGGGTGTTTCATGAGCCCTAGTTCACCGAAAGAAAAAAACGCCGAACCTCGTATCTCTTGCACATTCAAAAAGGTGCACATCAAAGGAAAGCTCTTGAGTATAAGAAATCGATGAAACTAAAATCATTTGATTTAATTTTGGTTTAAGGTTGATTTAATTTGATGAAGAGAAGAAAAAAAAATAGCGGTGGCTGCTCATTTTTTATAGACAGAGGAAAGAAGAGTGAAGAGGGATTAGGTTTTGAATTTTTTTGAGATTATTTATAAAGTTGATATTTGTAATATTATATTCTCTTATAATTTTATTGAACGCTTTAATCTCGCACATCCACGTAACAAACCCGAATGCTATGAATTTGAAACCATATAATAATTTATTATTGCAGATCCGATGATGCTGATTTCATCGAAATCTGTAACTATTTGCAAAAACACTATTTTAATTTCAAATCATTAATCGATACGTGTTTATGTCGCACATGATCAGACAACAACTCCAATTGGCACAAAACAGAAATGTGTGGTGGAAATTAAGGTGGCTATAGGGGTGCTGAACTATTTGGGGTGCTTTGGCTCCTATCTATCTCTCTCTCTCACACACACACACACATATATATATATATATATATATATATATATATATATATATGTGTGTGTGTTTATATATATAAATATATAAACACACATATACATATGAGGAGAGTTTCAAGGTACCCTATTTTATAGCACTCCTTTTGCTCTTTAATGTGAGTCGTTCATTTATAGTTAAATAAGTTAGTGAAAAGAGAGAGAGAGAGTTAGTGGAAAGAGAGAGAAACGGGAATGCATGGTAGAAATGAGTTGACCGAAAACCCATATCTTTATAGTGACATACTCCTGCTTAGTTAATTTCTAAGTGAAATCTAAACAGCAGTATGAATTTACCTTTTAGATTTAATTCTAACTGTGGACAAGGCACTACCCAATATAAGTTTATACAAATGCTTTTTAGAGAAGAAGATGCTCTAAAAAATGGAACAGTAACAAAGCTAACTGTCTAAATAATACCCGATCAGAATGTGAAAGGATTCAAAATATAATTGGTTTTGATAATTCTGATGCTGTTACTATGAAGGATTTTTCCCTGTAGAAAAAACTTAATGATGAATTACATATAGAATATTCTAATCTAAGGCAAAAATCAAAAGTGGATTGGCTTACTAGTGAGGGCACCTCAAACAATTTTTTTAATGCAAAGATGTATAGTAGAAAATGTAGAAATGACAACGGTAAAATCATTAGTAGTAACCGCTTCATTATTAATAATGCAGTCCAACTTGAAATAGAAGTTGTTGACTATTTGTCTAATTTATATAACTCTGAGGATAATCATTTCAATTTCCCAAAATTCTTTCCTAAGTTTATCCTCCATTATAAAAGTTCTAAAATTCTTCATGATCAAATAAGCATTTAGGACATTGAGAATATTGTCTTCAATTGACGATAAAAGTCCTTGTCCAGACAGATTTGGTGCTAAATTTAACAAAATTCAATAAAAAGATCTTAAACAAATGTTATTTGATGTTGTAAATGAATTTTTTATTTTTGGCCATATTCTCAAAAATCATCAACCACACATTTATTACTTTAGTTCCCAAAACTAAAGCTCCAAACTATTCAGGAGACTATTGGCCCATTGCTAGTTGAAATTATATTTACAAAATAATTGCTACTATTTTAAGCAACATAGTCAAAGTACTCTTGAAATATATTATTTCTGAAAATAAAAATGCATTCATTCCTGATAGGTTTATTAGTGAAAACACTCTTTTAGCTCATGAAATGCTCAAAAAATTTAATCAATGAGCTAAAAATAAAATGTGCATTAAAATCGATCTTCGCAAAACTTTTGACAAAATTAATATAGTTTTTTTTTTGGAAAAGCCGACTGGTTTTTGTACTGATCTATAACACTTACTACTATAATAAATAATAATTGCAGTAGTTACAGGAGTGTGGCAGATTGCCAGTCTGCTATTTCGGTTTTTAAAGTGGACCGTCCACTACCTACGACATATATACTAGGTCATCCATGGTATCTTAACCATATTATAATACATAAGCTAGTTAAAATAGACTATAATCAAGTTAAATTGTCGATGCAGGGAGCATATTACATACATTTACAAAGCAAATTACCAATAGGATACATAAATAGCTGCAGCGCAATGAAACAATTCCATAACTATTGTTGTACAAGACAACTACACTGGTAGGACTACACTTAAGGTCCTTTCTTGAGCCACCCCCATAGGCCTACCAAAAGCAGGAAGTGTACGAAAGCAGCAAGAATCTGACATAGGCACTTTGCCCAGAACTCTAACAGAACGTGCCAAGCACATTGTCTTTTCAATACCACAGGGCTGCTAAAGCTCTAACAGGGTGTGGGGAAGCTGTAACCTTCCTGAATTTATAGCGATTTAATAATTAATTAATTTAATTATTTTATTAAAACGGTTTGGGAATTTAAATGGATTGAATTGAAATATTTTGAATATTTAAATTAATATTAATAATGGTGTAATAATATTTAATTCCAAAAATAGTCAGAAATAACTGAATTGGCAATATCGAGTGAATTGGATAGTTCAAAAGATTTAACTTAGCTTACAATCGAATTTTAATAAAGAATATATTATTTAAATGAAGCTTGGACGTATTAATTTTTATATATATTATAATTGAGCTTGTAACTTCGCGGTAGTTAGTAATATATAGTTTTGAACTTCAACTGAATATACAAAATTCGTTTCACGTAGGAATTCTATGAAACAAGATACATTTGAATCTATTAGATTATATTTTTCTAATAGAAGTGAAAATTTGAGATTTCGGCTTATAGATTGTAAGTTATGTCCAAATCAAATTTTCAGAAAGTTGCTATGGAATGGTTTATAAACCATAATGATTATGTAATTATAATAAATTAAATATTTCGAATTTCGATAAGAATTTTGAGACGTATACTTAAATTAATTTATAGAATTTTTCTGTAATTTTTAATTTGGAAAATATGCAACTTTTTGTTTTACGTAATTTACACCCTATATCAGCGGTTTTGGAATTTCACGGAATAAACTAACTTGTATATTTTATTATATTTTTGGGATCGTGACAAGTTTCCCGTCACAACGGTATTTTTATTTTTGTCGTTAGTAGTCCGTAAACAAATGAAATTTTATGCAACAAAGTATCCTTAAATATTATATATAACATTTGCAAAGCAGGTATCAAATTCCTTACCATTACTATTACTGAATCTAGATTGTATCATTACATCTTATCAATTTACTCCTTCACTTGCACCATTCTCCCTGTAATAACAACAGCCTATGTTTTCCATTTTGAGATAGACATAACTTAAAAAGGATTTGGCGTAACAGACTAAATAACTTAGAAGAAAAATAAAAAAAGGAAAATAATTCTCATGTACAAATTCCTATCGTTCTACAGACTACCCCTATACCCCTAAACATCTTGCAGACTAGCACTTCAAATTTCTTCATGCCTAAGCTATAATAAACCATGGGAAGCAAGGAATGTACAACAACCTACTGTCCTACCTCTATCCTATTCCTTGGCTACCAAATTTCATCACCATTTATATACAAACGAACACCTCTTTTCTGGAGAGAAAAACAATACAGTAAGAAAAAAAATTGGAGTTTTAATCTTCACAAATTTTCAACTCAATTACTACATCGAAGAATACAAAACTAGTATATATGAGATCCTTAAAACACTCTCTTTAGTCCTACGCAACTTTCGATGTGGATGACCACGGTTTGGGGTTCGCTGAGTTTTCACAATCGACCTAGGTTTGGCTGCTATCCTAGCTAGAGGCATTTGAATCGAAAGACGACGGTGGCATTGGATTCAAGCAAGGGCGGGCCCAGGAATTAATAAAGGGGTGGTCTGATTTATAATTTGATGGCAATGCATTTTTAATTTTGACATTGAGTAAATAATATTGTTGGATAATGATGTCTGTTTAAATTCAACATGACAACAATTTACAGTTTGCCTAAAAAAAATCAAATTGGATTTTCTAATACAGTAAGCACCATCGGAGTTTCTGCTTCAAAAAAAAAAAAAAAAAAAAATCAAACATCAATTTAATAGCTTTGCTGCCGTATTTCTACTCAAAGAAAAAACCTAAATTTCGCAAGCCTGCACAAACCAAGATCCATTAATTCCACCCAAAACTCGAGAAAGGAAGGAAGTGAACTAAACTTCGCCAATTCCGAACAATGAAACACTGCCGGAAGCATGCACCGCCACGGCAACACCATCAGAACTGAACTTCGATGGCCAAAACTCGTTAAACGATTCACCTTGTGACTGTTTTGAGCTCTGAGGGGATATTGGGATTGAATATGATTTGAACACCATATGTTCTGCTTGATTATTGTCCTTACTATAATAGTTAGTTTAGATTTTAGGTAGTCAGAAATGTAAATAGAACTTCCTGTAAAATGTAAACACATATGCTTATCAAAATAAAAGCTTGAATTTTTATATAACACAGCAAAATCGAAGACTTCGAAAACAAGGAACAAAGAACACAAACTAAATAGTAGTGCACAACGAATGAAACACTGAATGTTTTCTTAAGAAATGAAACACAAGATAGTACTATGAAAACGTAATAATAAAAATTCAATTCAAAATAATTTGAAATAGATGCAGAAAAATGCACGGTTGGAGGAAATTGAAATCAGAGAATTGGCAAAGTGAGTTTGGTAGAGATGCACAAAAAAATGAAAATGAGCAAATGTGCTGATGATCAGAGGACAAACATAAAAAAAGAGAATGCAATGATATAGTAACAAATGAAAAATGCATGACAAGTGAAATGCAATAAAGGCATCTGATTCTTTTCTCATTAAGTGAAAACAAAGATCAAATAAAACCAAGTACCAAACTATATGAACCAGAAATTGAGCACCAAGTGTGATAGTAAATCCATAACACTGTTTTTTTAATGACAATTAATATGAAATGAATTAATAGAATTAAATTTAGTGTGGTGCTAAGGGAACCCCAAAATACACTTTCTAATACCGCAACTAAAAAAATAAAACTTATTAAATTTTATGTGATTCCTAATACCACATTACCTCCTCTTTCTAATTTTTCACTCAATCATTGTTTGCCAAACTAATCATTCTTAAACCCCCAATATCTCTTAGCAATCACTCTCTCCTTCTTGTTTCTCATGCATAATTGCAAAATTGAAGACGGTGGTCTCTCAAATTTGGTTAACGTGGCAATTTATTCAGTTTCAAACAACCGAAGATATGAAAACAATTTGGCTTTGAACAACCGAACAAGGAAAGATAGTTTTCTGTGTATATTACTTTCATTCGGCGTGGTTAATCACAATTGAACATTGGAAATCATTTCGGTTACACATCATCGACCAGTGGACAACTGTTAGTTTCGTATATCACCATACGGTGATGAGTAGTCAAGTTATACCCTAAATTGCGGCATATAACCACCATACAAGACATATCCAATCTCTTCTCAATTTAGTAGCAGACATATTGCATAATATAATGACACTTTGCATAATGTAATGATACATCTGCATATTACAAAGACAAGTTCAAAACACGTTGCATAATATAATGATAACTTGGACATGTTCCTTAATATAATATTAGACCTTATGAATGATTACTAATTTTTGTTACATACATGGTATAAGTGTAGTTTAGTTGAATATAAAAGCATACAAGGAGAAAATTTGAATATATAAGCATAAGAGGAGAAAATTCACAGTTTGAAGGGCAGGAGATAACCGAACAGGAAGAAAATTTGTGTTTTTTAATGACCGAACGGGGAGAAACTAATAGTAGATTTGTTATGACCATCTCATTCAGTGGTTACTCACCTAATGAAATTAGTTTTGTCAGCTTACTACAACCAAGTGAAATATGAAAAAAAAAAGAATAATGTTTAAACTAATAATTAATATGTCGTTTGGTTGAATTCAGAGATATTGGCTTCTATCGATCAATGGTAATTTAGGGTTTCGAAACGAAACGGGGGGGAGATGAGAAAAAGAAGAAATATGTGGTAGCCCCTATTTTTAATTTTTTGGTATTAGGAAGAGGAGAATATAATATTTTGTTGTATTTTTTAGTTGCGGTATTAGAAAACATATATTGAGGTGCCAAAATTTAATCAAAATTAAACGATGTTCTACGGTGATGACACAAAAAAAATCCTAACCCTCCACCGCCTTTTTAACCCCCGATCTCTCCTCCTATCCATGCCGCGCCGATGACCTCCCCGCTGCCTTCCAAGTCTCTGACGCGGACGAATGAAGCTCCGTCCCATTTTCCACTCAAACCGACTCTGCCAGAAGCGCCCAATCCTCCGAACCCCCCAGACGTAAAAACCGAGAGCCAAGAGCAAAACCCTAATCTCGATGGGTTTCAATTGATAACAGCGAAGTGCAATCAGAAAAAAGGATCCTTACTCCGGACGGTTGCCTCCCACGATGGAAATTGAAAAATAATTTTTTTTTCTTATCCTAGGCTACAGCCCAGGCCCGCCCAGGGTTAGATCCACCCTTGGATTCAAGTAGGGATGGCAATGGGGCAGGGCGGGCGCGGGAAGTACCACCCCATCACCCGCCCCGTTGGGTGATTTTTTGCCCCGTGCCCGCCCCATACCCGCACGGGTACCCAATAAATGGGTTTTAAATAAGTTGCGGGTAATGATGGGTATCCGTGGGTATCCGTGGGTATCCGTTATATTTATTCGATTTATTTTTTAGTCGTTTATTGAAATTATTCAGAAGTACATTCGATAAAAAAAACAAATTAGACCAATACTCAAATGCAAACCTCAAAATAACAATACATTTAAACCAACATCCAAAAAAGAAGAGAAAACAACAGAAGTATCCATCAAAATATCAACAGCCGGTTATAAATTGTTGAATAAAGGCATGCATACAAATACCGAACAACCAACAATGTTTTTTGTATTAACTATTGGTAATAAATCACATTAAATATGGGCACGGGTATCCACGGATATGGATAACTTACTATCCGTACCCGCCCCATTAATTAATAGATATTAAAAATATCCGTTTATTTTACCTACGGATACCCATTTAACTATCCATTTCATGTCCATGACGGATTTTACCTGCGGATAACAGCGGGTACGGATTTTTTTGCCATCCCTAGATTCAAGGCATTGAGGCGCATGCTTTGGCTAAGTTGGGGAGATTTCTATGAAAATTTTGTTCGCACTTCCACTGTGCGCATCGAGATATTGGTGAAAGACGCAAGAGAACAAGAGGGTTGACTTGTATACCTTGGGTACGGTTTGAGGGACGAAGTGATGAGAAAATTTTTGTTATTAGTTTTAGTTAATTTCATATAATATTGTGTGCAAATGAATGAAGGGTTCACATTAGACATTACTGAAGCTCGCGGGTTGATGTTGTGTATTGGGGAAGGGAGCCTCGAGTTCGTTGAAATGGTAATGGAGTTGATGAGAGTTGGAAGAGAAGAGTATGTGTGAGTTTAGATTGAATTTAAGTGAGAAGGTGAAGGTGAAAGGTTGGAAGGATGGTGCAAGAATGGGCTGAAATAGCTGGCGTGTATACGAGTTGAAAAAGAATGACGGGATGAGGAACGTGTAACCGGTAATCACGTATTTTAAGCAGAATTAATTAAGGCATTAATCATATAATTAATTTTTAAGTTAAAAACCGTGTGTATAACAACTTGTAAGATTAATATCTTATCCATATTTTATCAGAATTTCGCAAAGTTATATCCGTTGTTATCGTATGATCACAGACTACACAATGAAACTGGTTTGAAACCATTTGGAGCACGTTACAATTTATGGCAAAATTGAACGCTTGATTCGAATCAACGGACGTTAATCTTTATTTAACGATTAATGAATACGTTGAGTAAACTCACAAACACTGATCAGTTCTAAAATTTTATAAACATTATTTAATGTTGATAAATGATAACTGTTTGCCGTGTGTGATTATTTGGATGGATTGCTTATAAATTGGTCGAAATAATATATACAGTTCTATATGTACAACGTTGATTAAATGTTGATTCCATTTATAATTATATCTCACGTTGATGTTGAATTAGTGTTATTATTATTATTGATTAACATCTGTGGATATAGGGAAACAGGTTGGAGGGATCTAACTGGATTCCTCAATAATTATACTGTTGTTTTTCATGTATTGTATTATATGATGTGAAAAATAATCTATGGCTGATTATTGTGTGATTGGGGTATTGAATAACATTGACTCTGAAATGATTGGTATTTATATATCGTATATATATTGGGAAATAATTTTTGGTTTTAAAAGGAAAAATCTATTTTAAAAATAGAAATTGAATTTCGATCGGGACAGAATATATAACTTGTTTAAATTATATTAAAACAAGTAATTTGATTTATAAACAATATTTATAAATGGAATGAAGTAATTATTAGAAAAAAATTATGAAATATAAATTCACGAATGAATCTATAAAAAGGGAAGTGGGAAAATTGTTTGAAACGAAAACAACAGAACTATTTCGATGTACGAAATGAATATTGAATGGAAGTAAATCCATGAAAATTTATAATTAAAATTCGACTGTGTCAAATGTTAGCTAAATAATTTATTTTTAGAGTTTATATATATATATATATTAGGAATTGGACAAGATAATTAAGATCTGGTTTAGATTCAATAGATTATAATAGAATAAGAAGTTGATATTTAATTATAAACTTGATTTATAATTAACAAGAAGTCTACTTGGAAATAGAGTTATGAAGTGGAATATAAATATGTCTATATTAAATAACTTGATTAATAGGAATTTAACATGTAATGGTATTTATAAATATAAACCAAGTTTTGATTTGATAAAACGAGTTCAGTTTCAGGAAAGAAATATTATTTACATTTTAAAGTGAATAATGATTTAAAAGCAAACACTTTGCATATTAAATGGGTTATAAAAGGAAATTGATGAATATTTGAAGCGATAAATTCAAACATAAATTTAGAAATCAAGTTAACCTGAAACGGTGAGTTTATTCCGACGTTCGGGACGTTAATTGAATAGAGGGTATTTAAAAGTGAGTTATATATTAGAATTCGATGCTATCAAATTTAGGAAAGTACCATTTACTTTCCGGTTATAATCAAGATTTATTTATTTATCTAATTAGTTAATTATATGTTTATTTATTTAAATAAAAGTTATATTTTGGAATTAAATATTTCAAAAGCAGGTATTATAAGGTTATCGTTATAATCAAAGGTTTCCGTAAAGAAGTGGATTCATAAACTGAATAGAGAGTTGTGTAAAAAGTTTTGTAAATAAGAAATTAAGAAATGGAGTTAAGAACATTAAAAACAAACTGGAAATTAGTTATGTTGAATAGTTGTCTGATTATCGATCTGATGTTGGTTATGACCTTTGGGGTTTATACTTAGGGAATTGTTCTCTTACTTGTTTACGCTTAGGGATTAATGGTTATGGCAGGTTAGTAATGTGGGAATGAGAAATGGAAATGTTTTCCAAATATAATTAGCGCATATTTTCTAGATATAGAAAATAAGAAATTGTGGATATAGAAATGTTTTTCCGTGAATCGTGAGAGACTAAGAAATATGGAAAATGGGAGATTAAGGAATGAATAAATTAATGATAAATTAATTTGAAGGGGCTGAATGTTGATAAATGATTGATCGGTGTAATTTCCATTTGGAAATACGACCGTTGTTTGTATGTATGTTTCCTTTGATAGTTAAATAATCGCCTATCAAAGTGTTTGACCCTTTTTCCGTTGTCAATACAGAGAGACCGGGATCGGATTTATTATCTGAAAACTACTCCATATAGGCATTAGCGTTGCGAATCAAATATAATGAAGGTAACTGAAGACGGAGTTTGTCCAAAGCTGCTCTGGCGATCCTAAGTAGAAATTGCCTAAGATGGATTTACATAATAGTGTCGTCGGTTTGTCCAGTCCCAGGACAACGTGTATGAATGAATGTGTGATAGAGTATATCTAATAGATCGCGTAAGTTAATCGCTTCAAACGTATTTACGTTGGTGGTGGAGAATTTCGTTTCTCCTAGCTTCATACCAGTGGTATTTTTGGGGAAATCAGTTTGTGATTTTGGCAGGTATCACAATGTGGCGTTCAAAGCAAATATTGATGTGATCTGTATAATAGTACGTTATGACCTCTAGCATCATCAACTGGGAAATGACAAAAATCGGGCAGGCAACATGACTAAGTGGGTCGCATCCAATTAGGGTATATTGTCACCATCTAGAGAGTATTCATATTTGTTACTTCTTTCAATTTTGTATCTCTCGAGAACAGTTATGTTGGTATACCAATCGTAAGATGACAATATATTCGAAATATTCAAGCGAAATGAATGGTCGGTCATGTGTGGCTGAGTTACAAGATGTTCGTGTTGAACTCTAGTGTATCGCTTATAAAGTACACTGATTGGAAGGTGACTCCATACCTTGTCATAGTTGGAAATCCATTACCCAATAAGAGCCCGTAGTTTTTGACTGTATATTATATATGTAAAGAGTGAGATGAAAGCGTTCTGCTAGATTGTTATTTACTTGATTTAGACATTATTATAATATCAGATAAGTATTGGTTTTAAAAAACGTTTTGGGCCATCGTGAGGTAAAAACCAATCGTGTTTATATGTGGATCGATCCTGTGATTTTCCTTTCTTTGAAAAGGATTTTGAAAAGTTAAACCAAAATGATTAGAGTTTACTCACACCACTCACATGACCGACCCAAAGTTTATTTTGTTTTGTTTTCCCTTAACTCTTGGGTGCCCAAATTTGTACGGGCAGTCAAGTAGTCGGGATTTTCCAAATACTTGGAGGAGCTTGGTGCAGGAGGCTTCAGAGTTAGATATATAGAGAGAGTTTATTTCCGCTGTGATATACCTGTAATGTACCGTGATAATGTGTGTGAGTATAATACAGTTTTGTATTTCAAAGTTATGTTATAAAATATATTTATTCGTTCCATTGTGAGATTCGCGTTTACTATGGTTCTGTATGTTGTGATCTTCTTCTTCTATTCTAACTTTCTTTCTTTCTATTTCTCACCCTCTAACTTCATTCTATTAATGGTCAGGTATTTCCGATTCTTGAATAATCAGCATGGTGTACTATGTTGATTTTCAGGGTCGAGAATCCGTGTTTGTTGAAGTGTTATCAAAGCAGAATGTTAAGTGATTACCTTGGCTCTATGGCGTGACTCGATAGAGATAGGGTTAGTAATACTCTAGATTGAGTTGAGTGTATATATACGAGAGAGCGTATTTGTTATTTAATATAAAAACCGTTTTATATTGTGTTAATTGGTTTGTCAAGTTGTTTATGAGTTCTGTTCGATACAGCAATGCAAATTTTGTCGATAGGTGTTTTCTAAACTCTTGGACAAAGTAATTTGACATGGTATGTTTTGAAAAGAGGGTAAATGAAATAATTTTACCTAAACTATATTTTAATATAAACAAGATATATATCGTGGAATTATTATAATATATATTGGATGTACTGGTTGTTATTATAATTGAGTTAGATTATAATTGTGATGTTTATAAATAACCAACTAAAATTCGTATAAATATAATATATTAAATTAGATGGATTAAATATGAAGTTAAGAAAGATTTGGGATTAAAACTTTGAAATTGGAAAAGGTATTTGAATTGAATTTTGATATACGGAAATTTTAAAATCTTGGAGGAAACTGGAAATGTTTTTCAAGCTTTGATATTTTGAAGTAAAAGTGTTTAATTTTTTTTAAAGTGATATAGTATTGAACTCACTTTGGTCGCTGGAAAACAATTCTGATGATGATCCAGACATCATCGTTGTTCATTTTCGAGTTCTAAGTGACAGATTACTACCAAAGATTTGGTTTTGAATTGTTTTGAGAAAATTAGTTGTTTAGAAATTCAAATGTTTTGAATTATTATTATTATATATGATTTCAAACTTATTTGAAATAAAAACCCAAGTATTTGAATTTTGAGATTTAAATTTAACTTATGAAGTTAAATAGATTGAAATGGGAAGTGAATAAATGAATTAGAATTTAACTTGAACTAAGTTAAATAATGTTGGATTGGAGATAATCTTGAATGGAATTGGATTGTTGAGTAATCATTTGGAATCAAGGTAGGAACTGTAGTTTGAAATAGAATTTGGCTTGGGTGTCAAAGAATAACTGGATTTGAGAATGGATTGATTGGAGATCATTATTTGGAATACAAAAGCATAATCTAAAGTGATAGCTGATAGAAGGAATAGAGTTGAATGCTCAACAAAAAGGTACAAGTTTTTGTTGTATTAAATATGAGACTTTTGAGCCAGTTTGGCTGTTTGATTTTCTTTTAGGTTGGAAGAGGCCTAGGGAGACGAGTTGTAGTTATGTCATACAAAGGAGACGCTGCCAATTTTTTTTGGAAATTTAAGGTGTTAGAAATTTTCAGAATTTTTGAAAATTTCGTTAATATGTATGAATTAATATTTTAAGTGAAATTAATTGGTTCTGTTAAAACTAAAATTAAAGAGTAAACCAAATGATTATTAATCTGGATAATAAGATTTTTTTGGACTTAGTAATTTCAGGGACGAAAATCTTTTAAGGGAGAAGGAATGTAATGTCCCAGAATTTATAGTGATTTAATAATTAATTTATTTGATTATTTTATTATAACGGTTTGGGAATTTAAATGGATTGAATTCAAATATTTAAATTAATATTAATAATGGTGTAATAATATTTAACTCCGAAAGTAGTCAGAAATAACTGAATTGGCAATATCGAGTGAATTGGATAATTTAATAGATTTAACTTAGCTCATATTCAAATTTCTATAATGAATATATTATTCAAACGAAGCTTGGACGTATTAATTTTTATATAAATTATAATCGAGCTCGTAACATCGTGGTAGTTCATAATATTGGTTTTGAACTTCAAGTGAATATGCAGAATCCGTTTCAAGTCAGAATTCTGTGAAGTGAAAAATCTATTAGTTCATATTTTTCTAATAGAAGTGAAAAATCGAGATTTCAGATTATATATTGTATGTTATGTCCAAATCAAATTTTCAGAAAGCCACTATGGAGTGGTTTATAAACCATAACGATTATATATTTATAATACATTAAATATTTTGAATTTGGATAAGATTTTTGAGACGTGTACTTAAATTAATTTATAGAATTTTTCTGTAATTTTTAATTTGGAAAATATGCAACTTTTTGTTTTATATAATTTACACCCTATATCAATGGTTTTGGAATTTCACAGAACAAAATAACTTGTCTATTTTATTATATTTTTGGGATCGTGACACGTTGCTCATCACAACGGTATTTTTATTTTTATCGTTAGTAGTTCGTAAACAAATGAAATTTTATGCAATGGAGTACCCTTAAATAATATATGTAATGTCCCAGATTTCTAATCAACTTTATGATCTAAACTTTTGATTGTACTAGTAATTAAATTCAATAAAATAATTTTTGAATTTGAGTATTTTAGATAATTTGGAATGATCATTTGTGTAAAATCCTTTGTGTATATTTTTAGCCTGTAATTTATATATGCATAGGTAAAATTTGTTTTAATATTTTCTTTTTCATTTAAAAACTTATTTTTTTATGTATGTAAAAAGATAGATGCTTAAGAAAAATTAGAGCTTTATATTTGAGAGAATTTAAATCAATTCTTTTTATAAAATCTTAATATATACATGAGCACATATATTCTTATGAGATTTAGTATATGTATACGTACATATATATATATATATATATATATATATATATATATGTAAATCAAGTTAGTAGCTTTTGTTTTAAACTTATGTAAGTATTTTATTACCTCATATATACTTATAAATCTATAACATATCATAGAAGCAAATCAATTCTTAGTAACTGGAATATATTGTTTGAATATTGAGTTGCCATGCAGTACACTAGCATTTGTATTTTCTGTCCTATATCAACAGAGATCAATTGCTTAAGGATGAAGTATGACCATTAAATAAGCATAGAAAATTGGATAGCTTACAAACTTATAATCTAAACATTTAATGGAAATATGTGTTTGTATAGGAAGTGGAAGTTCATAACAGTGAATACATGGGTTGTTGTGTCATGAAGTGAATTAAACAATAAATACAGTATAGTTAAATTACTTTACATTCAAGAATGCCACTAGAAAGACATATAAGAACTTGAAACTGCACATGCATTTGTACCACCAATTTAGATGTCAATCGTGTCTTTTTAGGGTGAAGCCTTATCAACTAACAAATCAATACCCTATTTTCTTGCACATGGATATACACAGTGTATACAAATCTCTTCCATCACTCAAATGCAACAGCTAAAAACATAGCTACACCTTTTTATTTAGCTATTAAATAGCTATAAACTAAGTTATCCTCTCCATCAACAAGGCAACTTCACGCCTCATTTCAGCCGGTCATAGCTGAGCCTAACACACCCAATCCATCAAGGAAAGATAACCCATAAAGCTACCCTGTTAAACCTTTAGACCCTACACTGTTTTCAACTATAAATACCCTGAGATAGTAGTGCAACTCCATACATTAGAAGCAAACCTGAATACTTAGTTTGGAAGAGGAAATGTCCGAGACAACCACTTAGAACAGAGGAAGAAAGACCTGGGAATAACCGAGCAATTAAGGTGAGTAAATTTCCCATTTGCCATCTGATTGCTATATATATAATGCATGCATTTATAGATGCATATCTACTTTCGAATGTCTGGTGTGTAGTATTTAGAACCTTCATATTCAACTTCGGATTGAAGACAAGCCTGAAATAACATAAAAACAATAGCTTAAACTTAAACAAGGGAATGAACTTCCCTGTCACTTTCTCAAACCCTTTTCAGGTATTGCTTACTGTTATAGTGTAACTTATAAAGATATATACACCTATCTGAATATGTTTATCATAAGTAGACTTAACAATTTTTGGAGTGAAGAAGCTTTTGATTCTATTGATGGAAGGGGGTAAAATTGTTGTTGTCTAATTATTTGCAATATAATAAAAATGGTTGGGATGTTCTGATACATAAATTCCATGCGTGATTAAATAGATTATTGTATTGATGAAAAGGAAAAAGAACAAGTATTTTAAGTTAAGACCCAACGTAAATTACATGTATATATTTATGTATAAAAATTGATATTATATTCAGTTCTTACTAATGCTACATGTTCTGCCAAATACAACAGTTGACACCGCACTTATTTGTTAAAATTATATAAGAGCTAGAACTACTTTTTGTTGGGAAAAAATGTAAGGACTGCTGTTACACTTTGTCTTGCATAGTTTCTTGGGAATCTCTATGCTATTCACATCAGGCTTGGGTGACTTCACCAGTCCCTTGATCACGGCACCTGCTGTTGACCGATGTGTACACATTGGTGCATGAAGAATGTTGTGCTGCGTTGGACGGTTGAGTCTTGGCACTAGGGAGAAGTGGGTGGCCAAAGCATGGAAGTGCATCGATCCAGGAATCAAGGGAAATAACAACAGTAAATTTTAGTGACAAAGGTTTGTGGCTTGTTGATTCTTCAGACCGGGTTGATCATTAAAATTTTGGTTAAGGCCATTATCTAAGTCCAATAATGGTCTCAAGGTGTATCAATACATTTGCGGAGGGGTTTGCAATCAATGTTTGGCGACTCGATCTCCTGTGCACATGCACGCTGCACATATGTGCACTAGAAAAGTACTGTAACAAATAAATAAAAATAATAAGGGGAGAGAAGTAGACCAATAAAAGGGAGGAAGAGGAAAAGCTGGGTGGGTTTAAGTGGCCACTGCGTCGTGGATGATGTTTGGGCTGGCAGCTTTGATGTTGGTGAGTGACTGTTATTCTTGCTAACTAATGGGTACTAAAGAAAGAACAAAGAGCTTGAAAACAAGCTTGTGTTTAAAGTGAAATTGCAAGAGGAATAATATTGGCAATAAAGATGGCAATAATAGGGTAGCTGCAACAAGATACACAACAGCCGATGACGCAAGCTAACGATGCAACCAGGAAATTTGTATATAGTAGAGAATAGTTAGACCCACAATGTCAAATAATGAGTAGTTCACTGAAATTAATTTTCAAACTTGATAACCTACAAACTAAAAGTATTCAAATTGGCCATAGATGGTTGGCAGCCTCCAAATAAGTTGAAGGCTAAAGAAGAAATGCGCAACACTTCAACAAAGGATGATGCATTAGGCTACCTGCGTGACACATTCAGTTGATGGTAGTAATAGAGTTTTCTTTTGGCTGCAAATAAAAAGGAAGAGGGGCGAGTGTGTTTTTCATAGCTTGGATGTGGTTACGTTGGATATAAGGTTGAGGTTGTGTGACGCTAAAGGAGTTTGTCACTAGGAATGAAGTGGAAGGAGCAGAGCAATATATGGTCAGACTGATTTAAACCAGTGCAAAGAAATAAGCATGCCTAGAAGAAAATGAGAACTAAGGGAAGGGAGAGTAGGCCGGCACTGGGCTTATTGGGCCTGATAAGAGAAATAGAGAAAATTAAAAGAAAGAAAGGAAGGCTAAAAATTTAAAAGGGAAGGAAATTTTAAAATAAGATATAAATTCAAAATGAAGGAATACTTTTAGAGAAGAAATAAAAGGAAGTATTGTTGTGATGGTTGATGAACTCAGGAAAGCTGATGGTAGTTGGTCAAATAAGGGTCATCGTAAATAGAGTTGAACTTGATTTGAAATTTAACAAAGCTATTTTAGTTAATGAAAGAGTTAAATTTATTTCTATCCAAATAACCTGTAACACCCCGTAATTTTGAATATTAAAGTTAACAAATTAAAGAAAACATAATTTCAAATTTGGGAATTAAGGGAAATGGGTTGCGCCATTGCGTTCGTCTCGGAATTCTGCTTGAGATAGAGACCGAGTTTGTGTGAATTGGACTTCGTATGAAGAAGTTATGGCCTTCCGAAGTTTCAGAAATTAATTAAATTAAAATCAACTCAGGTTCAGAAAAAAAAAGCAGGGACCAGGTCGACCAGGGGGTCGACCCTAGTGTCGACGTCCCCATATACATGTCGACCTTAGTGTTGACCTACCCCTCCCCCTCCCCCCCGGGCAGATCTGAAAAATGATGCTTTTATGACCTGTTGCTGAGTCATTAGGGCTGAGGTGTCATTCTATCTTGACTGGATGGTCTCGATTGATTCTAGGTTAATCTGACGGCTCTTAATTAACTAATCTTCTATAAAAACACCCTAAAACCCCTAACCCTAATCACACAAATTCATAACAAGAGCCGCCATGCCGTCAATGGAGGACCTAGAGTAGCCGCCATACACATTCAACCCTAAAGCAAGATAGAGGCTTGAATCAAAATCAAATCTAAATAACAACTAAGTCTACATCAAAGGCGAGCAATCCAATTTCAGAATACAGATACCAGAAAGACAAGACTATTCTTTTTAATTGTTAGTATGATAGCTTTCACAAAATAATTAATTAATTTAATTATGATAAGATATAATTGGGATTATGAGAATATGATTTTTGAATCATGTGATGTAAATTATATGTATGTTTGTGGTGTTGAATCATATGTTAGTTCTTATGTGAATCTTATGCAAGTTGAATCATATACCTTATGCAAGATGAATCATATACCTTATGAAAGTTGAATCATATACCTTATGCAAGTTGAATCATATATCTTATGCAAGTTGAATCATATATCTTATGCAAGTTGGTGATGACTGAATCATATATATATATATATATATATATATATATATATATATGAATCTTATGCAAGTTTGGGTTGTTGAAATATACGTGAAACATGTTTATGCATATGCTAGTTTATGTGACATTAATCTACATGTTTAGATCTATATGCAAGATTAGACCTTTATGTATAGATCTATATGCAAGTCTACATCTTTATGTTTAGATCTATATGGAAGTTTACATCTTTATGATTATATCCATTTGCAAGTTCACATCTTTATGTTTAGATCCATATGCAAGTTCACACCTTTATGTTTGGATCTATAGCAGTACATAAGTTATGTAAGTTTATGCCCATTACCTATGTTAGTTTCTTATCATATGCTAGTTTGAATGAAATTCATATGCAAGTTTATGTCATAATCCATAGGTCTATTTTATGTGTTATGTAATGTTGTTTTTCTTTTTATAAGTTAAACTATTTGCGAGTCTAACATATGTCATATGAAAATGTACGAATAGCGTGGGGATGATGGGATAATATTGAATATACATAAATTGTGAATTGGCATAAAATGGCCTTAAAAGGCATATAATTAATTTGAGATATTAATTGGCATAATTGGTATTTATGGACATAATTTTAAGAGATAATTATGGACATAAATAAATTTGGAAATTATTGACAAGTTTCAATAGGGATATTAACCAATTTGGGGTTAAATAAAGATGTGTAATAATAAAATGTCGAAGACATGAAGTTAGACTCTTTTGTGGTGTAAGTCTGCCCGGACCCGCCCGACAAATCCAGCAGCGACAAATGCCAGTCTAATGTGAGAGGTCAAAGGCATGAATTAAATGAGTAACAATTGTAAAGACATAAGGTTAGGCTCGTTTGTGGTGTAAGACTGCCCGGACCCACCCAGCAAATCCATCAGCGACAAATGCCAGTCTAATGTGGGAGGTCTTTACAAGGTTATGGTTTTAATGAACAAAGAAACACTTAACCAGATAAACATGCGGTGGGACATGGGGGGTTAAGTGGGTGCCTTGGGTGGCATGTGAAATTAAGGGGGTGCCTTAGGTGGCATGTGAAATACGATTAGATGCACTTAACAAAGTTTGAAATATGTAAGAAGACATGAATAAGAATGGGGTTAAGTGGGGAAAACCTTAGAGGGGACCAAGCATAGGTGGAAGCTTGTGTCATGCATAGGGGGCCCTTTTCAAACCAATAACCCATTAAGTATCTTTGTGAGCTCGACCCAAGTCGAGGACGGGACACGCTTACTAGATCTGATTGTAAGAGGTCAAAACGGGTTAGCGGTGGCAACGCAAGTCCAACGGGGTCATGTGCGTGCGTGGGCCCGGGCTATTAGGTAAGACGTTGTTGCATCGTGTAGATATAAGCCATGCATTTTTGATGGTATCGGGTTGCCACTTTGGGGAGTGATACACCCCACTGTGGGGCTAGCACGGGTATCTACGAGTTAGCGAGCTGATCGAATGGGGGTAGTGGGTACAACTAGTGGAGATAGGGGCAGACGACACCTATGAAGGCAGCTAAGGGTACACGAAACTACCATTATCATTATTAAATTCTGTAGGCGAGATCAACTTTTAGGGTGACTAGTGGTGGTGCAGTATAGTAATTATCCTATAGTGACTAGGGACGAGATTAACGCCAAAATATTCCTCTTAACTGCTTTGTCATGCCCACTTGTTTCATGGTCATATCTTATCTTACCAGTTTATGCCTTATCCTAGTTACTTTAATAATTATATTGTTAAAGTTATTATACTCGCCAGACTTTATGTTTGACCCCCTTGTTTTCGCCTCTTTTCTTCCTCCCCCCCCCCAAGGTTCTCAGGGTGGGACTAGTGCTAGTGGAGCTTGATCTTGGATCTCTTTCTCTCTCTTTTAGAAGTGCTTGGATTGCTGAAAGTAAAGTTCAGCTCATCTCTTTTATGGCTACTTGTGTTGGGGTTTATGCTTTTTATTTTATGTACTCTGAAACAATTTATCAAGACGGATATTAAGTGTACTTGGTTTATGAAGTTGTTGTAATCAAACTATTTCTTCGCTGCAATAAAAGTTGTTTTAAAATTTTCAAGTACCATTATTTATATCTGTCTTGTTATATTCTGTTCTATACACTAAATACGCTCCATGGAAGTTAATGCATTCCCTTCGTGAGTGACATTAATGGACGTGGGGTGTTACACGTGGTATCAGAGCTGAACAATACCAGACCAGATATGAATTTTGAAAAAAATGTTTTAAAAAAAAGCATTTTATAAAGAAATACTTTCAAAAATATGTTTTAAGGGAAGTATTTTCAAGAGAAAAAATTGTTTTAAAAAACATAACCCCCAAGAGCCATATATCTTTCTTTCTAATTCTCTGTTTTGAATCTCTTCATTTTCTTTTCAGCATGTCTGGAATTCCCGAGATGCCCGAGGGGATACCGATACCAGGATAGTTTAGAAGGTATCTGGAAGCTAGTGCCAATGTCGCTGGCCTAGCAATTGCTCCTCCTCCCCCTCCTCCTCCGCCTCCTCCTTCCCATGTTGATACTTTTGCAAAGATATGCAAAGATTTTAGGGCAATGGGCGGGAAACATTTTCACGGATCAGAAACGTTTGTGGAAGCTCGAAATTGGCTTAAGGAAGTGGAAGATCTATTTGGTATTTTCGAGGTGGAAGATGGTAGGAAGGTCCAATTGGCTGCTTGGTTAATGAAGGACGAAGCCTCGTTTTGGTGGGAGGTCACGAACGGAGAGCGTCCGGTGGAGACATGGATAGATTTCAAGCGTAGGTTCGAAATGAAATTTCTCTCACGAGCAGAAAAAAATTTATATATGGAAAGGTTCTTAGCGTTGAAGAAGGGGATTTATCAGTAAAGGAGTATGTCAACAAGTTTAATCAGTTGGCGAGATTTGGCTTGGAATTGGTAAACACACCTGAGAAGAAGGCCCTAAGGTTCGTTAAGGGTTTGAACGAGCCACTATATGGGTTGGCTATGACCCACATTCTGATGGGGGTTACCTTTGAGAAATTAATTGACATGGTGCTTATGCATGAGGAAGAGAAAAGTGCTAATGCTAATAAGGCACCAGAGAAGAAAGGGGACCAAAAGAAACCACAACAGCAAAACAAGAAAGGAGGGAAGAACAATAATGGCAAAGGAAAGAAGAAGTGCTTTAATATGGGACACCAGGCCATCTGAGCAAGGACTGTAGGAAAAAGAAGAAGACTAGTTGTTTCCACTGTGGAGAGGCAAGTCATCTGGTTAAGGACTGCCCAAGGAAACAAGGGCAAGGGAAAAGATCTTTGGAGGGCAGCTTCAGGCTCTCATGCCACCAGGGCAGGCAAGAGGGAAGATTCAGGCTCTCATGGCACCAGGACATGAGAGAGGTAGAAACATTTCCGTTGAAAGTTTAGTTTTTCTGTTTGATCACCCTGTTCGTACTTTGTTTGACTCTGGCGCTTCACACTTGTTTGTATCTGCTTTGTTAGTTGAAACATTGCACCTAAATACTAGTCTAGTTACGGATCCCATAGTAGTCTCAAATCCTATTGGTGTATCGGCTCATCTTTCTATGATTTGTCGGGATTTGAGAGTGTCTATCTTGGGCATTGTGTTTGAATGCAACGCCTTTGTTCGTGGCTTCATGGGATACGACTTGATTCTAGGTATGGATTGGCTAACTAGATATGGGGCCATCCTAGATTGTGAAAGAAGGGTAGTTAAATGGTTGACTCGTTGTGGAAAGACCCTTGATATTTCTTATGACCCTAGAGGTCCGGTAATGCTTAGCTACCTATAATCCCTTGACACATCTAATGATGATTTGAAATATGTTCGTGTGGTCTGCGAATATAGTGACGTCTTCGATGAAGTTCGAGGTTTACCCCCGAGGCATGAGATAGACTTTCGAATATACTTAGTAGATAACGCAAAGCCAGTTGCATTACCAGTGCTCCACATGGCTCCGAGAGAGAGAAGAGAACTCAGTAAACAAGTGAAAGAGTTGCTTGAGAACGGGTTCATAAGAAGAAGTATTTCGGAGTGGGGTGCTCTAGTCATTTTTGCTACGAAAGCTGATGGTTCACTTAGATTGTGCATGGACTACAGAGAGCTGAATAAGCTAACAAAGAAGAACAGACACCCGTTACCGAGGACAGACGATTTATTCGATCAGTTGGTGGGTACTTTGGTTTTCTCGCAACTGGATTTGGCTACAGGGTTTCATCAGCTAAGGGTGGCTGAAGATAGCATTGATAAGACTGCATTTAGAACTCCTGACGGTTTCTTTGAGTGGCTCGTCATGCCTTTTGGTTTGACGAATGCACCCGCATACTTTGTTGACTTAATGAGTAGGGTGTTTAGGGAGTTTCTGAACAAGTTTGTGGTAGTCTTTGTAGACAATATTCTGGTTTTCTCTAAAAATGAAGAAGAGCATGCTCTACATCTTAGGGAAGTCTTAGAGACCCTACGAGCACATCAACTTAAAGCTAAGTTCTCCAAGTGCCATTTTTGGAGAAAAGAAGTGAGGTTCTTAGGACACGTGATCACTAATAAAGGGATAGCTGTGGATCCCACTAAGGTAGTGGCAATCCAAGATTGGAAAACTCCTAAGATCACAACAAAAGTAAGAAGCTTTTTAGGGCTGGTTGGTTATTATAGGAAGTTCATTAAGGACTTCGTGAAGATATCAGCCCCTCTCACTCGATTAACGAAGAAGAATTTGACTTTTACTTGGGACGTTGACTGTGATGATGCTTTCCAACGTCTAAAGAGGGCTTTGACGACAACTCCAGTTTTAGTTTTGCCAGACAGGAGTAAGACATTCACTGTATATACCGATGCTTGCGGGATAGGGCTTGGCACAGTTTTAGTGCAAGAGGGAAGGGTGATATGCTATGGTGGAAGACAGTTGAAAGCCCACGAGAAAATTTACCCTACCCACGACTTAGAGTTGGCGGCCATAGTTTTTGCGCTTAAGTCATGGCGTCATCATTTGCTTGGCGAGAGGTTTGAGTTGTATACAGACCATAAGTCGCTGAAGTACTTATTCTCTCAGAAGGACCTAAACTTGAGGCAACAGAGATGGATGGTGTTTTTGGCATCCTACGATTTTGGGATTGCATATACCCCTAGAAAGGGTAACATTGTAGCCGACGCCTTAAGTAGAAATAAGTTAACTTTAAGTCCTTCGTTCGTAGAACGATAGAGTTTGGAGTATATATCTTCCTTTGACTTCAGACCCTCTGTCGATTATGTACCCGGATTGCTGGCATCATTAGAGGTGCAACCTACAATTTCGGTCGAGTTGGAGAGGCACAGCGAAACGACCCACAATTGGTTGAGATAGTAGGCAAGCTTATAGGAGGAGAGTCCTCAAGACATCTTAATAGATATGTTATAGATGAGAGAGGTTGGATATGTAGAGATGGGAGACTTTGCATACCACAAGTCGAGAGTTTGAAGAAGACAATTCTTGAAGACTCACATCGCTCTTAGATGACCATATATCCCGGTGATGATAAGATGTATAGGAATATGAAGCGAGTTTTCTTTTGGGACGGAATGAAGAAGGACGTGGTCGAGTTCGTTGCTAGATGCTTAGTGTGCCAACAAGTCATGGCGGAGCAAAAGAAGCCTGGAGGTTTGCTCCATCCCTTGGAGATTCCGCTTTGGAAATGGGAAAGCATTTCCATGGAATTTGTAGATGGGTTAACAAGATCAAGGAAGGGTAATACGGGTATTTGGGTAATTATAGACCGACTAAGTAAAAGTGCCCATTTTATTCCCGTTAAGAGTAGAAGGACCGCCGCATGGTTAGCATCAGTTTACCTTCGAGAGATAGTTCGTTTGCATGGCATACCCTCTAGCATTGTGAGCGATAGAGATCCCATTTTCACAAACGAATTTTGGAAAAGCTTACAAAAAGCGGTTGGGACGCAGTTATGCTTAAGTATCGCTTATCATCCTCAGACGGACGGCCAGACCGAGAGGGTGGATTGGATTCTAGAAGACCTTCTGAGGCTATGCATCCTAGACTTTGGAGGAACATGGGAAGAGCACCTTCCACTAGTAGAGTTCGCCTATAATAATAGTTTTCAGGCTAGCATTGGCATGGCACCTTTTGAGGCTCTTTATGGACGACCGTGCCAATCACCTACATGTTGGTGGGAATCCACGGATAAGGTTTTGCTTGGACCCGACATGATTAGGGAGACTTCGGAGAAGATAGACCTGATTCGACGGCGAATGAAGACGGCACAGGATCGACAAAAGTCATAAGCTGATAGAAGACGAACCGATCTTGAGTTCAATGTTGAGGACATGGTTTTTATCAAGATGTCACCATTAAGAAACGTAGTCCGTTTTGGATCAGTAGGGAAGTTGGCACCAAGATTCGTAGGACCCTTTCCAATTACAAAGAGGATTGGGCAGATGGCATATAGAGTAAAGTTACCGGAAAAGCTCAGCGGAATTCATGACATGTTTCACGTTTCGCATTTGCGTAAGTGTTTACACGATACGGCGGAAGTGGTAGAGCCGAGCACGCTCGAAGAAGTGGAAGTAGAGCGCAATGCCACGATCAAACGAGCTCCTACACGCATTCTCAGATCGGAGATCAAAAACTTCGCAACAAGGAGGTCAAGTTGGTCAAAGTGCAATGGACAGATGATCAAAGAGACGCGACTTGGGAGACGGAAGATAAGATGCGTACGTTGTACCCTTTCCTTTTTGAGGGTATGTTTTAATTTCTCCTTTTACTACCGCTTTGTTGATAATTGTCCTATCTTTTAGTATTATCATTGCGATGACATCTTCGATCTTTAGTTAGGAAGAACCCTATGGTTGAAACATGTGTTTGAGACATGTTATGTTTGGTGGATGCAAGTGGTTGCTAGTGGTTGCTCGTGGATGCATATACACACACCTTAGGCACTAGATCGGCTCAATCACCTTCATCTTGCATATAAATGTTTGTGCATATTTAAAATAATGGATGTATAATGGTTGTGTTATCATATGGATGCTGCATTTTGATCAATGGTTGTGCACACATGTAGAAATAATATGTATCGATAGGATTCTTTCGCATACATAATGGATGCATAGCACTATCATGATTCGCATTAAGGAGGTCAACTGAATCAGTAGACTGCCTGATTTTGCATTAGATAAGGAACATATACACACACTTCTTGCATATGTTTATATAGCAATAGAAATCTTGTAAGGACAATGGATGCATGTGTTTGATGGTTGAGTAGATGGATGATTGGATGTTAGGATATGCATTCTCCTTAACTTGGAGATTTCGGGGGAGAAATCCTTTAAGGAGGGGAGAATGAAACACCCCGTAATTTTAAATATTAGAGTTAACAAATTAAAGAAAACTTAATTTCAAATGTGGGAATTAAGGGAAACGGGTTGCGCCATTGCATTTGTCTCAGAATTATGCTTGAGATAGAGTCCGAGTTTGTGTGAATTGGACTTCGTATGAAGAAGTTATGGCCTTCCGAAGTTTCAGAAATTAATTAAATTAAAATCAGCTCAGGTTCAGAAAAAAATAATGCAGGGACCAGGTCAACCAGGGTCGACCTCCCGCTATACAGGTCGACCTTAGTGTCGACCTGGGGGTCGACCTGCCCCCCCCCCCCTCCCCCGGGCAGATCTGAAAAATGATGCTTTTATGACCTGTTGCTGAGTCATTAGGGCTGAGGTGTCATTCTATCTTGACTGGATGGTCTTGATTGATTCTAGATTAATCTGACGGCTATTAATTAACTAATCTTCTATAAAAACACCCTAAAACCCCTAACCCTAATCACACAAATTTATAACAAGAGCCGCCATGCCGTCAATGGAGGACCTAGAGTAGCTGCCATACACTTTCAACCCTAAAGCAAGATAAAGGCTTGAATCAAAATCAAATCTAAATAACAACTAAATCTACATCGAAGACGAGCAATCCAAATTCAGAATACAGATCCCAGAAAGACAAGACTATTCTTTTTAATTGTGAGTATGATAGCTTTCACAAATTAATTAATTAATTTAATTATGACAAGATATAATTGGGATTATGAGAATATGATTTTTGAATCATGTGATACAAATTATATGTATGTTTGTGGTGTTGAATCATATGTTAGTTCTTATGTGAATCTTATGCAATTTAAATCATATACCTTATGCAAGATGAATCATATACCTTATGAAAGTTGAATCATATATCTTATGCAAGTTGAATCATATATCTTATGCAAGTTGGTGATGATTGAATCATATATATATATATATATATATATATATATATATGAATCTTATGCAAGTTTGGGTTGTTGAAATATACGTGAAACATGTATATGCATATGCTAGTTTATGTGACATTAATCTACATGTTTAGATCTATATGCAAGATTACACCTTTACGTTTAGATCTATATGCAAGTCTACATCTTTTTGTTTAGATCTATATGGAAGTTTACATCTTTATGATTAGATCCATATGCAAATTCACATCTTTATGTTTAGATCCATATGCAAATTCACACCTTTATGTTTGGATCTATAGCAGTACATAAGTTATGCAAGTTTATGCCCATTACCTATGTTAGTTTCTTATCATATGCTAGTTTGAATGAAATTCATATGCAAGTTTATGTCATGATCCATAGATCTATTTTATATGTTATGTAATGTTGTTTTTCTTTTTATAAGTTAGACTATTTGCGAGTATAACATATGTCATATGAAAACGTACGAATAGCCGTGGGGATGATGGGATAATATTGAATATACATAAATTGTGAATTGGCATAAAATGGCCTTAAAAGGCATATAATTAATTTGAGATATTAATTGGCATAATTGGTATTTAAGAGATAATTATGGACATAAATAAATTTGGAAATTATTGACAAATTTAAATTGGGATATTAATCCAATTTGGGGTTAAATAAAGATGTGTAATAATAAACCGCCTAAGACATGAAGTTAGACTCTTTTGTGGTGTAAGACTGCCCGGAACTGCCCGGCAAATCCAGCAGCCACAAATGCCAGTCAAATGTGAGAGGTCAAGGGAACGAATTAAATGTGTAACAATTGTAAAGACACGAGGTTAGGCTCGTTTGTGGTGTAAGACTGCTCGGACCCGCCCGGCAAATCCAGCAGCCACAAATGCCAGTCTAATGTGGGAGGTCTTTTCAAGGTTACGGTTTTAATGAATAAAGAAACACTTAACCAGATAAACTTGTGGTGGGACATGGGGGTTAAGTGGGTGCCTTGGATGGTATGTGAAATTAAGGGGGTGCCTTAGGTGACGTGTGAAATACGATTAGATGCACTTAACCAAGATTGAAACATGTAAGAAGACATGAATAAGAATGGGGTTAAGTGGGGAAAACCTAAGAGGGGACCAAGCATAGGCGGAAAGCTTGTGTCATGCATAGGGGGCCCTTTTCAAACCAGTAGGCCATTAAGTATTCTTGTGAGCTCAACTCAAGTCGAGGGCGGGACACGCTTACTGGATTTGATTGTAAGAGGTCAAAACGGGTTAGCGGTGGCAACACAAATCCAACGGGGTCATGTGCGTGCATGGGCCCGGGCTGGTAGGTAAGACGTTGTTGCATCATGTAGATATAAGCCGTGCATTTTTTGTGGCATCGGGTTGCCACTTTGGGGTGTGATACACAACACTGTGGGGCCAGCACGGGTATCTACGAGTTAGGGAGCCGATCGAATGGGGTTAGTTGGTACAACTAGTGGAGATAGGGGCAGACGGCACCTATGAAGGCAACTAGGGGTACATGAAACTACCATTATCATTATTAAGTTCTGTAGGTGGGATCAAATTTTAGGGTGACTATTGGTGGTGCAGTATAGTAATTATTCTATAGTGACTAGGGACGAGATTAACGCCAGAATATTCCTCTTAACTGCTTTGTCATGCCCACTTATTTCATGGTCATATCTTATCTTACCAGTTTATGCCTTATCCTAGTTACTTTAATAATTATATTGTTAAATTTATTATACTCGCCAGACTGTATGTCTGACCCCCTTGTTTTCGCCTCTTTTCTTCCTCCCCACCCCTCCCCCCAGGTTCTCAGGGTGGGACTAGTACTAGTGGTGCTTGATCTTGGATCTCTTTCTCTCTCTTTTAGAAGTGCTTGGATTGCTGAAAGTAAAGCTCAGCTCATCTCTTTTATGGCTACTTGTGTTGGGGGTTTATGCTTTTTATTTTATGTACTCTGAAACAATTTATCAAGATGGATATTAAGTGTACTTGGTTTATGAAGTTGTTGTAATCAAACTATTTCTCTGCTGCAATAAAAGTTGTTTTAAAATTTTCAAGTACCATTATTTATATCTGTCTCGTTATATTATGTTCTATACACTAAATACGCTCCATGGAGGTTAATGCATTCCCTTTGTGAGTGACATTAATGGATGTGGGGTGTTACATAACCAAAGTACGGATCTTCTTGTTTCAAGTATCCAGATAATTGGTTCGAGTCGTATTAGTCGAACTGTAAATAAAAATCTTTTGTTATGCACAATGAAAAATGGCCGACCATTAATAAATATTGTGTTGTGATGAACTCAAACATTTTGAGATGAACTATTTAAGAAGTTGTTTTACATTGTAATCGACCTAAGTCGATAAATATATTTTAAATCGAGAAATGATTTAAGAGTTGAAATACCAGTGATTGAACAAAATATGGAAATTCATATAAGAACTAGATAAACATAAATTCGATCATGTACCAATAATGAGATCGAGTTGATGTGATTAACAAATCCAGAAGAAATAATATTCACAATCTAAAGTGAATAACTTTAAAAGCAAGTGGTTTGCAGATAGGAATGGTCGTGAGGGATATCGCTAAAAGAAATTCTGTAAGACCAGTACCGATAAGATTATTCTAAAGTTCAGAAATAAATGGGATATAGAAACGAATCAACAATGGATTCTGAATTGATAATCGATTAAGGAAAGTATTGTTTACTTTCCGTTTTAAACAGATATTCAAATTAATTATATATAGTGAATTAATAATTCATCTAAGGTAATAAAATAGTAATTATATTTATAAGTGGTATATATATTGAAGTATATGGATGATAATAATACTGTTACGATCAACAAAAATAAAATAGGATTCTTAAACGAAATTAAATCTTAAATAGATTTGATTTAGGAATAACTAATTTCCAATATCAATAAATTGATGAACGATGTTTATTTAAACTGTTTATTTGTGATAGGCTAGATCTGTTGTATTTGATCTGATTGAAATGCTATGACATGACCCAATTAACTTGTTTAGTCACATCTGGTTTATATTGACTTATGCAAACTACTGTTGAAATATATGTTAAATATTTTTAGTAGATAAGTCTTGAAAATCAATTAAGGATATAGAAACATATATGTATGTTGATCTGATTATTTTAAGTATCACTTGGCCCTAAAAGATATTAAAGTTCATCGATTCTAAGAGACCAGGATTGGTTTTCCAAATCAAATCCAAATACCACTTTGTTTTGACCTAGACGTTAATTAATTTGAAGTCAAATTGAAAACCATTGAAGACGGTGTTTATGTAAGGGCTGTTTTGTCGATCCTAGGTAGAAATTGCCTAAGATGAATTTACAAGACAGTACCTTCGGTTTATCTAAATCTGGGACAACTTATATGGACGAATGTCTGACAGAGTATATGTAACAGATTGCATAAATTGATCTTTTCAAAACTATATTTGGTCGTAGAGACATTCGTTTCTCTTAGCTTTTTACTCGTTGTTTTGGGGAAGTCAATTTGTGATTTGACGGGTTTGACGATGTGGCACTCAAAGTAAATAAAGATGTGTTGTTCAAAAAGGTAAGTTATGACCTCAAGCCTCACAACCGAAAATGACAAAAATCGGGTTGGCAACATGGCTACGTGGGTCGCTCCCATTAGGATGTATTACCACCATCTAGAGAATATTCATTTTGTTACTTCTTTTTCTTCTGTATCTCCCAGTAATGGTTATGTTACATTCTGTAGTATTAGTAAGAGGAGGAAGGGTTAAGTATTTGCCCGGTGTAAGATATCACATTGTTCGAGGAACCCTAGATGTTGTCGGAGTAAAGGATCTCAACAAGGGCGTTCTAGTGCGTTGTAGATTCTTATCCAATCTCCTCCTACTCGAATCGGAGTTTGAAACCAAACTTCTCCTCAGGAGGATAGATGGGGTGATTCAGGTGAGATCCAATGTAGATCTAACTTTCTATTCACTCGTGGGATCCGAGCGGTCCGGGGGGGACCACCGCGGCTCCTCTCTTCTCGAGAACACACCCTTTATCTCAAGTTTTGGATCGAACTAATCCATTGACACAAATTGTTCATGGGCGAAAATTGAGTTATTTGGGTCTTGGAGGATTGACGGGATGAACTGCTAGCTTTTGGATACGAGATATACACCCGAGCCACTATGGGCGTATTTGCCCAATTGACACAGTGAAAATGGAAGCAGAGGAATATCGAATAAATGGATATTCTGAGATAGAACAAGAAAAAGTAAATTTGATTAATGCGACTTCTGAGAGTTTGGAACAATTAGAAAATTACAAAAATGAAACCCTTCATTTTAAACAACAAAGATTCATCGTCGAGAGGGAAACAACTCGGATCACCAGCTAAGGCCCCTAAATGACCGCTGAGTGATAAAGGAGGTAGGGCAACAAAAATTATAATATTTATTGGGACTTATCTTTTTTGTCTCAGGCATATATATTTTACAAATTCTCGCAAAATCAGTTACTTAAGCTAAAGCAGCTACTTTCGAAGTAACAGAAAGAAAAGCAATGACTGGAGTGGGAGAGTCAGAGTCGAAAAGAGGATTCCTCACTTCTTTCTCTCATTCAAAACCGTGCATGAGACTTTCATCTCACAAGGCTCCTAAGTGATAAAAAAAGAAGAACTCATCTTCTTTCTTTTTTGATTACCTTCCTCGCATATGTATAAGACCGAATCCATTCGATTTCTAAAAAGGATTACTAATCCTTAAATTTTAGAGGAATCCTTCATCAATGGTTGTTAATGACTATTGCTAGCAACCGTAAGGTGACAATATATTCGATAAACTCAAGAGAAATGAGTGGTCGGTCATGTGTGGGCCGGGTTGCAAGACGTTCTTGTTGAACCCAGCGTATTCCTCCCTAGAGATACACTATCTGAAGGTGGTTCCATACCTTGTCATAGTTGGAAATCCATTATCCCTAAGCATCAAGCGGTTTTTGTTTGTATACTATATATGTGGAGCGTGAGATGCAAACTTTCCGCTAGATTCTAAATTATTTGTGGAAAACCCTAGACATTATTATAATATCAGTATAGTTATGATTTCAAAATGTTTTGGGTTGTCATGAGATAAAAATCATCTGTGTTTATGTGTGGATCGGTCTTATGATTATCTTTTCTTTCAAAAGGAATTTTTGAAGTTAAGCAAACTGTTTAAAATCGTTTACTTACACCAGTCCCATGACTGACCCAGAGTTTATTTTTCTGTGTTCTTAAAAACTCTTGGGTGCCCAAATTTGTATGGGCAGTCAAGTAGTTCAGGATTTTTTAGATAACCTGGAAGGAGCTGGAGCAGGAGGTTTCAGCGTTAGTTATATAGGGTTTATTTCCATTGTGAAGTTTATATGATGTACTCTGATGTTGTATATGTAAGTTCAGATATAGTTTTGTATTTTCCAAAGCTTATATCTGTATTATATTTTATTCGGTTGCGATTGTGAGATTCAATGTTATTCAGATCTTTCTTCTATCTTAATTCTTCTATTCTAATTTTCTATCTTTTCTATTTCTCATCCTCTAACTTCTTTCTATTAATGGTTTGTATTTTCATGCAATTTGGGTCGGACTTGTATTGTATTTAGTCGACTCAAAGGGTTCGAATTTGCGGGCTGTTACAATGTATATAACATTTGCAAAACAGGTATCAAATTCCTTACCATTACTATTATTATGGTTTATTCCATATTGTATCATTACATCTTATCAGTTTACTCCTTCACTTGAACCATTCTCCTAATAATAATAATAGCCTATGTTTTTCCATTTCAAGATAGACATAACTAAAAAAGGATTTGGCGTAACGTACTAAATAACTTAGAAGAAAAATGAACAAAGGAAAATAATTCTCACCGTACAAATTCCCATCGTTTTACAGACTACCCCTATACCCCTAAACATCCTGCAGACCAACACTTCAAATTTCTTCATGCCCAAGCTATAATAAACCCTGGTGAGCAAGGAATGTACAACAACCTACCATTCTACCTCTACCCTAATCCTTGGCTACCAAGTTTCATCACAATTTATATACAAACGAATGCATCTTTTCTTGAGAGAAAAATAATACAGTAAGAAAAAAATTGGAGTTTTAATCTTCACAAATTTTCAACTCAAATACTGCGTCGAAGAATCCGAAGCTAGTATATATTAGATCCTTAAAACACTCTCTTTTTGGTTTTACGCAACTTTCGATATGGAAGGTCACGGTTTAGGGTTCACTGAGTTTTTACAGCCGACCTTGGGTGTAATATCCTGTATTTTCTGACCATTTATTTGAAATATTTTATTTATATAAAATATTGATTTGAGTTTAAATAATGAGATTTGACCATTTTAATTCGAATATTTAAATTATATTAAAAATATAATAATATTTTATTTTTATGATATTGGGAAAATGGTGAATTTACGGTATAATGTGAACGAGCGATTTAAAGTGGTTTAAATATGGTATATTGAATTATATAAATATATTCGTTATTCAAACGACGTCAAAATGTTTAGTTTATAATTTTATTATAAACGAATTAGAAATGGCGCAGTAGTTCGTAAATTTCGTTCTGAACTTCAAATATAAATCACCATTTAAGGACTCCTACTGCACACGAACTTCAATCCAAATAACATAGTCTACATAGAGTCTATGTTCTTTACAGGCATTCCCATTCCCATTTTAAATTATGGACAAAACCGAATTACTTTAACATGTCCTATGTAGTGGGATTCAAAACATGTATACCAGCTTACATATATCAACATATATACTGATCAGCAACACAAGAATTTAGTCCACTATTTTTATGTTATTTTCCGTTCTTAGTTTTCTCCATCTTATGTTCTCAGTCCGGTATTTACACCATTTCTATATATACATGCATAAGTAACAAACAGAAGTGGAGAAAGATTTTACTTATATTATTTACTTACTGTCCATACATGCATACTTTGTTTACTGGTCTTGGTTTTCCAGATTAAAATATTTGATCACAATCGTTCCCATTTCAGACTTGTAAAATAAATATTTCTCCTTACATATGAACAGCTATTACAACTAAATCTTTACAGCATCAAAACAGCAAATGTATAATCATATACAGAAAATCTCAATGTTCAGTCACTGTTTCCATACATAAAAATGAAAGGAAATCTATAATAAAATCTTCTCACAACACCATCAAGCCGTCACCATCTCCATGAGAGCACAACCGCCCACCACAAAATCAACTTGAAAAGAAAAAGGGAAAAAAATACAGCTATGAGTAGCTAGAAAAGTATGTATAGGTATGTATTTGAAAGGTTTCAAAAAAAAGAGAGAGAGAATGAGTGCAACAGAATCGAAACAGATATATCTATGTATATATCAATGAACAGAGAAGAGAATCAAATCTTTAGACCAAATTTATACAGCATTGAAACAGCTAAACCTAAAACAGGGTGATGTACAGCTAGAAATCAGTAATAGGAACAGCTAAAAGCATATACATGCAGACCATCAATTGGAAAACAGATATAAATTTATATTATAAATTTACAGAATTGAAACAGATTTTCATATATATATATATATATATATATATATATTCAGAAATCTTTTGTACAAATAAGAAGTTATCATCTACAGTATGGATTGACAATACAATTCAAAAGTTGTATCTTTCAAAGACAAGACCATACAAATTAAACAATATACAGTTCATCTAATCCTATAGGAACAGTTCGGATTGTGTAGGATTGCACATGGGAAATCCAACACAAATCTACACCATTTGCCTACTATGTGTCATACATCCATCAGTGGTTCTATCACAATACCACAATATCACAGCACAACTAAAATGAAAAGAGAAAGCGCCTAAACATCTAGGCACAACTAAGTTTATAACTAGGATGTAACAATTCAAAAATCACAGTGATCCTTTCTAGTATAAATACACAAGCAGAGTGCTGAAGTTGCCACAACAAACCAAATCAACACAGTAAAGGGAAACTAAAATCAAATTCCAAAAAGAAAGAAAAAAACCGCAGATAAAAATTTTGAAAAATTACTTATCTGTTTCGGGATTTGAGGTTTGGCCTCGTTCTTAGTCTGGAGCTCATGAACTTCTCGAAGAAGTGGGTTTTGACAGTAAAATTCGGTTGTCCTCTGTGGTAACGGCGCAGAGTTGGGCTGAATCGAGGCAAAGGAGGGTCATGGAGTAGGGTTGGCGGAACCTAGAAGACGTATGGGAGGCGCCCGATCTTCGATGAAGGGAAGGATGAGGTTTTTCTTCAGGAAGGAAAAAGGATCGGATTTAATGGCATGGTAGGGTTTTGATTTTCTAAAATAGAGGCGGCGGATGTTTTATGTGGAAAAGAGGATCCGATAGTTTGTGAAGGGAAGAGGGTTTCAACGTCTTTATGGGAATAGAAGGGGAACATGCTGGTTCATGGGCTGAACGAACAAAGAAGGGTAAGGCCCAACATTTATTAGATTAAAGTTTGATAATCTTAATGTTCTATTAAGTCTTTAACCAAATTATTGAATAACTGTGTTGATTGAAGCATGGATGCTCTACAAGAAACAACAAGTTAACAAAAGAGAAGGAGCAGAAAGGATTTTCGGCGGCCTAATTAGTGAGGTTAATAACGTAAAGTCATTTATTCAAAAGTAATACATAGTTAATAAATAATTTATTAAAATGATTATTTTTCGATACAGATGAATCAATAACTATGGAGGGAATTTGTCTCGACCGATCTATTCCGAATTAAATAAGGTAGTTAAGTGTTAACCAAGTGATTAACGAGTTAGTTATTATTATTAATCATTAACTTAAACATGTTATCATAGTCGGACAAACAAGGTGTCCTTGGAATCGCATTAACAAGCAGAGTATTATGGACAGATTTGGGCAGTAACTGGAATCAACAAGAATTTTCTGTTAAATTAAACACCTGTTTAATTTAACCGGAAACCGAACCGTTTTGGCGACAACAGAAACAAAGTGAGTTAAACTCACTCAGTTACTTCCCACTTATATTTTATAAGTTGGGTTTTTATTCTTATGTGATATGGTTGCTAATGTTTTTGACTGGTTGACGATATATCGTTTGTACTGATGAAATTAAACGTCGTTTAATTTCAGTAAAAACAAATCGTTAATTTTAACAATTGATTCCAATTGAGGTAAGGTACCTTATTGGTCACCTTTATAAAATAAACGTGTTTTAATAAATGAATTGTTGGGATTGATTGTTGTGGTTGATATTGAATTGTCGTTATAGACTGTTATGGGACTATTATTGAATTGTTTTGATTTGATGGTTGAATACTGACCTAAAATTCACTGTTTGTTTGGTTTAAACCAATGGGTACTATTGGTTGAGTGATTGGCAATACATGGCCTATGAATTAATCGGTTTATAAATATCGATCTACCGTCAGGTAAATCGATGAGATAAAGTTATAAAATTTATTTTATAACTGAAAATAGATTTCTAAATCTATTATTTGAATTGAAGTTTGTAAAAATAGAATAAATATTTATTATTTATTAATTGAGTTTATCAATGGATTTTTAAATAATTTTATAAAGGAAATTTCTGATATTTATCAGATTTTTAAGTAAATGAGCAGAAATTTATTTAATGTTATAAATTTGAATAATTGTTTTTGAGGGATAAACAAAAGGGAATTCTAAGCAAAACGCAAGGGCTTAAATTATGTAAAAAGGAAAGTGATAATAAAAGGGTTATATAGAACCATGATTTATAAACGAAATTTATAAAAAGGAAATAAGGTGTAAAGGGTTAATAAATGTTACTTAATAAGGGAATTAAGTGAAATTTATGAAATAAGATTTTAAACGAAAGGCTTAAAGGTGAATGTGGTAAGTAATAGGATTTTAACAAAAATCCAAGTGGTAAGAAGTATTGTTTAGAGAAGTAAAAGAGGAACGTGATATTTTATTTTTCTTAATCAATGAATTAAGAATTATGGTTATACTCGAGATGGAAGATTTCAAAGATAAAGTTTTATAAATATATTATAAATAAAATTGCAAAATGAGGTGTATTTAATATTAAAAGGAGTTCGGTTTTTGAATTACAACTGATGTCTATCTAAAAATAAGACTGTTGTTGATTAAGGTCTGAGAGGTAAATAAATACCCCAACTTGAACGACTTCGGGAATATCTAAGGATGTTATTAGTGTGTAATGGGTAAGTTAAAATGGTGTTTCCGAGGTTAAAGGAAATTTAAAAATTAAAGTTTTGAGAATAATTTATACTAAGAGAATAACATTGGTTATTTTCAAGTGATAAAATAAAGGAGATTTCATAATGTTGTTTCACTTGAAATAAGATGAGTCGTTTTCCAATATGGTTAATTAGAAATAAAACAGTAAATGGGCTTGAAACGATAGCCGAATAAAGAATTGAATATGATTATTGAATATTTTCTTAGATATGAAAGTGTTGACCTTACGTTAAATAAGTTATATTTGAGATGGTGAAATATTTAAGAGTTTAAGATTAACTATCGTTAATCGTTTCTAAATTAAAGAGGCCATGTAGTACTGGTACTGAACTGGTAAACTCATATTATTCTCACAATTATTTATTTGAATGTTAAATCACCGACTATCTAAATCTGACCCATACGATCGTTGGTATGGAAAGACAGGGATCGAATTTATATTCAAAACCATTCCGACCAGCGAATACGCGAAAGAAGATTATTAAAGATGGAGAAATTAAAGACCGTTGATCTACATGAGCGGAGGAACTACTGATTTGAATTTCTCTAGTTTAGCGGCCGGAGATATTTCAACAGTGATTCTATCGTGATTGGAATCTACGGATTGCAAGGACTACTCGCTACTGATATATAGGGTGATTCCTGGGACGCAGTAGGAGGGTGCCTTCGGTTCATCTTGTTCCTGGATGACTTGTACGGACGAGTGTCCGACAGAGTATTTCCAAAGGGGATTACGTACGTTGATTTCTTCAAATGTACCATAGTTGATGGCGGAGAAATGGTTTTCTCTAGCCAAATAACTAGAATATTTATGTGGACATCAATTAGTGATATCCAGAGGATCTAACGATGTGGCATTCAAAGTGAATGGTGGCCAGATGTTTGGGAAGAAATTCTAGCCTCAAGCCTCATCAACCGGGAGATGACAAAAATCGGGCAGGCAGCATGGCTATGTGGGTCGCTCTCATTAGGGTGTATAATCACCTTTCTAGATAAATTCCATTTGTTTCTTGAATCTATAACCGATGCTGTCCCTTTTCGGGAGGCGGTTGCTGATCCCAACCATCGGTGATATACATTCGATACACTCAAGCGAAATGAGTGGTCGGTCATGTGTGGGCCGGGTTGCAAGACGTTCTTGTTGAACCCAGTGTATTCGTCTCTAGAGATACACATTCGGCAGGTGGACCTATACATTGTCTGAGTTGGAATCCAATCTCCAATAAGCGCCTGCGGTTTTGATTGTATACTATATATGTGGAGCATGAGATGCAAGCGTTCCACTAGATTGTTATTTACTTGTATTTAGATATTATTATAATATCAGAAAAGATATTGTTTTCAAAACTGTTTTGGGTTATCGTAAGGTAAAAACCATCCATGTTTATGTGTGGATTTGGTCTTACGATTATCCTTTTTCTTTGAAAAGATTTTGAACTTTAAAATCAGGATTGGATGATTTACACTTAATACTGTGCGAGTTTATCTCACTCTGGTTCACCAAACTGACCCGGTGTTTTGTAAATGCTCGGGTTAGCCCGGGTTTGCAGGCCCAGGTTATTGAACATTACGAATGGCGTGCTGGAGAAGTCCAGACATATTTAGTGTTATTCCGCTGTGTTGTATAAGAGCAGATTATTATAACTATTCAGTTGTGTTGATGTACTCTGATGATTATAAATTTTATTTAAAGCTCTCAATAAAAATTTATTTCTATATTATATTTTGTTCCACTGTGATATGAGACTCTGTGTTGTGTTGATTCTTCTTCTATTCTTATATTTCTTTCTTATTTCACCTATAACTTCTTTCCATAAACGTTCCAGTGTTCTCGGTGCTTTTGAGGATCGACATGAGATATGGTAAGGTATTTATGTCGATTTTCGGGACCAAAAACCCTAGGTTGTTACAGTGGTATCAGAGCTGGTTTAGTGATAACCTTGGCTCTGTGGCGTAACTCGATAGAGATGGGGTTAGTAACACCCTAGATTGAGATTGAGTGTGTATATATATATATATATATGAGAGCGTATTTGTAAATTTTATATATACAAATATTTTGTATTATGCTGTTTGATCGATTCAAGTGTTGAAAAGCGTTGAACTGGTAATCGATACAATATTGTTTTGAAAAAACGGTAAATGAAATAATTTTACCCAAAACATATTTTTGTACAGAAAAGAAATAATTTTATGAAATTATTGGGATATTGTGTGATTTGAATAGAATTCAAAATTTAGTTAAAATTTTGAATTGGAGCTTAACTGGGTTAAGTAAAATCGAATTAAATAATCAATAATGATATTGGAATTAATTTAGAAATAATGTTGTAATTAAAAAAAATTGAATTGAATTTGGAAATTTAATGAATAATAGTTAAATAGAAATCAATCGAATATCAATCGATTGATATTCAAATATGTTGAATTAAATTAAATAGTAATATTGATTGTGGATTCAGTTGACTTGATTGATTTTATTGTGCTTTGGGTGTTGATTGATTTTTTGTCTGCTTGTTAGATTGATAAAGTTCATCCATGGTTTAATAAGGAATTAAATAAACTGAAACCCAGAGAAAAATGAAGTATTATTTAAATATCTCATATATGTGTTACTTATATGATGGATTGAGTTAAGTACAGGTGCCAGATGACTAAGAGGATTGAATTTGATAGCGTAGATTGCACGTAAATTGAGTGGTAGACTCAATAGCGCTAAAAAAGGTACGCCTACGTGAAAATAAAAACTCTGGTTTTGATTTTTGTTTTCGACCGTGAGGGTCGATATTATTTGTTCCTGCGATATCGCAGAAGTCCCTCCGTGCAAGGGAGACTCTACTGAAATTTTTTCTGAGAATTTAATGTGTTAAAATATTTTCAATAATTTTTGAAAATTTTGTTTTACCATAATAAATTGGTTTTGCTTTAAAATAAAATATATTTTTAAAGGTAATGGGATTTACAATATTTTTCTTACCTTAGCAATTTCGAGGACGAAATTATTTTAAGGGGGAAGGAATGTAATATCCCGTATTTTCTGACCATTTATTTGAAATATTTTATTTATCTAAAATATTGATTTGAGTTAAATAATGGGATTTGACCATTTTAATTTGAATATTTAAATTATATTAAAAATATAATAATATTTTATTTTTGGGATATTGGGAAAATGGTGAATTTGCGGTATAATGTGAACGAGCGATTTTAAAGTGGTTTAAATATTGTTTATATTGAATTATATGAATATATTTGTTATTAAAACAACGTCAAAACGTTTAATTTATAATTTTATTATAAACGAATTAGAAATTGCGTGGTAGTTCGTAAATTTCGTTCTGAACTTCAATTGAGTATACAGAATTCATTTTAAGTCGGAATTCTGTGAAACCAGAAACGTTGGAATCGATTTGATTATATTTTTCATATGAAAGAGAAAAATCGAGATTCCGTGTTATAATTCGTTAGTTATGTCCAGTTAAAATTTTGAAATAGTCGCTATGGAAATCGTTATAAACGATAACATTATTTAATAATTAAATAAGAAATTTTATATAGTTGATATCGTTTAACCAAAATTGTGAATGTTGAGTTTGAAAATTTATCTTAGTCTTATTTGAAATTTTGTTTTGAATATATTCGATAATGTCGGTTTAGTTATACTTTATTTACAATATATTTGATTTATAATAAATAGTTGACATAACGGATATTTATAAATAATTGGATTAAATTTGTTATGGATAGTTTGGGAAGGATATCCATGGATCAGTAGCGAGTTATTTTCAAATATAAATCACCATTTAAGGACTCCTACTGCACACGAACTTCAATCCAAATAACAGAGTCTACATAGAGTCTATGTTCTTTACAGGCATTCCCATTCCCGTTTTAAATTATGGACAAAACCGAATTACTTTAACATGTCCTATGTAGTGGGATTCAAAACATGTATACCAGCTTACATATATCAACATATATACTGATCAGCAACACAAGAATTTAGTCCACTATTTTTATGTTATTTTCCATTCTTAGTTTTCTCCATCTTATGTTCTCAGTCCGATATTTACACCATTTCTATATATACATGCATAAGTAACAAACAGAAGTGGAGAAAGATTTTACTTATATTATTTACTTACTGTCCATACATGCATACTTTGTTTACTGGTCTTGGTTTTCTAGATTAAAATTTTTGATCACAATCGTTCCCATTTCAGACTTGTAAAATAAATCTTTCTCCTTACATATGAACAACTATTACAACCAAATCTTTACAGCATCAAAACAGCAAATGTATAATCATATGTAGAAAATATCAATGTTCAGTCACTGTTTTCATACATAAAAATGAAAGGAAATCTGTAATAAAATCTTCTCACAACACCATCAAGCCGTCACCATCTCTATGAAAGCACAACTGCCCACCACAAAATCAACCTGAAAAGAAAAAGGAAAAAAAATACAGCTATGAGTAGCTAGAAAAGTATGTATAGGTATGTACAAAGTTGAAAGGTTTCAAAAATAAAAGAGAATGAGTGCAACAGAATCGAAACAGATATATCTATGTATATATCAATGAACAGAGAAGAGAATCAAATCTTTAGACCAAATTTATACAGCATTTGAAACAGCTAAACCTAAAACAGGGTGATGTACAGCTAGAAATCTGTAATAGGAACAGCTAAAGGAAACCATATACATGCATACCATCAATTGGAAAACAGCTATAAATTTATAGAATCGAAACAGATTTTCATATATATATATATATATATATTCAAAAATCTTTTGTACAAACAAGAAGTTATCATCTACAGTATGGATTGACAATACAATTCAAAAGTTGTATCTTTCAAAGACAAGACCATACGAATTAAACAATACACAGTTCATCTAATCCTATAGGAACAGTTTGGATTGTGCAGGATTGCACATGGGAAATCCAATACAAATCTACACCATTTGCCTACTATGTGTCATACATCCATCAGTGGTTCCATCATAATACCACAATATCACAGCACAACCGAAATGAAAAGAGAAAGCGCCTAAAGATCTAGGCACAACTATGTCTATAACTAGGGTGTAACAATTCAAAAATCACAGTGATCATTTCTAGTATAAATATACAAGCAGAGTGCTGAAGTTGCGACAACAAACCATATCAACACAGTAAAGGGAAACCGAAATCAAATTCCAAAAAGAAAGAAAAAAACTGCAGATAAAATTTTTGAAAAATTACTTATCTGTTTCGAGATTTGAGGTTCGGCCTCGATCTCGGTCTGGAGCTCATGAACTTCTGGAAGAAGTGGGTTTTGACAGTAGAATTCGGTGGTCCTCTGTGGTAACGGCGCAGAGCTGGGCTGAATCGAGGCAAAGGAGGGTCATAGTGTAGGGTTGCCGGAACCTAGAAGACGTATGGGAGGCGCCCGATCTTCGATGAAGGGACGGAGGCGGTCTTGCTTCAAGAAGGAAAGAGGATCGGATTTAACGGCATGGTAGGGTTTTGATTTTCTAAAATGGAGGCGGCGGATGTTTTGTGTGGAAAAGAGGATCCGATAGTTTGTGAAGGGAAGAGGGTTTCAAAGTCCTTATGGGAATAGAAGGGGAACGGGCTGGTTCAGGGGATGAACGAACAAAGAAGGGTAAGGCCTAACATTTATTAAATTAAAGTTTGATAATCTTAATGTTCTTTAAAGTCTTTAACCAAATTATTGAATAACGGTGTTGATTGTAGCATGGATAATCTACAAGAAACAACAAGTGAACAAAAGAGAAGGAGCAGAAAGGATTTTCGGCGGCCTAATTAGTGAGGTCAATAACCTAAAGTCATTTATTCAAAAGTAATACATAGTTAATAAATAATTTATTAAAACGATTATTTTTCGATACAAATGAATCAACGATTGTGGAGGGATTTTGTCTCGGCCGATCTACTCCGAATTAAATAAGGTAGTTAAGATTTAACCAAGTGATTAATGAGTTAGTTATTATTATTAATCATTAACATAAACATGTTATCACAGTCGGACAAACAAGGTGTCCTTGGAATCGCATTAACAAGCGAAGTATTATGGATAAATTTGGGCAGTAACTGGAATCAACAGAAATTTTCTGTTGAATTAAACACCTGTTTAATTTAACCGGAAACTGAACCGTTTTGGCGACAACAGAAACAAAGTGAGTTAAACTCACTCAGCTACTTCCCACTTATATTTTATAAGTTGGGTTTTTATTCTCGTGTGATATGGTTACTAATGTTTTTGACTGGTTGATGATATATTCACATATCGTTTGTACTAATGAAATTAAACGTCGTTTAATTTTAGTAAAAATAAATTGTTAATTTTAACAATTGATTCCAATTGAGGTAAGGTACCTTATTGTTCATGTTTATAAAATAAACGTGTTTTAATAAATGAATTGTTGGGATTGATTGTTGTGGTTGATATTGAATTGTCGTTATAGACTGTTATGGGACCATTATAGAATTGTTTTGATTTGATGGTTGAATACTGACCTGAAATTCACCATTTGTTTGGTTTAAACCAATGGGTACTATTGGTTGAGTGATTGGCAGTACATGGCCTATGAATTAACTGGTTTATAAATATCTCGATCTACCGTCAGGTAAATCGACGAGATAAATTTATTAAATTTATTTTATAACTGAAAATAGATTTTTAAATCTATTATTTGAATTGAAGTTTGTAAAAGGAGAATAAATATTTATTATTTATTAATTGAGTTTATCAATGGAATTTTAAATAACTTTATAAAGGAAATTTCTGATATTTATCAGATTTTTAAGTAAATGAGCAGAAATTTATTTAATGTTATAAATTTGAATAATCATTTTTGAGGGATAAATAAAAGGGAATTCTAAGCAAAATGCAAGAGCTTAAATTAAGTAAAAAGGAAAGTGATAATAAAAGGGTTATATAGAACCATGATTTATAAAGGAAATTAATAAAAAGGAAATAAGGTGTAAAGGGTTAATAAATGTTACTTAATAAGGGAATTAAGTGAAATTTATGAAATAAGACTTTAAGCGAAAGGCTTAAAGGTGAATGTGGTAAGTAATAGGATTTTAACAAAAATCCAAGTGGTAAGACGTATCGTTTAGAGAAGTAAAAGAGGAGCGTGATATTTTATTTTTCTTAATCAATGAATTAAGAATTTTGGTTATGCTCGAGATGGAAGATTTCAAAGATAAAGTTTTATAAATATATTATAAATAAAATAGCAAAATGAGGTGTATTTGATATTAAAAGGAGTTCGGTTTTTGAATTACAACTGATGTCTATCTAAAGATAAGATTGTTGTTGATCAAGGTCTGAGAGGTAAATAAATACCCCAACTTTAACGACTTCGGGAATATCTGAGGATGTTATTAGTGTGTAATGGGAAAGTTAAAATGATATTTCCGAGGTTAAAGGAAATTGAAAAAGTAAAGTTTTGAGAATAATTTAAACTGAGAGAATAATAGTTGGTTATTTTCAAGTGATAAAATAAAGGAGATTTCATAATGTTGTTTCACTTGAAATAAGATGAGTCATTTTCCAATATGGTTAATTAGAAATAAAATAATAAATGGGTTTGAAACGATAGCCGAATAAAGAATTGAATATGATTATTGAATATTTTCTTACATATGAAAGTGATGACCTTACGTTAAATAAGTTATATTTGAGATGGTGAAATATTTAAGAGTTTAAGATTAACTATCGTTAATCGTTTCTAAATTAAAGAGGCCATGTAGTACTGGTACTGAACTGGTAAACTCATATTATTCTCACAATTATTTATTTGGTAGTTAAATCACCGGCTATCAAAATATGACCCATACGATCATTGGTACGGAAAGACAGGGATCGAATTTATATTCGAAAACCATTCCGACTAGCGAATACGTGAAAGAAGATTATTTAAGATGGAGAAATTGAAGACCGTTGATATTCATGAGCGGAGGAACTACTGATTTGAATTTCTCTGGTTTAGCGGCCGGAGATATTTCAACAGTGATGTTATCGTGATTGGAATCTACGGATTACAAGGACTACTCGCTACTGATCTATATGGTGATTCCTGGGATGCAGTAGGAGGGTGCCTTCGGTTCATCCTGTTCCTGGATGACTTGTATGGACGAGTGTCTGACAGAGAATTTCCAAAGGGGATTACGTACGTTGATTTCTTCGAACGTACCATAGTTGATGGCGGAGAAATGGTTTTCTCTAGCCAAATAACTAGAGTATTTATGTGGACGTCAATTAGTGATATCCAGAGGATCTAACGATGTGGCATTCAAAGTGAATGGTGGCCAGATGTTCTGGAGGAAATTCTAGCCTCAAGCCTCATCAACCGGGAGATGACAAAAATCGGGCAGGCAGCTTGGCTATGTGGATCACTCCCATTAAGGTGTATAATCACCAATCTAGATAAATTCCATTTGTTTCTTTAATCTATATTCAATGTTGTCCCTTTTCGGGAGGCAGTTGCTGATCCTAACCGTCAGTGATATACATTCAATACACTCAAACAAAATGAGTGGTCGGTCATGTGTGGGCTGGGTTGCAAGACGTTCTTGTTGAACCCAGTGTATTTGTCTCTAGAGATACACAATCGGCAGGTGGTCCCATACCTTGTCAGAGTTGGAATCCAATCTCTAATAAACGCCTATGGTTTTGATTGTATACTATATATGTGGAGCGTGAGATGCAAGCATTCCACTAGATTGTTATTCACTTGTATTTAGACATTATTATAATATCAGAAAAGATATTGTTTTCAAAACTGTTTTGGGGTATCATAAGGTAAAAACCGTCCGTGTTTATGTGTGGATTTGGTCTTAAGATTATCCTTTTTCTTTGAAAAGATTTTGAACTTTAAAATCAGGATTGGATGATTTATACTTAATACTGTGCGAGTTTATCTCACTCTGGTTCACCAGACTGACCCGGTGTTTTGTAAAGGCTCGGGTTAGCCCGGGTTTGCAGGTTCAGGTTATTGAACACTACGAAAGGCATGCTGGAGAAGTCCAGACATATTTAGTGTTATTCTGCTGTGTTGTATAAGAGCAGACTATTATAACTGTCCAGGTGTGTTGATGTACTATGATGATTGTAAGTTTTATTTAAAGCTCTCAATAAAAATTTATTTCTATATTATATTTTGTTCCGCTGCAATATGAGACTCTGTGTTGTGTTGATTCTTCTTCTTCTATTCTTATATTTCTTTCTTATTTCACCCTCTAACTTCTTTCCATAAATGTTCCAGTGTTCTCGGCGCTTTGGAGGATCGGCATGAGATATGGTAAGGTATTTATGTCGATTTTCAGGACCGAAAACCCTGGGTCGTTACATTGGGTTGGCTACTATCCTAGCCAGAGGCATTTGAATCAAAAGATGACGATGGAATTGGATTCAAGGCATTAAGGCACACGCTTTGGCTAAGTTAGGGAGATTTCTATGAAAATTTTGTTTGCACTTCCATTGTGCACACCAAAATACTGGTGAAAGATGCAAGAGAATAAGAGGGTCGACTTTTATACCTTGGGTACGGTTTGAGGGGCGAAGTGACGAGAAGAATTTTTTTTATTGGTTTCAGTTAAGTTCATATAATATTGTGTGCAAAATGAATGAAGGGTTCACATTCATTACTAAAGCTCGCGGGTTGTTGTTGTGTATTGGGGAAAGGAGCCTCGAGTTCATTGAAATGGTAATGGAGTTGATGAGAGTTGTAAGTGAAGAGTGTGTGTGAGTTTAGTTTGAATATAAGTGAGAAGGTGATGGAGAAAGGTTGGAAGGATGGCAGGAACAGGCTGAAATGGCTGGCGTGTATTCGGGTGGAAGAAGAATGACAGGATGAGGAACGTGTAACTGGTAATCACGTGTTTTAAGCAGAATTAATCAATGCCTTAATTATATAATTTATTTTTAAGTTAAAAACCATGTGTACAAAAACTTGTAAGATTAATATCTTATCCATACTTTATCAGAATTCCACAAAGTTAGATCTGTCAGGATCGTATGATCGCAGGATACACAATGAAACTACTTTGGAACCATTTGGTGCATGTTACAATTTATGGAGAAATTGAATGCCTGATTCGAAACAACGGATGTTAATCGTAATTTAACGATAAACGAGTAAGGTGAGTAAACTCACTAACTCCGATCAGTTCTAAAATTTTATAAATGTTATTTAATGTTGATAAATGATAATCGATTGCCATGTGATGATTGTTTGGATGGATTGCTTATAAATTGGTCAAAATAATATATACATACAATTATATATACACAACGTTGATTAAATGTTGATTCCATTTATTATAATATCTCACATTGATGTGGAATTGGTGTTATTATTGTTGATTAACATCTGTGGATGCAGGGAAAAAGATTGGAGGGATCGAACTGGATTCCTCAACAATTATACTGTTGTTTTTCATATATTATGTTATATGATGTGACCAATAATCTATGGCTGATTATTGTGTGATGGGGTGTTGAATAGCATTAACTTTGTAGTTGTCGGTGTTTAAATACCGTAAAATATATTGGGAAATGATTTGGGGTTTTAAACGGGAAAAATCAATTTTAAAAATAGTAATTGAATTTCGATTGGGCCAAAATATATGACTTGTTTAAATTATATAAAAACAAGTAATTTGATTTATAAACAATATTTATAAATGGAATAAAGTAATTATTAGAAAAAAATTATGAAATATAAATTCAAGAATGAATCTATAAAAAGGGAAATGCGAAAATGTTTGAAAGGAAAACAATAGAACTATTTCGATGCTCGAAATGCATATTGAATGGAAATAAATCCATGAAGATTTATAATTAAAATTCGACTATGTCAAATGTTAGCTAAATAATTTATTTTTAGAATTTATATATAAATTAGGAATTGGATAAGATAATTAAGATTTGGTCTAGATTCAATAGATTATAATAGAATATGAAGTCGAGATTTAATTATAAACTTGATTTATAATTAACAAGAAGTTTACTTGGATATAAACTTACGAAGTGGAATATAAATACACGTGTATTAAATAACTTGATAAATAGGAATTTAACATGTAATTGTATTTATAAATATAAATCAAGTTTAATTTGATAAAACGAGTTTAGCTTCGATAAAGGAATATTATTTACGTTTTAAAGTGAATAATGATTTAAAAGCAAACACTTTGTAGATTAAATGGGTTATAAAAAGGAAATTGATGAATATTTGATGTGATAAATTCAAATATGAATTTAGAAATCAAGTTAACCAGAAACGGTGAGTTTATTCCACCGTTCGGGATGTTGTTTGAATAGAGAGTATTTAAAAGTGTGTTATATATTGGAATTCGATTCTATCAAATTTAGGAAAGTACCATTTACTTCTAGTTATAATCAAGATTTATTTATTTATCTAATTAATTAATTATTTGTTTATTTATTTAAATAAAAGTTATATTTTGAAATTGAATATTTCAAAAGCAGAGATTATAATGTTATCGTTATAATCAAAGGTTTCCGTAAAGAAGTGGATTCGTAAACTGAATAGAGAGTTGTGTAAAAAGTTTTGTAAATAAGAAACTAAGAAACGGAGTTAAGAACATTAAATACGGTCTGGAAATTAGTTACGTTGAATAGTTGTCTGAGTATCGATCTAACGTTGGTTTTGACCTTTGGGGTTTATGCTTAGGGAATTGTTCTCTTACTAGTTTACGGTTAGGGACTGATGGTTGTGGAAGGTTAGTAATGCGGGAATGAGAAATGGAAATGTTTTCCAAATATAATTAGTGTATATTTTCTAAATATAGAAAACAAGAAATTGTGGATATGGAAATGTTTTTCCGTGAATCGTGAGAGACTAAAAGGGTTAAAGAAATATGGAAAATGGGAGATTAAGGAATGAATAAATTAATGATTAATTAATTCAAAGGGGTTGAATGTTGATAAGTGATTGATCGGTGTAATTTCCATTCGGAAATACGACCGTTGTTTGTATGCATGTATGTTTCCTTTGATAATTAAATAACTGACTATCAAAGTGTTTGACACTTTTTCCATTGTCAATACGGAGAGACCGGGATCAGATTTATTATCCGAAAACCACTCCGCATGGGCATTAGCGTTGTGAATCAAATATGATGAAGATAATTGAAGACGTAGTTTGTGCAAGAGCTGTTCTAGTGATCCTAGGTAGAAATTGCCTAAGATGGATTTACAGAATAGTGCCTTCGGTTTGTCCAGTCCGAGGACAACGTGTATAGATTATTGTCTGATAGTGTATATCTAATACATCACGTAAGTTGATCGTTTCAAATGTATTTACGTTGGTGGCGGAGAAATTCATTTCTCCTATCTTTATACCGTGATATTTTTAGGGAAATCAATTTGTGATTTGGTAGGTATGACGATGTGGCATTCATAGTAAATATAGATGTGAACTGTATATTAGTACGTTATGACCTCAAGCCTCATCAACTGGGGAATGACAAAAACCAGGCAAGCATCAATTCTTAGTGGGTCGCACCCAATTAGAGTATATTGTCACCATCTAGAGAATATTCATGTTTGTTACTTCTTTCAATTCTGTATCTCCCAGGAACGGTTATGTTGGTATACCAATCGTAAGTTGATAATATATTCGGAACATTCAAGCGAAATGAATAGCCGGTCATGTGTGGCTGTGTTACAAGATGTTCTTGTTGAACTCGTGTATCGCTTCTAGAGTACACTGATCGGCAGGTGATTCCATACCTTGTTATATTTGGAAATCCATTACCCAATAAGAGCCCGCGGTTTTTTATTGTATATTATATATGTAGAGTGTGAGGTGAAAGCGTTATGCTAATTGTTATTTACTTGATTTAGACATTATTATAATATAAGATAAGTATTGATTTTAAGAAATATTTTGGGCCATCATAAGGTAGAAACCATCCATGTTTATGTGTGGATCAGCCTTGTGATTTTCCTTTCTTTGAAAAGGATTTCGAAAAGTAAAACCAAAATGATTAGAGTTTACTCATACCAGTCACATGACTGAACCAGAGTTTATTTTGTTTTGTTTTCCCTAAACTCTTAGGTGCCCAAATTTGTACTGGCAGTCAAGTAGTCGGGATTTTTCAGATATTTGGAGGTGCTCAGGGTAGGAAGCTTCAAAGCTAGATATATAGAGAGAGTTTATTTCCACTGTGATATACCTATGATGTACCCTGATAATGTGTGTGAGTATAAATACAGTTTTGTATTTCAAAGTTATGTTATAAAATATATTTTATTCGTTCTGTTGTGATATTCGCGTTTACTCTAATTTTGTATGTTGTGATATTCTTTTTCTTCTATTCTAACTTTCTTTCCTTCTATTTCTCACCCTCTAACTTCTTTCTATTAATGATCCGGTATTTCCGATGCTTGAATTGTCAACATGGTATATTGTGTTGATTTTCAAGGTTGAAAATCCGTGTTCGTTACAAAAGCCATCGAAAACACCAAATGAGACAGCAATGTTGAGAGTGCAGGGATTCACCTATATTGTCGTACGTTTGCGGTGGTGCAAATAACGGCCAAACTCACACAAACTCATAACCGAGAGCACTAGTAAAGCACATATCACTATGGCATGGACATCTCCATTGCCTGAACAATATTGCTTAGCCAAACTTCCAAGGGATAAATAATATACTCATAATAGGATGCTAAAAAAACCCAAAAAAACTGCAAGTTGAGGATTCCAACAAGTCGAGTCGCCAGAGGATATTCAATATCCAGCTCCATGAAATGAACCAACACAACCAAACGGGAGGATCACGAGTTAAGGGAGTCGTGAGTCAAACCATGATGCAAGAAGTTCCTGCTCTCCGAAGAAACACCCCGCTAGGTACCACCTTGTAACAACCCGGAATTTCTGAACCGATTTAAAATTTACTTAAATCGAAGTTAAAACGTATAAATTTATTTTACTTATAAAATGAACTCGAAATGGCGCGGTAGTTCGAAAATTCGATTTTAAACTTCAACTGAATATACAGAATTCAATATAAGTCAGAATTTAATGAAATAAGAAACGTTGGAATCTGTTTAACAATATCTTTCTAACAAGTGTAAGAAACTAAGTTATGTCCAGTTTAAAATTAGAAATAGTCGCTATGGAATTTATTTAAATTTTAATATATATATAAAGCCCTTCAAAATAGCCATTTTGCAAACGACCTCCGTTTTTGACAAAACCACTTTTGTTGGATCTGAAACATCAAATTATAGCCAGGTTTAAAATTTCAAAATTTTTGTAATTAATATGCGAGCATAGTAAATTTGAACGTGTTTTTAATTTCAGTTCAAAATTTAATTGACCAGTTAAAAAGGCCATTTTTCAAATGGCCTACAAATATGACGAAATTAATTTTGTTAGAGTTGTATCATCATAACATAGCAAGATTTCATTATCCACAATTTTTGGAGTCAGTATGTGGGCCTGGTAAATTAAAATGTACGTTGAAATTCAATATTGAATGTGATATTAATTTATATTTTAATTTTGATAAAAACTGATCAAAACAGTCGAATTGGCTTATGAAAATATCCCATTGTGTCCGGAATAGGGGTAGTTAGTTAGAAACGACAGTCGTTGGGTTTGATTTGGAGTTCGGATCGATAAACAAGAATTTTTGGAATTTAATATTATCAAAAATATCTATTTAACCCTAGAATAAAAACCCTAGGCCAATCATAAAATCCGCCGCCCCCAAATAAAATGGATGATCCAAATCGCCCAAACCTTTCTCCTCTTCGTCTCCCAATCTCTTCAGTAATTCGAGAAATTTATAAAACGAAAATTGTAAATCTCCCCATGTCCTTCTGATCTATATGGGTATGATGGGGTTTAGGGTAGTGGATCTTAAGATCTGGGCATTCAAAGCAGCCAACTTCGAGTGCGTTTTTTGAGAAGTAGGGGGTTCGAGCCTGGCTCTACGGCCGGCGGTGGAAGGGGTTGCCAAGCCGCGTCGAGGGAGGGTCGGCGACCAAGTTCCGGTGCTTTAGGCGACAAGCGGTGGACAGATATCTCAAGTCGACGACGGTCCGGAAAAAACGAAGAGGAATCAACAGCGTATATTTTTTTTACGTTGATAATTTAGTTAATTAAGTGATTAGGGATTTTTAATTATAATTAAAATTGTATTAACTTTAATCTGTCGTATCTTTTTCATATGACAACGGAATTCAGCGAAACAAGTTGCAATGCGATCGTGGCAACAAACTCTACAACATGGAGCTGACTGGAACAAAAACGAAAGCTACTGCAGTTTTTTAATGAAATTAAACACTCGTTTAATTTTATTAAAATAAATCATCCATTAAAGAATAATGGAGTGGAATTCAAAGTGAGAATTCTCTCACTAAAATTTTGTACAATTATTTATTTTTACAACTTCACGTATATTGTTTGCCAGTGACTATAATGTCTGTTTTGTGGTCGATGATTGTTTACGGTTTAATGTTATTATTATTAAACTATGATTATAAATAATTATAAATACTAAACCGTGATTATAAATAATAAATAAATTCACTTGGACTGTGATGTAAACCCCACACGGGTATTGGAACGATAATTTTACTCATCGCCCAATTATTGTTGATGGTTGAAACCCTACATGGATCTGGGGATGATAATTTATTCACATCTCCCCTGGATTTAATTGTATGTCAATCGATGGATTGATAGACTGTGATAAGCGTTATTTAAATATTTAATGCTTATACAGTTGTAAATTGCGCTCTGGATGTGAATTGATTATTTAATATTTGTTTATCATTATTTTTGAATACATGCTATGTACGGAATCCATATAAATAAAATTATATGGTAATTTATTGAGTCTGATTCCAGTTCAAAAATAACGAATATTTTAAAATAATATTCAGTAAAGAATCGAAATATGATTTTGATGTCCTATTTTGAATGGACACAAAAATATTCATATATGAAGCCGAATTAAGTAAATATACGCCATTTTTAACTCGAATGGTTTTTTATATTGATTTTATTCATTTTATAATGAATATCGAAAATAATTGATTTCAAAATCTAATATTTAGAAAATATTATCATTTTAATATTATAATGATATGCAATATTCAATTTTGATCTAAAATTGAAAATAAATTTGAAATCATTTTAAAATGAATTTATAAACGATTTATAAAATACGTTTTAAATGGAAATCGACAATATATATATTATATATATTTAATGGCTTGAATGGAACCCGCCACACAACAATCGTACGCGAATTTCGATCATTAACTTCAAATGGACGTAACAGGTGATCAAACTGTCGGATTCTCCTAAAACCAGAACCATTGGATTCATATCAAAAAGGGCTTTCGAATGGTAATAAGATATTTGAAATCTAACGGTTAAATTTTAAAATATGTCCAAATTAGTTTTGGAAAAGGTCATTATGGATGCAGTTTGGTGGCCGTTATTGGAAACCGATTGTAAAGGCCTTAATAAAATTGTGGAAAAATTGTGCAAAATCATAATAAATGATCTGGAAAGATTCTAGATGATAAATTCCAAGTTTTGAAAAGATAAAAATATATTTTTATCGAAATGAACTATTTATTAACTAGATTAAAAATCTGATGGTTTTTAAATTAATAAACTGGATTTGCAAAACGTTTTTAAAATGACCAAAGTTTTCCAATGTATGAATTGGAATGGATTTGAGTGGAAATAATCTTCGGAATATTTTGATATTGGATTCCGTGATTATATGGATATTGTTAAGGAATTTGGAAGATATAGATATCTTTATTCCCAATACGATATCCGTTAGTTTCAGAATTTGATATTGAATATAAGCCAATATTAATTTCTATTCAGAGCCTTGTATTTGATATCAAATTGGATTTTGGATTTGTCGTGAATGGTGTCTTAAATAACACTGTTCTTAAACCCAGTTGAGAAAAGAATAAATATTTTAATTAAGATTTAGAGAAGTTTACCAATTAATTAATATTTAATAGGAATTGAATTAAATTTGGAATTTTGGGTTTATCGTGAATTGTGTTTTAAATAACATTTGTTCTTTAACCCAATTGACGGTGAAGATATGATTTGGAATTTATATTCTTTTAATTAAGATTAATGGAATTTTCCAAAGTAAAGTTTTCCACTTTAATATATAAAATTAGAATTGAATGGAATATGATTCTTAATAACCGAGATGAGCTTATATGAATGAAGACCGTTACTATATATGGAATTTAAAAGGCTTTTTCGTTATTCCATTTATATTATTAGTCTGATATGGAAATTCATATTGATTACGACTAATAGGATTTCCGTGTAGATTCCATTATGATGGAAGATGGTTTTGGGTTCATTATAAACGATGTTTTAAATAACATTTGTTCTTAAAACCCAATTAACAGTGAAGTTAAGATTTGGAATTTATAAATCTTTATTCTAAGATTTTATGGAAATTTTCCAAAGTAAAGTTTTCCAATTCAATAAAAGAAATTGGAATTAAATGGAATTCGATTTTAGTGATAATCGAGATGAGCTTCTGTGAATGAAGACCATTACTATATATGGAATTTAAAAGGCTTTGCAGTTATTCCATTTATATTATTAGTTTGATACAAAAATTTATATCGATTATATTTTGATCTGTTTTCCGTGAAGATTCCATTTTGATGGAAGATGATTTTGGGGTTTATCGCGAATTGTGTTTTAAATGACATTGGTTTTTTAACCCAGTTCAAGACATGATTAATTTTCCTAAAGTTGAATACTCATTAAGTAATGATTTTGGAGATTAAAACTAAGTGGAGTTTTAATGAATCTTTAATTGGATTGAAATGAGAATGAGGTAAGTAAATTCCAAATTCAATAAATGTTCGAGATGGAGTTCCACCAGTTTTACTCCATGCGATAGTTAAATCTTTAATTACATTTGAACGAGAAATGGTAATTAAATTTATCGATAACACACTGGGTGTTAGATATGGAGTATTTCCAGTTTTGCTCCATGGGATGAATAGGTTGGGATTGGATAATAAAATAAATGATTACGCTGGTAAGGTTCGCTAATCCCGACTAGTTGATAAACCTTAATAGGGTTTAAGTTAAGAAAATATATTAAAAACCTTTTGAAATGATTTCCAAGAATAATCGAATAAAAGAATATTCTGGATTGGAATGAGACGTATAATGTGTTATTATAGCACTTGATTTTAAGATACACAAGTTATTTGTTAAAGCCAGGTTTAACCCATTCCGAATAACTGATATGACAATTAAAAATTGAAGATATTGAAGATGGCGGTTGAGGATCGGCGATCTTCACATCGAATGGATTACTACAGATGCCCTGGATTTGGGTAGCTCCTATGAAGAGGTTATAGTGGTAGTTGTCTAGACGTACTTGTTGATTGTACGGATATGCGAGGGCCTCTTTCCTTTATTGGACATATGGGACGAGGAATAAGATGCCTCCTATTTCATTTAGACCGAGAACGGACTTGCAAATGGATGGTGTGTCTGACACTGTATTTGTTGATCTCTGCTAAATATATATCTGTTTGGTGGTGGAGAATTTATTCGCTTGCTTAACACCCTTCTCTGAGACGTACAAGCTTAGAGGTTATATATTGGCAGAAATCAATGATATGGTATGGATTGACAATGTGGCATGCTGAGATGCATGGATCAAGGCTTTTGTTGAAAAGCAGAGCCTTGTGGTTGATGATCAAAGCACAGCTTTAAGTAGCGCAGCTTTTATGTAGCGTTAATTCACGAGCCTCACACACCGGTATGATGGTGAACTGATGGTTAGATCGATATACTTTCGAGATGAGGATGAGCAACCTACGGGTTGAGGACGAAAACTTTTAGGGTTGTCATGGATTCGGTCGACCAAGCTATGCTGGGTGTGTTTGCTCCACTCCTAGTACGGATAGGGCACACCCCTCGATTCCCAGAAGGATAAAGTAAGTGGTGTTTTCCAATGACCTGGACTTAAGTCGCAGTGATACTCGGTTCCTAGATATTGGGAGATGTGCATTACGGTGTTTTCCAATGACCTGGACTTAAGTCGTTGAGTATTGCACTATGTGATCGATATTTCGAATCAGCAGCCATCATGATGGAAATCCAACTTTCTAATATGAGCTTTGCGGTCTTATTTGTAAACCTATATTGGCGGGATAGTGGCATGGCATGCTCATGTCGTCTAGGATTAATACATTTACTTTTGAAGTTGATTTCTTCACATATAGTAATAATAAGATAAATATCGCGTACCAAGCATATTTGGCTATTATAAGGTAAAACTCTATCCTTCGGCTTGCGTTGCATTGTGTGATGGGACCTGAGTCTTATAATAGCTTCATTTTTATTTTATTTAGCACTGCGAGTTTTGTTTTAAGGTATTCATGTGGAGTAAATCCATTCGATGTCATACGGCATGATTCCTTGATTTACCTAACTTTAAAATAAAGTAATAATTGTTTTAGTTCTCACACCAGTCCCATGACTGACTCAGAGTTTCTTATTTCTACCTGAACTCTTGTTGCACATATTTTCCACATGGGAAGTTAGTAGTTTTGGTTTTCGCAGACACTTCTTTTCCCAGGATCCTGGATTACAACTGGAGCTCTATTCGGAAAGTTTTGTATCCGTGTATTTCTTTCAGTTGTGGTAGTTGATGTTCTCCACTGTACATTATATTTACGTATATATTTTCTTTTGTTTTGTAATTTTAATCTCTGATATTTTTCTGTTTAATATTTATTCATACTCTTATATATTCTTGTACTCTGATGTAAATTGTGTAATAAGCAATGAAATGTTTTATTGTCTATGTTCTAATGAGTCATGTTCTCAAAACAATCCGGACTCCTCCGTCTCTTCGGGGATGGGAAAGTTCGGGTCGTTTCAGTTGGTATTAGAGCTTTGTTTTACAAAGCACGAATATAAGTCACATTAGAACAAAACTAAAGAATTCATCGAAGGTAGGATTAGTAACATCCTATAAGGATGAATCGTTCGAGATAGGGTTAGTAATAACCTAGAATGAGTTTGAAGAGGATTATTTATAAAAACGAAATTTGTTTTGAAAAGTATATCTTATTATAAGATTTAAATATTTTATTTTATATTGAATTTGGACTATCGATTATAAGAAGATTTTGCATATACGCCCTGCAAATGTATATTCGAAGTCTCAAATATACTGGATAGATATAGAATCACACTCTAGTCGCTCGGAGATGATTCTGATGATTTTCATGACATCATCAGCATTTATGTTTGAATTTCGAAAGTGGGACATCTATATATTTCCAATTGACTGGTGTGAGAACCAAAACTTAGTTAGAGTTTATTATTTGTGATTTGCCATTGAAAATATGATTTTAAGTATATTAAGGTTATATATTTTAAAAGGTAATCAACTAATTGATTGCTGGTTGTGATGTGTGATTATTAGTTTAACTAATAAAAATATTAGAATGACAAACCAATATAACAATGAATGATAAGTTAAGCCAAATCGAGTCACATATTGAACTGAATTGAAAATTGATTTGAATTGGATACATGTATATATATATGTGTGTGTGTGTGTGTTTGTGTGTGTGTGTAAACAGGTCATAGCATGGAGGCTAAGAAGAGGAATAAAATTGTATGCCCGACAAAAAGGTACATGTTCACAATATTCATTGGGTTTGATGATTTTATGAGCCGATTGGCAAGCCGCTTGGCTTTTTAATTTATTTTTGTTTGATGAGGTCCCTGTGAGGCAAGTTGTGGTTTTACTGATCAGCCCGTACAAAGGGGGTTATGGTGAAATTTTTCGAAAATTTAGGGTGCTAGCCAAATTTTTGAGAAATTTGAAAATTCTTAGAAACTAAAAAGTTGAAGAATGAAAGCCAGAATGAAAGCTGAGTTGGTTAGTTAAACAACTTTCAGCTCTATTCCTATTCGAGGATGAAAAGATTTTAAGTGGGGAAGAATGTAACAACCCGGAATTTCTGAACCAATTTAAATTTTTTTTAGCTATTTTAACGGGTTTTGAATATTTAAAATGATTTATTTTGAGAATTAACAATTTAAAATTTACTTAAATCGAAGTTAGAACGTATAAATTTATTTTAATTATAAAATGAACCAAAAATGGCGCGGTAATTTGAAAATTCGATTTTAAACTTCAATTGAATATACAAAATTCAATATAAGTCAGAATTTAATGAAACAAGAAACGTTGGAATCTGTTCAATATTTTCTTTCTAACAAGTGTAAGAAACCGCGATTTTACTTTATAAATTGTAAGTTATTTCTAGTTTAAAATTAGAAATAGTCGCAATGGAATTGATTTAAATTTTAATATATATAAAGCCCTTAAAAATAGCCATTTTGCAAATGACCTCTGTTTTCGATGAAACCACTTTTGTTGGATCTGGAACGTCAAATTATAGTCAGGTTCAAAATTTCATAATTTTTGTAATTAATATGTGAGCGTAGTAAATTTAAACGTGTTTTCAATTTCAATTTAAAATTTAATTGACCAGTTAAAAAGGCTATTTTTCAAATGGTCTCCAGATACGGTGAAATTAATTTTGCTAGGACCATATCGTCAAAACATAGCAAGATTTCAATTTCCATAATTTTTGGAGTCAGTACGTGGCCCCGGTAAATTAAAACGTACGTTGAAATTCAATATTGAACATTATATTAATTTATATTTTAATTTTGAAAAAAAACTGATCAAAACAGTTGAATTGGATTACGAAACATATCCCATTGTTTCCGGAATGGGGGTATTTAGTTAGGAACGGCAGTCGTTGGGTTCGATTTGGAGTTCGGATCGATAAACAAGTATTTTTGGAATTAAATATTATTAAAAATGTCTATTTAACCCTAGAATAAAAACCCTAGGCCAATCATAAAATCCGCCGCCCCAAATTGAATGGACGATCCAAATCGCCCAAACCTTTCTCCCCTTCGATCTCTCAATCTCTTCAGCAATTCAAAAAATTTATAAAATGAAAATTGTAAATCTCCCCATGTCCACTCGATCTATATGGGTATGATGGGGTTTAGGGTAGTGGATCTCGAGATCTGGCGCTCAAAGCAGCCAACTTCGGGTGCCTTTTTCAAGAAGCAGGGGGTTCGAGACTAGCGCTACGGCCGACGGTGGAAGGGGTTGCCAAGCCGCGTCGAGGGAGGGCCGACGATCAAGTTCTGATGCTTCAAGCGACGTGTGGTGGACGGATTTCTCAAGTCGACGATGGTCTAGAAATAACGAAGAGGAATCGGCAGCACATATTTTTTTACATTGTTAATTTAGTTAATTAATTGATTAGGGATATTTAATTATAATTAAAATTGTATTAACTTTAAACTATCGTATCTTTTTCATATGACAAGGAATTCAATGAAACAAGTTGCAATGCGATCGTGGCAACAAACTCTACAACATGGAACTGACTGGAACAAAAATGGAAGTTGTTGCAGTTTTTGATAAAATTAAAAGCTCTTTTAATTTTATTAAAATAAATCACCCATTAAAGAATGACAGAGTGGAAATCGAAGTGAGAATTCTCTCACTAAAATTTTGCACAGTTATTTATTTTTATAACAGCACGTATATTGTTTGCCAGTGACTGTAATGTCTGTTTTGTGGTTGATGATTGTTTACAGTTTAATGTTATTATTATTAAAACATGATTATAAATAATTATAAATGTTAAACTGTGAGTATAAATAATTATAAATAATAAATAATTTCACATGGACTGTGATGTAAACCTCACACGGGTATTGAAACGATAATTTTACACATCGCCTAATTATTGTTGATGGTTGAAACCCCACACGAGTCTGGGTATGATAATTTATTCACATCTCCAATGAATTTAATGGTATGTCAATCGATGGATCGAAAAACTATGATAAGCTTTATTTAAATATTTAATGCTTATACAGTTGTAAATTGCACTTTGGATGTGAATTGACTGTTTAATATTTATTTATCACTATTTTTGAATACATGCGATATATGGAATCCATATAAATAAAATTATATGGTAATTGATTGAGTCTGATTCCAATTCAGAAATAATGAATACAAAATAAAATTCAGTAAAGAATCAAAATATGATTTTGATGTCCGATGTTGGATGGACACAAAAATATTGATATATGAAGCCGAATTAAGTAAATATGCGCCATTTTTAACTCGAACGGATTTTTATATCGGTTTTATTCATTTTATAATGAATATCGAAAAGAATTGATTTCAAAATCTGATATTTCGAAAATATTATCATTTTTATATTATAATGATATGGAATATTCAATTTTGATCTAAAATTGAAAATGAAGTTGAAATAGTTTTAAATGAATTTATAAACGATTTATAAAATACGTTGTAAAAGGAAATCAACGATATAGATATTATATATATTTAATGGTTTGAATAGAATGCGCCGCGTAGCGACCGTTCGCAAATTTCGACCATTAACTTCAAATGGACGTAGTGGGAGATCCGAGCATCGGATTCTCCTAAAATAAGAACCGTTAGGTTCGTATCGAAAAGAGACTTCAAATGGTAATAAGAGATTTGAAATATAACGATTAGATTTTAAAATATATCTAAATCAGTTTTGTAAAATGTCGCGATGGATGCAGTTCGGTGGCCATTATTGGAAACCGACTGTAAAAGCCTTAATAAAATTATTAAAAATATGGAAAAATTGTGTAAAATCATAATAAATGATTTGGAAAGATTTTTGGTGATAAATTCCAGGTTTTGAAGAGATAAAAATATATTTTTATCTAAATGAACTAGTTATTAACTAGATTAGAAATCCGATGGTTTTTAAATTAATAAATTGGATATGCAAAAGGGTTTTAAAATGACCAAAGTTTTCCAACGTATGAATTGGAATGAATTCGAGCGGAAATAATCTTCAGAATATTTCGATATTAGATTCCATGATTTTAAGGATATTGTTGAGGAATTTGGAAGATATAGACATCATTATTTCCAGTACGATATCCGTTAGTTTCAAATTTTGATATTGAATATAAGCCGATATTATTTTCTATTCAGAGCCTTGTATTTGATATCAAATTGGATTTTATGTTTGTCATGAATGGTGTCTTAAATAACACTGTTCCTAAACCCAGTTGAGAAATGAATAAATGTTTTAAGTAAGACTTAGAGAAGTTTACCAATTAATTAATATTTAATTGGAATTGAACTGAATTTGGAATTTTGGGTTTATTGTGAATTGTGTTTTAAATAACATTTGTTCTTTAACCCAATTAACAGTGAAGATATGATTTAGAATTTATAACCTTTTAATTAAGATTAATGGAATTTCCCGAAGTAAAGTTTTCCAGTTTAATATATTATATTGGAACCGATTGGAATATGATTCGGTAATAACTAAGATGAGCTTTTGTGAATGAAGATCGTTACTATATAAGGAATTTAAAAGGCTTTGCTGTTATTCCATTTATATTGATAGTCTGATATGGAAATTCATATAGATTACGACTGGTAGGATTTCCGTGTGGATTCCATTTTGATGGAAGATGATTTTGGGTCCATTTTGAACGATGTTTTAAATAACATTTGTTCTTAAAATCCAATTAACAGTGAAGTTAAGAATTGGAATTTATAAATCTTTATTCTAAGATTTAATGGAAATTTTCCAAAGTAAAGCTTTCCAATTTAATAAAAGAAATTGGAATTAAATGGAATTCGATTTTAGTGATAACCGGGATGAGCTTCTGTGAATGAAGACCATTACTATATATGGAATTTAAAAGGCTTTGCCGTTATTCCATTTATATTATTAGTATTATACGGAAATTTATATCAATTATATATTGGTTTATTTTCTGTGAAGATTTCATTTTGATGGAAGATTATTTTAGGGTTTATCACGAACTGTGTTTTAAATGACATTGGTTTTTTAACCCAATTAAAGACATGATTAATTTTCCTAAAGTTGAATAATCATTAAGTAATGATTTTTGAGATTAAAACCAAGTGGAATTTTAATGAATCTTTAATTGGATTGAAATGAGAATGAGGTAAGTAAATTTACCAAATTCAATAAATGTTCGTGACGGAGTTCCACCAGTTTTACTCCATGTGATAGTTAAATCTTTAATTACATTTGAACGAGAAATGGTAATTAAATTTGCCGATAACACACTGGGTTTAGATATGGAGTACTTCTAGTTTTGCTCCATGGGACGAATAGGTTGAGATTGGGATAATAAAATAAATTATTACTCCATTAAGGTTCGCTAATCCCGACTAGTTAATAAACCTTAATTGGGATTAAGTTAAGAAAAGATATTAAAAATCTTTTGAAATGATTTCCAAGAATATTTGAGTTAAAGAATATTCTGGATTGGAATGAGGCGTATGATGTGTTATTATAGCACTAGTCGGGATATCATTTCACATTCTTAGGGAAAAGTTCCCATTAATTTTATCAAAGATAAATTCTTTTAAATTTATTCTTTAATCTTCCTTTAGATATCATTTCAAACCATGTTAAGGTTTTCCAAACTAGTCGGGAATAGCGAGCTACACCGAAGTAATTATTTATTTTATTTCCCAATCCCAACCTATTCATCCCATGAAGCAAAACTGGTAATACTCCATATCTAACACCACAGTGTTATCGGTAAAAATTAATTACCATTTCCCGTTCGCCACCAAATCGCGAAGCGAGAACCCCTTATCATGCGTACCCAGCCTACACAGGACTGGCAACATGAACAGGTGATACTCCATCCTCGTTCACTTTAATCTAATTAAAGAGTCACTAAAACTCCACTTAGTTTTAATCTTTAACTGGGTCAAAGAACCGATGTCATTTAAAACACGGTTCACGATAAACCCAAAAACCAATTTAAATTCAATTCCAATTAAATACTAATTAACTGGACAATTTCACTAAATCTTAAGTAAAAGATTTATTCTTTTCTAAACTGGGTTCAAGAACAGTGTTATTGAAGACACCATTCACGACAAACCCAAATCACATTCGATATTAAATACAATGCTCTGAATAGAAAATATATCTGCTTATATTCAATATCAAATTCTGAAACCAACAAATATTGCTTTGGAAATAACGATATAAAATATATCTTCCAAATTTCCTCCAAAATATCTGTATAATCGCGGAATCTAATATCGAAATATTCCAAAGACAATTTCGATTCAAATCCATTCCAATTCATATATTGGAAATTCTGGTTATTTAAAACCCATTTCAGATCCAATTTATTTATTTAAAAATAATTGGATTTTAATTCTAGTTCCAAACTAGTTCATTTCAATAAAAATTTATTTTTATCTTTTCAAATATGGAGTTTTTCATCCCAATTCTTCACAAATCATTTATTATGATTTTACGCAAATTATTGTTATTTTTGATAATTTTATCAAGGCCCATACAGTCGATTTCCAATAACGGCCATCGAACTGCACTTACAGCGACCTTTTCTGAAATTGATTTGGACGTATCTCCAAATCCAACCGTCAGATTTCAAATCTCTTGTATTCGTTAGAAATTTCTTTTCGATACGAACCCAACGGTTCCGGTTTTAGGAGAATCCAATGGTCGGATCTCCCGTAATGTCCGTTCGAAGTCAATGATTGAAATTCACGAACTACCGCGGTGCGGCGCATTCTATTCAGGCCATTATATATATAATATATATATATCATATATATTTCTTCGATTTCCTTTTAAAACAAATTTTATAAATCGTTTCAAATTTGTTTCAAAAACAATTTCAACTTTCATTTCAAATTCAAATCAAAATTGAATTTTCCATTATAAATTCTTTTTACATTCATTTCTATTTGATTTCAATTTAAATCGATTTCAATTCAATTTCAGTTCACTTCCAATTCGATTTCGATTTCCAATTGCATTTCTATTTAATTCAATTTCAATTACAATTCGATTTGAATTCATTTCCATTCGAATTCATTTTATATTCAATTCAATTCGAATTCATTTTATATTCAATTCAATTCGAATTCATTTTATATTCAATTCAATTCGAATTCATTTTATATTCAATTCAATTCGAATTCAGTTTATATTCAATTCAATTCGAATTCATTTTATATTCAATTCAATTCGAATTCATTTTATATTCAATTCAATTCGAATTCATTTTCTTTTCAATTCAATTCGAATTCATTTTCTTTTCAATTCAATTCGAATTCATTTTCTTTTCAATTCAATTCGAACTCATTTTCTTTTCAATTCAATTTTTTTTCTTTTCAATTCAATTTTTTTTCTTTTCAATATTCATTATAAAAACGAATATAATCGATATAAATATCATTTGCGTCAAAATAGTGCATCTCTAATCAACACGACTTTATATTTTTCAATAACTTCGTTATTTTATTCAACAAATGAATATTTATTCTATTCAACACATAATCTATATTTCTTTCAACACATGACTAATCTCAACACATGAGTACTGCCAACACGTGCCTATTTTAGTTATTTAATATATTTTGTAAAATTATGATTTCTATTGTTTAATTTTTAATTAGACTCTAACCGTAAATTAGCAAGAGAGCAATTCCCTAAATATTAACCCCGAAGGCCAAAACCAACATCAGATCAATATCCAGGAGACCACTCATCTTATCTATTTTCCAGTTAGTTTCTAATTTTATATATGATAAAGATGTAAATTTTATTGTTAAACTATTCCGTTCAACACATGAATCTATACTTCTTGATATTCTTTATTTTCCAAATTGGAATGAGGCCCAGTCAATTACCATATAATGTTAATTATATGGATTCTATATAACACATGTATATAATAGCAACGATAAATAATCAACCATCATCCAAAGTGCACCACACAACTGCATAAGCATTAAATATAAATAATGAACGCTTACACAGTCTGCCGACCAATCGATCGACATACAACTAAATAATTGGGATTAGTGTACGCCAAATATCATCCCAACACCCGTGTGGGGTTTTAATCCACACTGAATATTATTTGTGCAATTGGGCGACGTGTAAAATTTATCGTCCCAATCAACGTCCTTCAAATAGGTGTACATAAACAAACCGTCCGGTTCGTAAATGAATATTTATTTATTCACATTCACGTTAAAATTATATTTTTAATGATAAATTCTTTTATTTGAACACATGAATATTTATTTTCAATCACTCCACATCTCAATCAATTTTCACAACACGTCAAACAAACAAACAAGCCGTCCATGGTCTGTGGACGACGGGTGTCGGATGCTGCTAAACACCGTCTGCATCCTAATATATTTTAACTAGAAAATAAGAATTAAAGTGAGAAGTTCTCACCGACTAGCTAAACCAACGCCACGACTCTTCTTATGTAGAATTCTTCGCCGTGCTCGCCTTTTGTCAATTTCATTGTCCGTAGCCACTACATGTATAAAAATCACATTTTTATATTGTTGCTATGTATATAAATTTTCTATTTTTGTACCACTACTTTTTAGATAAAAATTCTATTTTTACACCGCTACTATATAGATAATAATCCTATTTTTATACCATTACTATAGATAATAATTCTATTTTTACATCGCTACTATATAGATAAAAATTCTATTTTTATACCGTTACTATATAGATAAAAATTCTATTTTTACATCGCTACTATATAGATAAAAATTCTATTTTTATAATTCAACATGAATAAAAATCATATTTGTATTCTTCCTATGATATAAAGATCGAATTTTTATTATCTATATAATATAAAAATCATATTTTTACCTTACTGCTTCTATAAAGATAATATTTTTATATCCTCTATTATATAAAAATCATATTTTTAATATCTTGCTACTATATCTATAAAAATCGAATTTTTATTTCGACCTCTAGATAATAAGGATTATATTTTTACTCGCCTAAACATCCTATTTTTTTTTTCTATAAAAATTCTACCTTTTCAGTTTTAAAAATCCTAGCTTTATGTTTTCTAAAAAAAAATACAACTTTTTACTTAAAGAAAATCAAATCTTTAAACCATATTTGATATAAATAGAAAAACTGATTTAAAAATAATGTTAAATACATATAAACTGATTTCAAAATGTGTTTAGTAATTAAAACTGATTTTATAAACTGAAAACTGATTTTATATATGCTAAAATACATTAAAAAACTCAGATTTAAATATATATAAAAACTTACTGTTATTTTCTTCTAGGGGGATGGAGGGCGCTGTGCGTCGGTCAGAGGGGAGAAGGGGTGCGCCAACTCGGTGATGGACAGCAAAGGGGAGGCGCTGGGTTTTGGTTTGGGTGGGGGGTCTCGCGGGTCTCAGTCGGTGCGGTTAGGGGAAGTTTGATTGGGAGATGGAGATGGTGGAGGGAAGGAGCTCGACGGAAAGAGGAGGAGGAAGAAGAAGAAGCGGCGGCGGCGACATAGGGGGAGGCGTGATCGATTAGGGATTTCGTTTTTTTTATATAAAGAACTGACGGGGAGAGAGAAGAAGGAGAAGGGGGTTAAGGTTATATAATTTAATTATTTAATTATTTTATTTATCTCCAAAAAGCAACTTTTATTTTTGACCTCGAAACGAGACCCACCTCCTGTCGTCCATAGCTAATTAACCCCATTTCGAACACAATGGGATATGTATCGTAGGCTGATTCGATCGTTTCGATCAGTTTTCGTCAAAATCAAAATATAACTCTATATATTGAATTTGAACGCGCATTTCAATTTACTGGGGCCACATACGGACTCTTAAAATTCCCGAAAAATATTTTCTAATTTCGTATCGACGATACGGTCCTAACAAAACTAATTTCGCCAAATTCTGAGACCGTTTGAAAAATGGCCATTTTCCAGTCGATTAAAATCAACTGAAACTGGTCAAACGCGTTTTCCTTTGCCACACTCACATATTGATTCGAAAAATTGCAAATTTTGAAATCTAGCAATAACTTGGCATCACGGATCCAAAAAAAGTGGTTTCGTCGAAAACCGAGGTCGTTTGCAAAATTTCCATTTTTAAGGGCCAGAATTCCATAGCGACTATTCTGAATTTTCAACCGGACGTAAATTTTGATTCCCGCTGTGAAATTTCGATTTTTCGGATTCGTTGGAAAGATATTCTCAATTAGATTCAAATACTTTTGGTTTCGCTAAAATCCGGTTTATTTTGAATCCTGTACATTCATTTGAACTTTGAAATCGAATTATCGAACTTCCGCGCCATTTTCAATTCCTTTTATAATTAAAATAAAATATTTATATTCTAACGACGATCTATATAAATATATACGTTCGAATTCTATTCAAAATAATTTCTCGTCGATATTATTTAAAATAATTCATTTTAAATAGTCAAAATTCATTAAAATTGCCAAAATAAAAATTTTAAATTGGCTCGGATTTTCCGGGTTGTTACAATTTTGGATATATGTTTGATGCTTGTATGAACGTATGAACGCTTTTTGTTTTAAAAATGTATCGGTATTGTATAATGTAACTAATGTAAGAAAAACGTTGAACGAAGTCGAATTTAGCACCAAACATTGAACTGAATTAAAAATTTACTAGAATTGCATATATGTACATGTGTATATAATGAACAGGTCATAACAGGGAAAATAAGAAGAGGAATAAAATTGTATGCCCGACAAATAGGTACGTGTTTACTAATTTTCTTTTACTAAAGAATTTATGAGCCTAAGGCTGGCCGCTTGGAATTTTCTTTTTTCTTTTAAAGAGTTTATGAGCCTAAGGCTGGCCGCTTGTCATTTTCTTTTTCATTTAAAGAGTTTATGAGCCTAAAGCTGGCCGCTTGACATTCTTTTTTTTTTTTTTTTGGACAGGTGACGGCCCTGCGTGGCTGGTTGAGGTTTTAAATATCTCCCCGTACAAAGGAGGTTATGGCGAAATTTTTCAAAAATTTAGTGTGTTAGCAAAATTTTTGAAGAATTTGAAAATTCTTAGAAACTGAAGAATGAAAGCCAGAATGGAAGTTGAGTTGATTAATTAAACAAGTATCAGCTCCGTTCCTTTTCGCCGACAAAAATATTTTAAGTGGGGGAGATTGTAACAACCGGAAAATCAGAACCAATTTAAATTTTTTGTTTTGGCAATTTTAATGAATTTTGAATATTTAAAATGATTTATTTTAAATAATAACGACGAAAAATTAATTTTGAATAGAATTAGAACGTATAACTTTATTTAAATCAAAGTTAGAATATAAATATTTATTTTAATTATAAAAGGAATTGGAAATGGCGCGGTAGTTTGAAAATTCGATTTCAAATTTCAAATGAATGTACATGATTCAAAATAAACCGGATCTTAGTGAAACCAAACATATTTGAATCTTTTTGAAAATATCTTTCCAACGAATCTGAAAAATCCTGATTTCATAGCGGGAATAAAAAGTTATGTCCAGCTGAAAATTTAGAATAGCGTTGTTTTCCAATTCTTGGACGTAAGCCACGGTAACATGTTTCCTGGATAGTGCGGATGTGCATTGCGGCGTTTTTCGCATCCTTGCGACGTAAGCCATTGGGAATTGTACTACGCGATAGATCTTTCGAATCAGGAGCCACCAGTATGGAAATCCAAACTTCCAAATACGACATTTTGCGGTTTTCATTATATACTATATATGGGGACATAGTGGGATGGGGCGCTTATGCCATCTATGATTGATACATTTATATTTGAAGTTGATTTCTTCACTTATAGTAATAATAAAAGTTTTGTTTTAAAACGTACTAAGCATATTTGGCTATTATAAGGTAAAACTCTATCCTCGACCGCGTTCATTGTGTGATGGGACCTGAGTCTTATAATAGCTTCATTTTTATTTATTTAGCATTGCGCTGTTTGTTTTAGGCACTAGTATTCTTGGGGGTAAACCCGTTCCGTGTTATACGGCGCGGTCCCTTGATTTACCTTATTTTGAAAGTAAAGTTTAAATAACTGTTTTAGTTCTCACACTAGTCCCATGACTGACCTGGATTTTATTGTTTTAACCTAAACTCTGGGTGCCCCTATTTTCCACACGGGCAGCTAGTAGTTTTGGTTTTGCAGATTTATATATACTGGATCCTGAATTTACAGCTGGAGCTATATTTAGAACGCTCTGTATCCGTGTATTTCTTTCGGTTGTATTTATTATTGTATTTTCCGCTACGCATTGTATTTTTACATTTTATTTCCGCTGCTATGTATTTTAATCTCTGATATTTTTCTGTGTAATATTTATTCATACTTTGAATATTCTTGTACTCTGATGTAAATTGTTGTAAATAGCAATGAAATGTTCTTCTGTTTGTGTCTAATTTGTCGTGTTCTCAAAGCAATCTGCCTTCTTGTTCGGTTTAGGCCCGCCAGGAAGCATGGGTCGCCACGGGTTGCACGTTGATTGCTAATTGTATGTTCAATTGATTGAACAGAATTCATTAATGGTTTAATAACAGTTTAATGAATTGAAGGCTAAGAAACGAATTTATGTATTAGATTGGAATGGAATTACATATGAACTGAAAACTGAATTATTTAACCCTTATTTGGTGTTGGAATTTGTGAATTATACATGATGATAAATGAATGTTATTTTGAATTTCATGTGAATGTTACTTATATGTTGAACTGAGTTGAGTACAGGTAGCCGAAAGCTATGGGGATAGGTTTTGATCGAAATAAATTGAGTAATAACTCAATAGCGCTCGCATAAGGTACGTTTATGCGAAAATACGAAATTTTGGGTTTTGAATTTTGTTTTCCGACCATGTGGTCGATGTATATATATTATTTGTTTCTGCGATATCGTAGATGTCACTCCATACAGGGGAGACTCTGCAAAAAATTTCCGGGAATTAAAGGAGTTGGAAATTTTTGGATATTTTTGAAAAATTATAATGATAATAGTGAATTGGTTTTTCATTTTAAAATAAATTAGATTTTAAATTAAATGGGTTGTAACATTTTTCTTACCTTAGTAATTTCGGGGACGAAATTCTATTAAGGGGGAAAGATTGTAATGTCCCTTTTTTTAGTGATCAAATATCTAATATATTTATTATTTTAAATATTATATTTGGAATATTAATCGTTTTTAATATTGAATTCATTTATTAAAACGAATTTTGAACTATAATTTATATTTAAATTATAAATGAGCTCGAAATGGCGTGTTAGTTCGAAATCTGCGATTTGAACTTTAACTGGATATACGGGATCCGATATAAGTCGGATTTCTGTAAAACAAGAAACGTTGGGATCTTGTTGATGATAATTTTCATATGGAAAAGAAAAATCTGGATTTCGTGTTATAGATTATTAGTTATGTCCAATTCAAATTTTAAAATAGTCGCTATGGAAATCGTTATTAAAATATAACGTTTATCTAATCTATTTACAAGGAAAATTTAAATCATTTAACTCAAAATTGACGATATTGAGTTGTATAATTTATATTTGAAGTTGTATATATATTTTATTTGGATATATGTGATAAAAATAATTTATTATTATTTTATTGAATTATTTGGGAATTTATATAATATTTTAATCCATATTATATAAGCATTAAAAATAGCCATTTTTGCAAAATGTGTCGGTTTTCAATTAAATTCGTTTCATTGGAAGCATATCGTTGAATTATTGTCAGAAAACCAAATTTTGTGGAAAACCGATGTCGTATGTGACTTCGGTGGCAAAAAATGTCTTTGTTTCTATTTAGTTGTTTATATAATTTAGATAGGCGTAATTTTTAACGAATAAACGACTGGCCAAACAAACTCCAAATTTAACGAAATAAGATTCATTGGATCTGATAGGAAGACGTCTAGTAGAATGTCGAGGCCTCATATTTATTGAATTTTTCTGTAAATATAGGTATTTTGAATGCTTGATTTTTCATTGTTATTTATAAATGACTTTTCACAAATGACTTCGGAATACGACGAAGCCTATCCCATTCTGGAATATATTTTTATGCTAGGATTACCTTGTTTTTTCAAAAACAGAGGTTGTATGTAGCGGATTTTAGACGTTCCTTCACGTTGAAGTTTCTAAATAATATAATAATATTAAAATGTTCCACACTCTATTTATACTCAAGGTAATACCCTAATTGGCGGTCAAAGCTAAGAGGCGTGGTCAATCGCTAAAATAGCCGCCTCCACTTTCAATAAGAAGGGCTGAAAAGCCTTCTTCTTCCCTTCAATTTATCTCGAAATCCATTAATCAAATCAACAAATTTCTTTATACAAAAATGATCGGTGCACGGAGGGCTTTGATATGACTGGTCATGATTGAGTTCTGAGCAGCGAGGTGGACGGGAAGAAGCTCGAAACCGCACGTGTTTCGTTAGGTTCTGGGAGTTCATCACCGCATCGGGTGGCATGAGATTCAAGGAGAAGGAAGGGGAGGATCGGCCGCGTCTACTGTAGATGACCGATGATCGTCCGATCAAGCACATAGGTGGTGACGATGTATGGTCTATGACGAAGCTTGTCTGAAGGCAAACGTGAAGAGCAGCGTGAACAATGAAGAGCTGTAGCCTAATTTAAGTTAACTAAAATCATTAGTTAATATAATTAACTTGATCAAGGAGTAATTATAGTTTAAATTAAATTTTGAACAATTACAGGAGTTGCATGGCTTCAGGAATCATAGAGCGGGAAGAGGGAATCAGGAACGAACTAAAAACAAAGAGAAAATGTCGAGCCGAGCCTACTGGTTAAACTTAAAACCAATGGTGCAGGTTATATGAACGCTAAGGAGAATTGGGAGCATTTAGGAAGAAGGAAATAAAGACCTGGAAATAAAAGCATGGACCGTGCACTGAATCGTGGGAACCAACTGTTTTGAACGAGAATTCAGTTGTAACCGGTTTGAATAGTATATTCAAAGTAAGGAGGGTGTGTATATATTGAAATAATGGTAACCAGGAACAAACGTATTGAAGGAGGAATGAGCGAATAGCATGAGGAAGGGTAATCTGACTAGCCATGATTTATATGTTAAAAATAATAATTAGCCTAATTAAACACTCATATTGTAATTATTTAATTCGATTGTTATTGACGAGGGCTGCGTTGGTATATAGGGGTTTCAATCTATACCTGGAGCATGAAGACAAAGGAAGGAGAAAGAAAACTGTCGGCTCATGATTTTCTTATAATCAAAGTAATTAATTGATTCTAAAATAAGTGATCAACAGTTAATTAATATAATTAAAGTTATATTAATTTTAAACATTAATAGTTACTGTATGTCTTAACAGAATTAGACGATTCAAAATATCTTGGAACCTATCAGCAATTACATCATTATCGAGTTGGTTTGGACAGTAGTTGAGACAGCTGAAATTTATAGTTAAATTAAACGATTGTTTAATTTAACTATAGTCTAATTGCTTCAACAGTATATCAAATAAAAGTAAGTTAAACTCACACAGTTTTTATTTTCACTTATATTTCATATAAGTTGGGTTTTTATTATTTGTGTTGCTATAACTGCTAATTGCTCTTGTATGCTGAATGGTTACATATATGTTGTCTGAATTGATTGAGTTGTGTGTTAGTTAATTTAAACCAATTGTTATTTTAACGATTGGACCCAATAAAGGTAACTTACCTTATTGGTCACGGTTATAAAATAACTGTGTTTAATTTAATGAATTGTTTGAATTTTCTAAATTGGTTGTTAATGTTAAATAAATTGGTTGATATTAAATTGCTGTTATTTTATTGTTTTAGAATTAAATCAATAAATTGAATTGAATGATAATTATATGAAGTAACCCATTTGAATGCAGAGAAGAACAGGTTGGAGGAATCCAACCTGATTCCTCAAATATACTGGATGATATTTATTTTCAAATTATCATTTTATGAATTGTTTAAACCCTCTATTTGAATGAATTATTTGATTGTTGACCATTGACTTGAAATTCAACGAATTGTTTTGTTTTCACCAATGGGCAATATTGGTTGAGCAATTGGCGGTAGTTGACCTATAAATCAATCACTTTGAAATAGTGATTTACTGTCAGGTAAATTGATAATAATGAAGTTATGAAATTTATTTTATAACTGAATATAGATTTTTAAATATATATATTATTTAAAAATGAACTTTATAAAAAGGGAAATCAGCCATGTGCGAAACATGTGCCTCATCTTAACTAATGTAACGATCATAACTGAAATTAATTGTTTTTAAGAAACAATAAAATGGGATTATATTATTATTTATTTAATATTAATCGAAGTAAATGGGATTATTTAAAATAAACTATTAATTAATTTAAATGAAGAAACGAGTTAAATTTGATCAACGAGTTAGTCATGTTTTAGAGTTGACCATGTCAACCGTTTAAATTGAAACTAATTATTTAATTAAATTAGTTTGGCCAATTAGAAATGAAATAATTTAGAATATAGTTGTTTAACATAAATAAGATTTTTGAAAGAAATTTAATACTAATTCTAGTTAATGATGAAGTAAATTATTATTTTAATAATAATTTAAGTAATTACTTCTTAAATGAAACACATTTAAGTAAGTAACCAATTTTGAAAAGGAGTATGGTTAAGTTTTGGAAGGAGGTTATGAAACCGAGTTTATAATGAGTTATAAAAAAGATATAAACGAATATGATTACTTTACTTAAGTAGAATAAATAAGATAAAAAGGGTAGATTTTATAAACAAGGTTTATAAAAAGAAATGAGGAGTCAAATCGTTAATTTGAATTGGCAATACTTAAATTAAGATTAATGGGACTGAAATGAGATTTTTGGAAAGGAAAATGGACTGATAAAAGTGATTTGTATTTGGGTTTAGTAAAAGAAGTCTTTAAGCAAATAAAATTTTTTAAACAAATGTTGACTTAACATTTGAATAAAAAGGAATCGAGTAAAAGGGTTTTATATTAAACTGGAAATTAATAAACAAGGTTTATAAGAAGAGTGTGAAGTTAAAACGTTAAGATTAGGTTAACGTTACTTAATAGTGATATTAAGTGGTATGAATTGAAACAAGATTTCAAAGCGAAATGGTTGAATGGTTTAAAAATAAAATAATATAAAGTTAAGATAAGGAATTTCTCGAGATAAAGCAAATAAAGGAAATTTTGGAAAATTATAATAATATGTCCAAAATTAAAAGGGAATGAAAAGTTGAGCTTTGAAACAAGTTTATTCTAAAAGAAGAGGTGTTGGATTTGTTTTCAAATAATGAAACAAAAGAGAATTCGTAACGTTATTTTACGAATGAATAAGTTGAATTGATTTTCCCAATTATAAGTAATGAGTAGTGATATAGGAATTGTTTTGAAATGATAAAAGAATAGATTATTGGATATGATTATAGAATGTATTAATAAAATAGTTTTGAAATTTTCTTATGTCAAATAAGAAGGAAAAAGCTATATTCGTAATATCGAAATATTTTAAGAGTTTAAATTAACATTCGTTAATTGTTTCAATTTAAAAAGGCCAAGTAACGCCGAGTACTGGATCAGTGAACTAATTTTATTCTCATGATTATTTTTTATAGTTAAATAACCGACTATCAAATCTGGTCAATACGATTGTTGGTACGGAAAGACCGGGATCGAATTGTATTCGAAAACCATTCTGACCAGCAGATACGTAATGTTGAAGATCGAAGATGGAGCAATTGAAGACCGTGGATCTTCATAAGTGGAAGGATTACTTGTCAAATATTCTTTAGAGTAGCTATCAAAGGTATCCTGACGTGATTCAGTCATGAGTGGGATTTTACAGATTTGCAAGGACTTCTCTCTACTGATCCATACAGTAATTCAAGGATGCAGTAGGAAGGTGCCTTCGATCTGTCCAGTCTCAGGACAACTTGTATGGACGAATGTCTGACAGAGTATTTCCAAAGGATTACGTATATTGATTTCTTCAAACGTACATTGTTGGTGGCGGAGGAATTCGTTCTTTTTGCTCAAACACCTAGATTATTTTTGTGGACACCAATTATTGATTTTCTGGCGGATTTGACGATATGACATTCAAAGTGAATGGTGGTCAGATGCTCAGAAGAATAAAACATAAAATAAATGAATAATGATTAATTAATTAATTAATTAATTAATTAATTAATTATAACCTCAAGCCTCTTCAACCGGGAAATGGTATAAAATCAGGTAAGTCGCATGGCTATGTGGGTCGCACCCATCAAAAGGGTATATCATTACCTGATCTGGTGAAATTAAATGCCTTCAGTTGTCCTTTTATTTTATTTGTATGCTATCGGTTCGGTTGGCTGGCCCCGAACCGTGGTAATGATATATTCGGTACTCTCAAGTGAATTGCGGTGCCGGTCATGTTTAGCTGGGGTTGCAAGACATTCTTGTTGAATCCCCAATGTATTCATCTCTAGAGGTACATTGTCGGAAGGTGGTCCCATTCCTTGCCATAGTTGGAAATCCATTCTCCAATAAGTGCCCGCAGTTTTTATTGTATACTATATATGTAGAGCGTGAGATGCAAGCTTTCTACTAGATTGATATTTATTTGTATTTAGACACTATTATAATATCAGAGAAGATATTGATTTCAAAAATGTTTTGGGTTATCGTAAGGTAAAAACCGTCCGTATTTATATGTGGATTTGGTCTTACGATTTTCCTTTTCTTTCAAAAGGATTTTGACTTAAAATCAACTTGTGTGATACCTATAAACTTAGTGTGTTTTACTCACTCTGGCTCACCAGACTGACCCGTCGTTTGTAATGCTCGGGTTAGACCGGGGTGTACAGGTTCAGATTATCGGATGCAGTGAAGAAATGAGTTGTAGAGGTCCAGACGTATGATATATATTTATTCCGCTGTGTGTTGTATATGAGGATAGGTCATTATAACTGTCCAGATGTGTGATGTAGTCTGATGACTGTAAGTTTTATTTTCAAGCTCTCTATAAAGATTTAATTCTATATTATATTTTATTCTGCTGCGATGTGAGACTTTGTGTTGTGTTCATCCTCTTTTCTATTTTGCTATTTCTTTCTTTCTTATCTCACCCTATCTAACTTCTTTCTATTGGCATCTGGGTTTTCAGTGCATTTTGGGTTGGACTTGTATTGTTTTGATCAGCTCAAAAGGTACCAGAAAATTGGGTCGTCACAGATGGACACGAAAATATTGAAATATGTGAAGCCATGTTGATTTGATATGCGCCATTTTAACGCGATCGATATTTATATCGATATTATTCGTTTTTATAATGAATATCGAAAAGGAAATGATTTCAAAATCTGATATTTTGAAAATATTATCATTTAAATAATATAATGATATAGAATATTCAATTTTGATTTAAAATTGAAAATGAAGTTGGAATTGTTTTTAAAAATGAATTTAAATCGATTTATAAAATATGTTTTAAACGGAAATCAACGAAATATGTATTATATATATTATATATATATATATATATATAATATAATGGCCTGAATAGAATGCACCGCGTCACGGCCGTTCGCGAATTTCGAACATTGACTATGAATTGATATTACGGGAGATCCGACCATTGGATTCTCCTAAAACCAGAACCATTGGGTTCGTATCGGAAAGAGCTTTCCAACGAATATAAGAGATTTGAATTATAACGGTTTGATTTGGAATTATGTCCAAATCAAATTTGGAAAAGGTCGCTGTAAGTGCAGTTCGATGACTGTTTATGGAAATCGACAGAAAGGGCCTTAATAAAATTATTAAAAATATTAATAATTTGTGTAAAATCATAACAAATGATTTGGAAAGAATTGGGATGAAAAATTACATATGTGAAAAGATAAAAATATATTTTTATCGAAATGAACTAGTTATCAACAAGAATTATAGTCTAATTATTTTTAAATAAATAAATTGGATTGAGAATGGGTTTTAATATAACCAGAATTTATAATATATGAATTGGAGTGGATTTGAACGAAAATCATCTTCGAAATTTTTTGATGTTGGGTTTCGTGATTATACGGATATTGTTATGGAAATTTGCAAGATATATATCGTTATTTATAATACGATATTTGTTGGTTTCAGAATTTGATATTGAATATAAGCCGATATAATTTCTATTCAGAGCCTTGTATTTAATATTAAATTGATTTTTGGGTTTGTCGTGAATGGTGTCTTAAATAACACTGTTTTTAAACCCAGTTGAGAAAAGAATAAATCTTTTAATTAAGATTATTAGAGTTTCCAATTATATTTAGTAACTGGAATAAAATGGGATGTGAATCGGATTTATTGTGAACTGTGTTTTTAACTACATTCGTTCTTTAACCCGATTTATAGTGAAATGTGATTTGGAATATATAAATCTTTTTATTAAGATTTAATGGTAATTTTCCAAAGTGAAGTTTTCCATTTAAAATAATAAATTGGAATGGATTTGAATTCGATTTGGTAATAATCGAAGTGAGCTTCTATGGAGGAAGACTGTTAATATATATGGAATTTGAAAGGCTCTATCGTTATTTCACTTATACTATTAGTCGGACACAGAAATTGATATCGATTATATATTGATCTGTTTTCTGTGAAGATTCCATAACTAATGGAATATGATTTTGGGTTTATCGTGAACTATGTTTTAAATGACATTAGTTATTTTACCCAGTTAAAGACAGGATTACATGTCTAACATTGTATTTCGAACGGTATTTGTTGATCTCTGCTAAATATATATATTTGTTTGGCGGTGGAGAATTTATTCCCTTGCTTAACACCCTTCTCTGAGACATATGAGCTCAGAGGTTATATATCATCCGAGATCAATGGTACGGTGTAGATTGTCAATGTGGCATGTTTGATTTTCCAAAGTTAAATAAATCATTAATATTGATTTTTGGGAAGATTAAAACTAAGTGGAGTTTTAATGAATTTTAATTAGATTGGAATGTGAATGTGATAATTTAAATTATCAAATTTGGGAAATGATCGAGAATGGAGTACCACCAGTTTTACTCTAGGCGATAGTTAAATCTTTAATTAGATTTGAACGTGAAATGATAATTAAATTCACCGATAACACCATGGTGTTAGATATGGAGTATTACCAGTTTTGCTTCATAAGGTGAATAGGTTGGGATTGGGAAATTAAATAAATGATTATTTCGATAAGGTTCGCTAATCCCGACTAGTTTGGAAAACCTTAATTTGGTTTAAATTGTGAAAATAATATTTCAATAAAAGAATATTCTGGATTGGAATGAGGCGTATATTGTGTGTTTATATCACTTGATTATAATACACGCGGGTTATTCGGAAAGGCTGAGTTTATACCCATTCTGGATAACTGATTCGACGATAAGTCGACGAAGAAGACGGTGGTTTAAGACCGGATGTCTTCACATCGTTTGGATGATTACTGATGTCTTAATTGGGCTGTACACCCAAGACAAGGTAATAAGTGGTGATCGTCCAAACGTACTTGGAGATCGATCGGATATGCGAGGACCTCTCTCCTGTATTCGACATATGGGACGAGGAATAAGGTGCCTCCGGTTTCGTTCAGACCAAGAACGAACTTATAAATGGATGTGTGTCTGACATTGGATTTTATTCTGTGTTGATTGATCTCTATTAAATATATATCTGTTTGGTGGCGGAGAATTTATTCTCTTGCTTAACGCCCTTCTCTGAGACGTACGAGCTCAAAGGTTATATATCGATAGACATCAGTCGCATGGCGTGGATTGCCTGTGTGGCATTCTGAGATACAAATGATCAAGGTTTCTGTTGAAAAGAAGAGTCTTGTGGTTGATGATCAAAGCACGGCCTTAAATGGCATAGCTTTGTGTATAGCGTTAATTCATGAGCCTCACACCTCTGTATGAGTCAATAAGGGGATAAGGGACACAAGGAGTGCATGACGTTTCCTTCTAGCTATGGGTGGTGTCATGGTATGGATCCCAGACATTTATTATATTTTTACCTATGTGGATGATAGATAGTGAGGCGCCTCCGATATATCGGTTACTACGGAGTCGATGGATAGGTCCTATAGGACCGGGAAATGAGTGTTCCGGTATAATTAATCCACTATGTAAGGATCGGCCTTGGAGGATCCAAGGGTTCTCCAACGTCCGAACCCTGAGAAATTTTCTAGAGTGTCACGAAGCCGGCAACGAGTACATCCCTTGCCTCGACTCATGACGGAAATCCAATTTCCAATACGTGACATTTTGGTTTTAGTTGTAAACCTATATGGAGACATAATAGCATCAGATACTATATCGTCTATGACTGATGCATTTATATTTGTAGTTGTTTTTGACACTATACACTTATTATAGTATCAAATGATTTGTTTTAAACGTACCAAGCATGTTTGGCTATTATAAGGGAAAACCTTATCCCTTGGCTTGCGTTGCATTGTGTGATGGGACCTGGGTCTTATAATAGCTTCGTTTTTCCAAAAAGCATTGCACTGTTTGTTTTATGCACTAGTATTCTTGGGAGGAAACCCGTTCCATGTTATACGGCGTGGTCCCTTGATTTACTTTTAAAATAAATATTTAATAACTGTTTTTAGTTCTCACACCAGTCACATAACTGACCTGGAGTTTATTGTTTTAAACTAAACTCTGGGTGCCCCTATTTTCCACATGGGCAGCTAGTAGTTTAGTTTTTGCAGATATTATTTTCACAGGATCCGGGATTTACAGGTGGAGCTATATTCAGAACGCTCAGTATCCGTGTATTTCTTACAGTTGTGTTATGTGTTGATTTTCTGCTACTTTGTAATTTGAACCTTTGATATTTATCAAATGTATATTATTTGTTCATACTCTGTTATATTCTTGTACTCTGATGTAATTGTTGTAATAAGCAATGAAAAGTTCTTCCGTTTGTATTCTGATTTGTCGTGTTCTCAGCTCAATCCGGGCTTTCTCGTAAGGGAGAGTTTGGATTGTTTCATACATCTTATTACTACCGGGATGAATCGTCAACTTCAAGTGATGACGTTCCCTCAAAACTCCGTCTCCCAATCCGTTGTTATCAGGAACAACTAGTCGTCCTTACTTTCGAAGCCAACCCTCTCGATCGACATCAAATTCCTTATCCTTTTGTTCCAACTTCTAGATAAACTCGGCGAGCTTTGCATCTCGCCAACCCTTAGGAGTAGGTCTCATCGATAATCTAACTAACAGTTCAGGTTCCAACTCACATCTTGGTCTGAAATCAAATCCTGCCAAGTATTTGAGGCTTTTCCATTTTGAAAACATCACTCCAAAACTTGTGTGTCTTCGACTTAACGCATCCGCCACCGCATTACCTTTACCAGGAGTATAAGCTATACCAAAATCATATAATGCCAGAAACTATAACCATTTCTGCTACCGAAGATTCAAATCCTTTTGGGAGAACAAAATACTTCAATGACTTGTGATCCATAAATAACTTGAATCGAACTCCCAACAAGTAATGTCTCTACATCTTCAAAGCAAACACGATCACTGCCAACTCCAAATAATGAGTTGGATAATTCCCCTCATGCAACTTAAGTTGTCGGCTCACGTAAGCCACAACCTTATCCTTATGCATCATCACTACTCCAAGTCCAGTACCGCATGCATCAGTATATACCACCATTTCTTCATTCCCACTTGGAATTGTTAAAACAAGAGCACTTGTCAATCTCTCTTTCAGGATTCCAAACTCTTGCTCACACTTTACATCCCACGTGAACACTTGGTTCTTCTTCGTTAATCATATTAATGGTGCAGTTATCTTGGAAATATCCTTGATAAACCATCGGTAATATCCTATCAATCCAAGAAAACTTCTCACATCCATCACACTCTTAGGTCTATCCCAGTCCTGTATTGCTACCACTTTAGCGGGATCTACCACTATTCCATTTCTGGAACAACCTGTCCTAAGAACCTCACTTCGCTCTTCCAGAAATGACATTCGAAAACTTAGCTCTCTGTTGATGCTTTCGCAAGATTTCCAAAACAACTCCCAAGTGTTTCTTGTGCTCTTCCTTATTTTGATAGTAAACCAGAATATCATCCTTGAACACAAGCACGAACTTGTTTAACTGGTCTTTGAAAACTCTATTCATAAGATCCACAAAATACATTGGAGTATTAGTCAATCAAAATGGCATCACCGACCATTCGAAGAAATCAGATGGTGTCCTAAAAGTAGTCTTCGACATACTATCATTTGCCACTCTCAACTGGTGAAATCCCATTGTCAAATCCATCTAAGAAAACAATTTGGCCTCGTGAAGCTGATCGAACAAGTCATCGATCAATTGTAATGGATACTTGTTATTCTTGGTCACCTTATTAATTTCACGATAGTCCACACACAATATTAACGAATCTTCCGCCTTGGTTGCAAACACAACTGGTGCACCCCATTTGGATACACTTCTCTGAATGAATCCTTTCCCTAAAAGGTCACGAATTTGCACCTCTAACTCTCGATGTTCCTTAGGCACCACCCGCCTAAGAGGCATAACAATGGGTCTAGCACCCTCGACCAAATCGATTCTGAACTCAATCTCACGATGTGCCAACAAACCTTTGACTTCGTCAAAGACATCCTTAAACTCATTAGTGATCAGCACAAATGACTTGTGGAATCTCAAGAGAATATAAATAGCTCATGAAGACACCATCTTTGGGCTTACGACGAATCAACATCTTTCTCCCTTCCACATCCCCGACTCTCACCTCTAGCTTCTCGCAACTCACTCTTGCTGCATACCTTTTGAGCGAATCCATACCTAAAAAAATCCCAAACCCAGCGGAGTTCAAAACAAAACAATCACACACAAAGGAGCAACGCTGACTCGATAACACAAGACCACAACAAAGCATACAAAGGTTGGACGAACCCCCAACTGGATTAGTCACAATCAAAGGCCTCTTACAAATCTCGGGCTCTAAAACCAAATGGCACATAAGCTCATTACAAATGAAACAATGCGATGCTCCAGTACCAAACAAAACTCGAACTGAAACACCTCAGAAAAAAAGAGTACCTTGAACGACGACACCCATTCCTTTCTCTTCTACAGTAGGAGCTCTCGAAGAAAACGACATGGCCTCTAAAACATAAGCCTTCACAATCTTCTTACCCTTAGCTGCTTCTGGACAATTCTTCTTCTCATGTCCAGGCTTTCACACTTGAAACACTTCTTCTCATCCTTTGGATTCTTACAATCCTAGGAATAATGGCCCTTCTACTAGAAGTTGAAGCAAATCACTTCTCCTTTTACACTACAAAAAAACACTGATTTAGCGTCAAAAATTTAGAACCGGAAATTTCCGTCGCTAATTTGCGACGGATTTCCAAGAGATCTGCAAGGGATAATTTTTTATTCTTTCAACTTTGTTTTCTTTAATTTATCACCGTCATCTTCTGTCATCCCTCACTAACCCATTGCAAATTGTGGCAAATCACCGACAGAAAATTTCTGCAGCTATTTTCCGCTGTAAATCCAGGCAGAATACCAACTATATTTATATAAGCTATTTTGCAGCAGAATTCCGACAGATTTGCAAGTGATGTTTTTTTTTTTTTTTAAGATATACAGAAGGCAATCTGCATCCTTACACTAGGTTAATTTGAGCCACTGAGATCGAACTATCTAACGGTTGTAATTGGTCATCCGCGTGTATTGAAAACCTTCGGAAAAACAACTAATACGATTGTAAAACGTGAAATTTTAATATGACTGAAGACCTTTTCCTTCCTAATGCAGCTTCTTTCTGATCCGCCTCTCATATAAAAATTTTATTCTCCTCCTCCTGAAGATAACACGTTTTCGTTGCCTTCAGATAGTTGTCTACATCCCATGTACTCAACTCATCTCGCATCTTTTCAAATAGCACCGGAGCCAATCGTGCATCACCCCAAATCGCTGCTACCATCCTTCGTAAAAATTGGGAACCGTGAATTCAAAATCGCAAAGGGTGCTACAAGTACTAGCAAATAGTGTAACACCCCACCTCCGCCAATGCCACTCTTGCAAGGGCACTAGCTTTGGAGGGGCGTTAAACGAGGTAAACATGCATGCAGATAACACAAGACAGAACATATAAGTAAAAACAGAGTAAATAAAGCAGCGGATAAAACTGACATTTCAAAACCATAGTCAAGTTACATCAAAGTACTTGGTCATTATTTTCCACAAAACATAGTCTAGAAACATCAACTGAAAACTGGAAATAACATAAAGTAAACTATCCCCAAAGTAAAATAAAGCCATAGCATGCTCAAGTCCAAACCGTACATGAGCTATCCAGAAAAGTAGCTAAAGATCCAAGCTAAGTACCAGTGTTCCCACCCTGTAAACCTGGGGGGGGGGGGGAACGGAAGAAAAGAGGCGAAAGAAAACGGGTCAGTCAAAAGACTGGTAAGTCCTATCTACTATTAGTATAAAAACTAATAAAGTTAACTGATCATGTAAAACAGAGATGAGACATGGGGTGATAACTGGCATGGTGAAAAGCTAACAAGATATATCAAGTGTGGCATCGCATATACAAGGTTAAGTTGCACCAGGTGTGTACTAGTATTCCAATTCATGTCAAGTATAATCAAGAAATGATCCCTTGGCCCAAAGCTGGCCCACATCATGAGATGACCTAAATCGAGGTCCAACTACTCGGTCTAGTCGATCGGCTCCCTATAAGCCTAACTCGTCGTGTATCGGTGTCATACGGCTTAATCGCGGATTGTAGTTAACTGTGCTAGGTCCACCCCAGGGTGTATCCTGCCCTAAGGTGTAAACCACAGACACAATTCAAGCACGCACAGTCTAAACCTACTGGTGCCCATGTTCAACTCCGGACTTAATGTGCACGACCATGGTCCGCCTGAACAACCGGTGCACCCATCAGCCGTTTCTTTTGGCCTCTTACAATCAGTCCAGTAATCGTGCCCCACCCCAGCCTAGTCCAGGGTACCCATGATACTTCTAAGTTGGTTACTGCTGAAAAGGGCCACGTAACTAGGATTTCAAGTGGGTTAAATGTGGTTAACCCTATCCTAACCATGTATTGAGTTGGTTAAGTGTATTCAAGCGGTTCATGACTTAACCCTATCAATACATCGGGTTTAATTGGTTAAGTATATTCAAGTAATCCATGACTTAACCCTACCAATCCATCGTGTTTAATTGGTTAAGTGTATTCAAGTAATCCATGACTTAACCCTACCAATCCATCGTGTTTAATTGGTTAAGTATATTCAAGCAGTCCATGACTTAACCCTATCATGTGGCATTAATTAATTTAATGCACTCAACCTCTCACATTAGACCTTGTTGTGGTTACTAGTTAAGCCGGGCGGGTCCGGATAGCTTTACACCACAACCTAGTCTAACCTCGGGTTTAAGCACAACATGACCAACTACTCACATTGGGTCCTATTGTTTGTAGCCACTAGTTAAGCCGGTCGATTCCGGGTAGATTTATGCTACAAACTCAACCCAACCTCGAGTTGGCCACACTGATATTTTCTAAGTGTCATGTCCATCATTATGTTTACAAACATAATTACAAGTCAATGTTCATGTCATATTTTAAAACCATGTTTTCATGTCATTAATATTACCCAAACCCAACGCATTCCCATCGCATGTACGTTTCGCATAACATAACATAGATCAAAAGAGGGAACTTGGCAAAAGCATGACAAAAAGGGGCATAAGGTAATAAGGTTGGCCACAAGTTAAACATAGTGGCATATGAGGCATAAATATGTTCATAAGCTTGCATATTACATCATAGGCCTCAAAACATGCATAATATCAACTTAAGCAAATGGGTGAAACATGATCATGAATGACATAGGATGGTGGCTAGATGTTCGCATATAACATTATATGCAAGTTATCATAAAGGTTATGAGAGTTCTCATGTTGCCTAATGCAACATTCCAAATCAAAGGTCATAGCTTTCTATGCACAAAGTCAAGGTGATAGCTTTACAAACTTGCATAGGATAAATTTATGCATAACATGATAGGATCAAAGCACATATCAAACTTAGGCCCAAACTCAACTTGCAACATGTCATATTTAACTTCATAGTTAGAATCTAAGAGTAGTATAGGGCTTACAATGCTATGAAGACTAGAATTAATATAAAATAAGATTGAGACGAAGCCACACTAGCAAATCCGCAACCAAAGACGATAAACTCCACTTCAAGACTTGAGAACAAGGAGGAATAACCCCAAAGACAAAGAAAGATGGCTCTTTTACTTAAGAAAGATGGCTCCTCTATGACATAGATTGATTTGAGACACTCATGCTTTCATGAAGAAGATGGAGGCCATGATCAAGAAACATTTTGGCATAGTTTAGTTGTAGGATTGATTTATGATGACTTAGGCTAGGTATTAGGGTCTATTTATAGAGTTTAGGATTAGTTTTAGCCATAGGATTAACCCTAAATCGAATCTGAGCCATCAACTCCCGTCAGAAACTTCCAGAACAAGACCCAACATGTCAAGATGGTGCACCAGAAAAACTGGTCCGACCGGGGGGGTCGACCCCTGGGTCGACATGGGTGTCGACCCATTGGGGGGGGTCGACAGGGGTGTCGACCCCTGTGTCGACCCTGCCTGTGGCGGGAGAATTCCGGCCTATCCTGTTTTGGCTGAAATTCAAACCTGAATTCGAATTTAAACTATTTTCGGGCTTGGAATTTTCTGAAAACTTCATTGGGCCATAACTTGGTCATACGGACTCCCTTTTTCGAAAACTCGGACTCTATTTCGCGTATTTTTCCGAGACGAACGCAATGGCACAGCCCGTTTCCCTTGATTCGGATTTTAACATTTAATTCTGCCTTGATTTATGTTATAACATGTTATTCAAAAATACGGGTTGTTACATCCTCCCCACCTTAAAGGATTTCGTCCCCGAAATCTTCAAGTTAGGAAGAACGTATCCTACCATCCATCATCCATCTACTCAAAACATCATCCACAAGCAATCATTGTCCTTAAAAGATTCTAAATGCTGTATGAACATATGCAAAAGGTGTGTGTATATGTACTTATCTAATGCAAAAATCAGGCGGTTACTGATTCAGTAAACCTCCTTAATGCAAAGTATGTTAGTGAAATGAGTCCATATGTATGCAAATTCCTAACATAATTTATAATCTCTACATGAGTGCACATAACATTCATCCAAATGCAACATCCACGTGATAGCACAACAAGTTTCATCCATGGATAAGCATAAACACTCATGCATATGCAACATGAAAGTGTGTGAGCCGATCTTAGTGTCTAATGTGTATCATGCATCCACGAGTATCCACTTGCAAACACTTGCAACCACTTGCAAACATCAAGCATAACATGTTTCAAATACATGTTTCATCCAAAGGGTTTCTACTTAAGGTTCTCATGACAAGGTTAACGAGATAACAAGATAAACATGGATAGCAAAAAGAAAGACATGCTAATTAGGAAAGGAGATTGGGAATGTACCCTAAAAAAGAAATAAATAAAGCCCACGCATCTTCTCCTCAGTTTCCCAAGTTGCATCCTCTTCGGCTTCACTCCACTGAACTTTTACCAATTTGACTTCTCGATTTCTTAGCTTCTTGATCTCCGTTCCCAAGATGCGAATCGGAGCTCTCCTCAAGGTTGCCTCTTTCTCTACCTCCACGTCTTCAAGAATGCTAGGTTCAACCACCTCAGCTGACTCATGTAGGCACTTTCGGAGATGAGAGACATGAAAGACATTATGTACTCCGGCCAGCTTCTCAGGCAATTCCACCTTATAAGCCATCTTTCCAATTCTTTCTATGATAGGAAAGGGTCCTACGAACCTTGGTGCCAGTTTCCCAACCGCTCCAAAATGTACCACATTACGCAAAGGAGAAACCTTCACGAAAACCATGTCTCCCACTTCGAATTCCAAATCTGCCCTTCGCTTGTCAGCATAGGATTTCTGTCTATCTTGGGCCGCTTTCATCCGTCTTCTCACCAGTTCAACTTTCTCGGATGTGTCCCGTATCATATCGGGCCCAAGTATAAGCCTATCTGTTGTCTCCCACCAACAAGATGGTGACCTACACGGCCTCCCATACAAAGCTTCAAATGGTGCCATCCCTATGCTGGCTTGATAGCTATTATTATAAGCAAACTCTACAAGAGGAAGGTGGTCTTCCCAAGTACCACCAAAGTCAAGAACACAAAGCCTCAAAAGATCTTCTAGCACTCTATTCACCCTTTCGGTTTGGCCATCCGTCTGGGGGTGATAGGCTGTACTCAGACTCAATCGCGTACCCATCGCTTCTTGCAAACTATTCCAGATCTGGCTAGTGAAAATTGGGTCACGATCGCTAACTATGCTAGAAGGAACTCCATGCAATCTCACAATCTCTCGAAGATAAACAAATGTTAGCCATGATGCGGTCCTCTTGCTCTTCACTGGAATGAAATGAGCACTCTTCGTAAGTCTATCAACTATGACCCATATGCTCGTGTTCCCTTTCCTTGCCCTAGGCAATCCATCCACAAAATCCATAGAAATACTCTCCCACTTCCATTGCGGGACCTCCAATGGATGTAATAGCCCACCTGGTTTCTTTGACTCGGCTTTCACTTGTTGGCACACCATGCACTTTGAAACATACTCTGCCACATCTTTCTTCATTCCAGCCCAAAAGAAAATGCGCTTCATATCTCTATACATCTTATCTCCTCCAGGATGTATAGTCATCTTTGAGTGATGTACTTCTTCGAGAACTTTATGCACCAAGTCTCCTACTTGTGGAACGCATAGCCTTCCATCACGCCTTAGCCAACCTTTATCATCAATAGTATATCTAGCAAGGTGACTAGACGTCTCACCACGAATCAACTTGTCCATGACTTCGACTATTTGTGGATCTTCCTTCTGCGAAGTCCCTACTTGATCAAGAAGTATAGGTCTAAGCTCAAGGGATGCTAACGAACCCGTCATCGACTCAACAGTCGTCGTGAAATCAAAGGTTGCCAAGAACTCTAAGTTCTTCATCTCAATAAACAAGGGGCTCAAAGTCAACCTACTTCTGCTTAGTGCATCTGCCACAACATTACCCTTGCCAGGGGTATAAGCTATCTCGAAGTCATAAGATGCCAAGAATTCCATCCACCTTTGCTGCCTTAGATTCAGATCTTTCTGCGAGAAGAGGTACTTGAGTGACTTGTGATCAGTATACAACTCAAACCTTTCGCCTAGAAGATAGTGGCGCCAGGATTTGAGTGCAAAGACGATCGCCGCCAACTCCAAATCATGAGTGGGATAGTTCTTCTCATGAACTTTAAGTTGCCTACCCCCATAACATATCACTCTTCCCTCTTGCATCAGAACAACACCTAACCCCGTGCCACATGCATCGGTGTACACGGTAAACATCTTACCGCCATCTGGTAATGCTAAAACTGGAGCGGTAGTAAGGGCTCTCTTGAGCCTTTGAAAAGCAAGCTCACACTCTAAGTCCCATGCAAAGACCAAGTTCTTCTTCGTCAACTTAGTAAGAGGGGCTGAGATCTTAGCGAAGTCCCTGATGAACTTCCTATAGTAGCCCGCCAGACCAAGAAAGCTTCTTACTTCGGTTGCATTCCTAGGAGTCTTCCAGTCTTGAGCCACAACCACTTTCGCGGGATCCACCGCTATGCCTTGCTTAGAAACTATATGTCCAAGAAACCGAACTTCCCTTCTCCAGAAATGACATTTGGAGAACTTGGCTTTCAACTGATGCGCTCTAAGCGTATCCATCACTTCCTTGAGATGCCTAGCATGCTCTTCCTCATCCTTCGAGAAGATCAGAATATCATCCACGAAGACAACAACAAACTTGTTAAGGAACTCCCTGAACACCCTACTCATCAAATCTACGAAGTAGGCGGGTGCGTTAGTCAAACCGAATGGCATGATAAGCCATTCAAAGAATCCATCTGGAGTCCTAAACGCAGTCTTATCAATACTATCCTCAGCCACTCTAAGCTGATGGAATCCGGTGACTAGATCGAGCTGAGAGAAAACACAAGCATCAACAAGCTGGTCAAAGAGATCATCAATCCTCGGTAACGGGTGTCTATTCTTCTTTGTCAGCTTGTTCAACTCTCGATAATCAACACATAGACGAAGCGAACCATCGGCCTTAGTAGCGAATACCACCGGAGCACCCCATTCAGAAATGCTTCGCCTAATAATATTCTTCTCAAGCAGCTCCTTGATTTGCTTACTGAGCTCCCTTCTTTCACGTGGGGCCATGTGCCTAACGGGCAATGATACTGGCTTGGCATTATCGACTAGATAAATGCAGAAATCTATCTCTCGTTTAGGGGGTAACCCCTTAACTTCTTCAAAGACATCGGGATAGTCTCGGACCACCCTTACAGATTGCAGATCATCGATGGACGAGTCAAGAGATTCAAGATAACATAACATGACGGGACCTCTAGGGTTACAAGAAATTTCTAGGGTATTACCGAGGCGAGTCATGAGCCTCACCACCCTATGCTCACAATCGAGAATGGCTCCATAACTGGACAACCAATCCATGCCCAAGATCAACCCGTATCCCGTGAACCCGAGAACATAAGCATTACACGTGAATTCCACGGTTAAGATAGAAATCTTCAAATCCACACAAATCATAGATAGATGGGCGGAACCCCCAATTGGATTTGAAACACTAACGGGATCCTCAACTAGACTAGTACTTAGGTGCAAACTTTCAACAATGTCAGACGAAATAAAGGTATGCGATGCGCCAGAATCAAATAAGGTGCGAACAGGATAATCAGAAATATAAACAAGGCTTTCTACAGAAATACTACCTCGGTCCTGAACTGGAGCAGTGTTGAGGGCATGCACTTGTCCTCCAGAAGGTCCTGCACGCTGATTCTGCCCTTGTCCTTGCTTCTTGGGGCAATCCTTGCTAAGATGTCCAGGCTCTCCACAGTGAAAGCATTCGCCCAACTTTCTCTTCTTCTTTCTGCAATCCTTGGCTATGTGCCCAACAATCCCACAGAAGTTGCATTTTCTTGGGTCCTTTGCCTTGGCCTTGTTGCCCTTGTTGTTCTTCTTGTTCTGATTGCTCTGATTTCCTCCCCACTTGGAGTCTGTCTTCTTGGCTTGAGTCTCATCAGGCTTGACTTCTTTCTTGCCATTCTTATCGTCTCCTTGAAGCAATGCCATGTCTACTAGCCCTTCAAAAGTGGCCCCCATGGGTATATGAGATAGGGCTAAACCTTGTAATGGCTCATTCAACCCTCGTGCAAACCGTAAAGCCTTCTTCTGGGGAGTATACTGTGAAAACCCGTAACTTCCCCGTAAAGGAAAGAGTGGATAGTTCGAGAACAAGCCACAACAGAACGCAGACGGAAGGACATTTCATTGCTATTACAACAATGCACCAGATTTTTATTTGTGCAGTTGGGCAGATTATTTGGTTTGAATTGAATTGTTTGGTGAAATGGAATTGATTTGATTGATGTGTGAATGGCGTGGGCCTTCACTAGACCGGGGGTAAGGCTAGGCCTTGTCCCGTTTCTAGTATCGTGCCGTTATGCCGCCGAAATTTTCTAAATTAAGTTAGAAAAATAAAAATATCATTTTTATTTTGTAAATGAACTGAATAAAAATTCATGTGTTAAAATAAAATATTTGATCGTTAAAAATATAATTTTTAACGAAAATGTGAATAAATAAATATTCATTTACAAACCGGACGGTTTGTTTATGTACACCTATTTGAAGGACATTGAGTGGGACGATACTCAATGTCCTTCAAATAGGTGTACATAAACAAACCGTCCGGTTTGTAAATGAATATTTATTTATTCACATTCTCGTTAAAAATTATATTTTTAACGATCAAATATTTTATTTTAACACATGAATTTTTATTCAGTTCATTTACAAAATAAAAATGATATTTTTATTTTTCTAACTTATTTTAGAAAATTTCGGCGGCATAACGGCACAATACTAGAAACGGGACAAGGCCTAGCCTTACCCCCGGTCTAGTGAAGGCCCACGCCATTCACACATCAATCAAATCAATTCCATTTCACCAAACAATTCAATTCAAACCAAATAATCTATCCAACTACACAACCAAACAATTAAACAAACAAGCCATCCATGGTCTGTGGATGACGGGTGTCGGGTGCTACTAAACACCGTCTGCATCCTAGTATATATATAACTAGAAAAAGAAATTAAAGAGTGAGAAGTTCTCACCAATAGCTATCCTAACTCCACGGCATTTCTAATGAAGGAAATCTTCATCGTTATCGCATTTTTGTCATCTTCGTTGCTGTAGCCACTACATATGTAAAAATCGAATTTTTCACTTCGCTATTCAATTTATAAAAATCGAATTTTTACTTTGCTATTCAATATATAAAAATCGAATTTTTACTTCGCTATTCAATATATAAAAATCATATTTTTACTTCGTTATTCAATATATAAAAATCGAATTTTTACTATGCTATTCAATATATAAAAATCGAATTTTTACTTTGTTTACATCATATAAAAATTCTATCTTTCATATATATTCTTTCATACCCAAAAAAATTAGATTTTTATAACACTAAAAATTGAATCCTTATGCATTTTTATAACTATAATCTATATAAAGATTTTCAGATCTTAAAACAACCATATTTACAAATTATTTACTGATTTTAAAACAATGAAAATATATTTTAAAACTAACTTAACTGAAAGAAAAACTCACCGACGAAGAGGGAGGCGTTGCGTTCAAAGGAGGAAGGGGGGAAGTCTTGCCGTCGATGTCGCATCGTCGGAGGGGGTGCTCGCAGTCGGGGGGAGGTGCTGGCGGAGTGCGGCGCTGGGGGTGGGTCGGACTGGGTTGTGGTGGCGTCGATTTGGTGGAATTGGGGAGGCTCGAACGTCGATTCGGTGGGGGAGAAGAGGAGGAGACTGGCGCAAGGGGGGGGGGGGTCTGTCGGAGATCGACGGCGGCGGTGGAGGCAGCGACGAAGGGGAGGGGTTGGCGGATCGGGTTTTTCTCCTAATGTCGGGGTTTCTTTGTTTTTTTTTTAGAATAAACGGTGAAGAGATTAAGGAAAGGGGGGGGGGGGGTTATTATAATATTTATTTATTTAATTTCAAAAAAAGCAACTTTTATTTTCGACCTCGAAACGAGACCCCCCTCCTGTCGTCCATAGCGTTTCACCCCCATTCCGAACACAATGGGATATGTATCGTAAGCTGATTCGATTGTTTCGATCAGTTTCCGTCAAATCAAAATATAACTCTATATATTGAATTCGAACGCGCATTTCAATTTACTGGGGTCACATACTAACTCGAAAAATCCCAGAAAAATATTTTCTAGCTTCGTATTGACGATACGGTCCTAACAAAACTAGTTTCGTCGAATTCTGAGACCGTTGGAAAAATGGCCATTTTCCAGTCGATTAAAATCAACTGAAACTGGTCAAACGTGTTTTCCCTTGCCACGCTCACATATTGATTCGAAAAAATATGAAATTTGGAATCTAACAATAACTTTACAACACGGATCCAACAAAAGTGGTTTCGTCGAAATCCGAGGTCGTTTGCAAAATTTCCATTTTTAAGGGCCTGAATTCCATAGCGACTATTCAGAATTTTCAACTGGACATATCTTTTGATTCCCGCTATGAAATTTCGATTTTTCAAATTCGTTGGAAAGATATTCTCAATTAGATCCTAACGTTTTTGGTTTCACTAAAATCCGGATTGTTTTGCACCCGTTACATTCAATTGAAGTTTGAAATCGAATTATCGAACTACCGCGTCATTTTCAATTCCTTTTATAATTATATATAATTATTTATATTCTAACGTCAATCTATATAACTATATACGATTGAATTTTATTCAAAAGAAATTTTCTCGTCGATATTATTTAAAATAATTCATTTTAAATAATCAAAATTCGCTAAAATTGCCAAAATAAAATTTTTAACTGGCCCAGATTTTCGGGTTGTTACAATTAACCATGTCCAAACCGAATCGAGCGAGCTGGTTAAACTTATTCACATACTCCCTCACTGTCATGTCCCCTTGCTTCAAAGATATAAACTTCTCCAATTGCAGATTCGCCTCAGCTGATGATAGAAACTTAAGCCCAAATCTTGTCCTAAAGTCGGCCTAAGTCTCTATAGGTCTAGTAGCATTGGTGACCTCCCACCAATAAGCAGCTTCTTCTTTTAATAACCATGATGCTAATAAAACCTTTCTATGGTCTTCCACATCAAAGATAGCGAAAAGATCCTCAGTTTCTTTCAACCAATTTCTCGCCTCCACAAAAGTCTCCGTCCCAATGAAATTCTTGCCACCCATCGCCTTAAAGTCCTTGCAAACTTTTGCGAAATCCGCTTGTGGATGCTGGGGAGGGGGAGGAGGAGGAGGAACCTCAGTTACGGTGGGGGTATTTGCTGGGCCCGCATCGTTGGCCCTAGCTTCCAGGTACCTCCGGAACCATCCGGGAATGGTCACTCCCTCGGGAAGGTTAAGATCGGCCATACTGAAAAAGGAAAAGATAGATTTAGAACAAGGAAACGAAGGATAGTGCTAATGGCTTTTGGGGAATAGCCCTTTAAAATAACTAGACTTTTCTTGGAAAATACTTAATTGGTTTTGAAAATAGTTTTTCAAAAGGTAAGTTTTAAAAACCTTTTGCTCAAATATTGTAAACCTTATGCTCTGATACCAAATGTAACACCCCACCTCCGCCAATGCCACTCTTGCAAGGGCACTAGCTTTAGAGGGGCGTTAAACGAGGTAAACATGCATGCAGATAACACAAGACAGAACATATAAGTAAAAACAGAGTAAATAAAGCAGCGGATAAAACTGGCATTTCAAAACCATAGTCAAGTTACATCAAAGTACTTGGTCATTATTTTCCACAAAACATAGTCTAGAAACATCAACTGAAAACTGGAAATAACATAAAGTAAACTATCCCCAAAGTAGAATAAAGCCATAGCATGCTCAAGTCCAAACCGTACATGAGCTATCCAGAAAAGCAGCTAAAGATCCAAGCTAAGTACCAGTGTTCCCACCCTGTAAACCTGGGGGGGGGGGGAACGGAAGAAAAGAGGCGAAAGAAAACGGGTCAGTCAAAAGACTGGTAAGTCCTATCTACTATTAGTATAAAAACTAATAAAGTTAACTGATCATGTAAAACAGAGATGAGACATGGGGTGATAACTGGCATGGTGAAAAGCTAACAAGATATATCAAGTGTGGCATCGCATATACAAGGTTAAGTTGCACCAGGTGTGTACTAGTATTCCAATTCATGTCAAGTATAATCAAGAAATGATCCCTTGGCCCAAAGCTGGCCCACATCATGAGATGACCTAAATCGAGGTCCAACTACTCGGTCTAGTCGATCGGCTCCCTATAAGCCTAACTCGTCGTGTATCGGTGTCATACGGCTTAATCGCGGATTGTAGTTAACTGTGCTAGGTCCACCCCAGGGTGTATCCTGCCCTAAGGTGTAAACCACAGACACAATTCAAGCACACACAGTCTAAACCTACCGGTGCCCATGTTCAACTCCGGACTTAATGTGCACGACCATGGTCCGCCTGAACAACCGGTGCACCCATCAGCCGTTTCTTTTGGCCTCTTACAATCAGTCCAGTAATCGTGCCCCACCCCAGCCTAGTCCAGGGTACCCATGATACTTCTAAGTTGGTTACTGCTGAAAAGGGCCACGTAACTAGGATTTCAAGTGGGTTAAATGTGGTTAACCCTATCCTAACCATGTATTGAGTTGGTTAAGTGTATTCAAGCAGTTCATGACTTAACCCTATCAATACATCGGGATTAATTGGTTAAGTGTATTCAAGTAATCCATGACTTAACCCTACCAATCCATCGTGTTTAATTGGTTAAGTGTATTCAAGTAATCCATGACTTAACCCTACCAATCCATCGTGTTTAATTGGTTAAGTATATTCAAGCAGTCCATGACTTAACCCTATCATGTGGCATTAATTAATTTAATGCACCCAACCTCTCACATTAGACCTTGTTGTGGTTACTAGTTAAGCCGGGCGGGTCCGGGTAGCTTTACACCACAACCTAGTCTAACCTCGGGTTTAAGCACAACATGACCAACTACTCACATTGGGTCCTATTGTTTGTAGCCACTAGTTAAGCCGGTCGGTTCCAGGTAGATTTATGCTACAAACTCAACCCAACCTCGAGTTGGCCACACTCATATTTTCTAAGTGTCATGTCCATCATTATGTTTACAAACATAATTACAAGTCAATGTTCATGTCATATTTTAAAACCAAGTTTTCATGTCATTAATATTACCCAAACCCAACGCATTCCCATCGCATGTACGTTTCGCATAACATAACATAGATCAAAAGAGGGAACTTGACAAAAGCATGACAAAAAGGGGCATAAGGTAATAAGGTTGGCCACAAGTTAAACATGGTGGCATATGAGGCATAAATATGTTCATAAGCTTGCATATTACATCATAGGCCTCAAAACATGCATAATATCAACTTAAGCAAATGGGTGAAACATGATCATGAATGACATAGGATGGTGGCTAGAAGTTCGCATATAACATTATATGCAAGTTATCATAAAGGTTATGAGAGTTCTCATGTTGCCTAATGCAACATTCCAAATCAAAGGTCATCGCTTTCTATGCACAAAGTCAAGGTGATAGCTTTACAAACTTGCATAGGATAAATTTATGCATAACATGATAGGATCAAAGCACATATCAAACTTAGGCCCAAACTCAACTTGCAACATGTCATATTTAACTTCATAGTTATAATCTAAGAGTAGTATAGGGCTTACAATGCTATGAAGACTAGAATTAATATAAACTAAGATTGAGACGAAGCCACACTAGCAAATCCGCAACCAAAGACGATAAACTCCACTTCAAGACTTGAGAACAAGGAGGAATAACCCCAAAGACAAAGAAAGATGCTCTTTTACTTAAGAAAGATGGCTCCTCTATGACATAGATTGATTTGAGACACTCATGCTTTCATGAAGAAGATGGAGGCCATGATCAAGAAACATTTTGGCATAGTTTAGTTGTAGGATTGATTTATGATGATTTAGGCTAGGTATTAGGGTCTATTTATAGATTTTAGGATTCGTTTTAGCCATAGGATTAACCCTAAATCGAATCTGAGCCATCAACTCTCGTCAGAAACTTCCAGAACAAGACCCAACATGTCAAGATGGTGCATCAGAAAAACTGGTCCGACCGGGGGGGTCGACCCCTGGGTCGACATGGGTGTCGACCCATTGGGGGGGTCGACAGGGGTGTCGACCCCTGTGTCGACCCTGCTTGTGGCGGGAGAATTCCCGCCTATCCTGTTTTGGCTTAAATTCAAACCTGAATTCGAATTTAAACTATTTTCGGGCTTGGAATTTTCTGAAAACTTCATTGGGCCATAACTTGGTCATACAGACTCCGTTTTTCGAAAACTCGGACTCTATTTCGCGTATTTTTCCGAGACGAACGCAATGGCACAGCCCGTTTCCATTGATTCGGATTTTAACATTTAATTCTGCCTTGATTTATGTTATAACATGTTATTCATAAATACGGGTTGTTACAAATAGCACCAGAGTCCATCTTGAATCTCCCCAAATAGCTGTTATCATGCTTCGTTAAAATTGGGAATCGCGATTTGGGATTCCAAAGTAGCGAAGGGTGCTACAGGTACTATAAGGTTTACCATATATTTTTTACTGCTCGTCATTATGATTCTTGAATTTTTTAATTACAAGTGCTTAATCAGTGCTATGTAGTTCATATTAGTTGTATATTGACGTAATGAAGCAAGAAAGACTATTAATTACAATTGACTTGCTCAATATTACTGTTAATTTGAGTTCCTGTTTGTAGCAATGGCTTGATATACAGTTGGGTGAAATAAGTATTTGGCCTTACATTATAAGTAGTTCATAAGATGTTATACTGATAACTGAAAAGTGAGTAACCATCGATATGAGATGAATTTTTGTGTCAAATTGATCCATTAGATTCATAATAGGAAAACATAATTACTACTTAGAAGATGTGGTTATTTTAAGTTTGAACAGCCTGTAGACCCAGTACATAATTATTTAAGTACATATTTAAGGCTACAACTTTTTAGGAGTATAGCTTATTATGAGATGTTATGATAGATCTAAATACTTTTTTGCTTCTTAAAAAAACCTTCGTTAAGCTATCTTTTATGGAAAGCTACTGTTTTTCATACTTAAACTAGCTAAATAATTGTTAGAAGAAAATTATCAAGGCCATATCTTAATTATACTTTTTGGATGTTATTGAGTTTGTGCGTTGGTTATCCTCATGATATTTAGGCAAAGGTTGGGTAATTTTAGTGATAAGCAAGAGTTTTTGTACTTCTCACTATTATATACGGACCCATATAGAAAATACGATGTTTTAAAGACGATTATGATGCTAGAATTGTTTTTAAACTTAGTTCTATCATTATAATATGTTTTAGGATGAGTTTAAAAAGTGATAAATTATGAAAAAAGCTCTCATTTCGAACACAACAGAAGTGCTCGCTTAACTAAAGTTGCAATATTCTATAATATGAAATCAGTTTCATTTCAATACTCGGTTGTTCTCATTTCGGACATTAGTTTGAAGAATATTGAACATGACATTGTACGTCAAAAAAAAATAGTATCATAGTTCATTAGATTTCGGGGAGTATGAGTCATATGAATAAAATATGAAATTGATTTTCAAACGATGGATAAAAGCTACTCGAATGATATAATAAAAACCATATCCTTACTAACAGGAATATCCATTGTAAAGGTTTCTAATTGAACATATTAACTTATAGGCTCATGTAAAATATATTGATGTACATGGATTTTATCCTAGTGCCTCATATTAGAAAGGATAAATTTTTTTGTTATCTTTCTTTGAACCTGCATTGGGATTTATAGTGAGAACATTTTATTTAAATATTTGTGGTGTGAGAGCATCATATGAATCAAAACATGCTTCTAACAAACTGCAAAGAAATAAGTTTGTATGCGGTCATACTTTGATTGTCAACAAAAAGCAAAACATACAAGCTAGAAGTTTAAACCATCATCTTATGGCCATTAAGGATTCTCATGGGAAGGTACTGCATCTCATTTTCGTTCTGAAAGTCAATTTGTTTTTTCTATTATATGCATCAAATATTCTATTTACCACGTTCTTTTTTTAATGGCAGAACGAGTATCTTCTACAAAAAGCTCTTATGCATTCAAGAGAGTTAGTTTCTTTTTGTGTTAATTCAGCCACTAATATATGATCATCACATTAATCGCTCTTTTATCCTCTTGCTTTAATTTTTTAAATATGAGAAAATTAATCTTTTTTAGTAGTGTACTTAGCGCAATTTATTAGGCTACATTTCCTCATTAGAGATTTAAGTATGTGTGTTATAGTTTGAATGCATATTTATACGACGATTAAGCTTGAATGTGTGTGGATATGTATGTGTGTACATGGATGAAACCATGCGTTTGTGATATACACATACATACGTGTACACATGCCCGCAACTGTGCGCTTGTGATATATACATACTCACATGTTCACATATGTCTGCAACCATGTGTTTGTGATATATTCATGCACAAACATGTCATCAGGTTATAGAATGAACCAAAGGCATGATCATGAGCATATAATATACATGCAAAATAAATTTTCATGCCAAGTAATGGGTAAGTATAAATTACCAAATCTAGCCTATTGACAGAAATTGACTGAACATATATAATCAATTATCAGCCATTGTTTCTGCAAGGTGATTGCATGTTTATTTTACACACCAAGCAAACTATTAAAACATGGTAATCTATTTTCTAAAGATATACGTATATACAACAACATATAAGAGGTTTGATACTAAGATTTTGGATGAGTGAAAATAGTATTTTCATAACAGTATTCTAACTGTTAAAATTTATCAATTCTGACTTCATGGAGGAAGCAAAATGAGGTAAGGGTGCAAGGAAGAAAGATACAGAGTAATGAATATTAAACTTCAGGTATTGCAAGTCATTATTAGAAGGGACATAAGAAGCTTCTCAAACCTTAACAACAATGTTTCATTTTTGCATGCTTTGACGGGTCTGCTTTTGAAGTTAAGATGGTATTTGTTCCTTTGTACTTTTTATAATACAAATGGTCATATTCCTTATTTTACTCACACACACAAAAAATGCATATATAAGTTCTTAGTAATTTAAGTATTTGAACCTTGCTTCTTAGGATGAGTCACCTTACAGGCTTCAATTTTCATTTTCTTTGTAACACAATAAAAAGGTGGATCTAAGTCAAGCTACAAATATAACAAATGCTTTGATCACAATATGGGTGTGAAAAGAGAAATCATTTGGGATAAAGTATTCATAATCACTAATATGTTTGAATTTTTTTTGGCCAACCATAGGTACGCTGCTACCCAACTATTTATGCTATGTATATACAGTTATTATGTGCAATGTTACGATATTTTGCCTACCACTGCTTGGTGCATCGCATATTTTATTCCTGCAGTGCTATGTATATACAGTGAGCTCACTGCCTATGAAGTGAAAATTTCTTATTCTAGGAGTTTATAGTGACACTTTGTCATTGAAGGTAAAAAACATGCATTTCACTCGTTTATCTTTTTTTTTAACACTTGTTCTTTATATTGCTTTATTTTGTTTTCATTTAAATTATGTAGGGTTTGGAAAGCATGACGGCTATTCATAATGGAAATCATGACGGCTATCCAGGATAGATCCATATAGAAAACGAGAAGCTTTTTTATATATATGTGCATGGTTTTTTTTTTTGAACTTTAGACAATATGATGCACAGATCTATCAATTATGTAAACTTATTTTTTGTTTAGAGGTTTTTATTTTAAATGACAAACTTTGCAAAAAAATCTGGTGAAAAGTATGGAAAGTTTCAAAATTTAGGAAAAGGACATATTTACACTAAAAGTGGAATTCAGAGGGCCACTATCCTTTTTCCATTTACACTAACATTTGTCCTTCTCACTAAATTCTATACCTTCCATACTTTTCACCAAATTTTTTGGGTTTGTCCGTCTCCCAATTTTCCACTTTTTTGTTTATGTGACATTAGTTTTTAGTTGTACCGGATAATGTTATGAACGTTGGGTGCTATGTGAATATTTTATCGATTATTGTACCATTTTTATTGTTATATAATGTTTTGTGACATTAATTTTCTAGTTGATATATATGTATATATGTTTCATTGCACGATGAGTATTGAATGTTGAGTATTGTTGAAATGAATTTATTTGATGTCTAGATTGATGTTTAGAAATGCTGCAAAATGTTTGCTATATATTTCCGACGGTAATCCGTCGCTATATAGCTAGGATTTACCGACTGATAATTGTTATGTAAAATGTTTGCTATATATTTCTGTCGGTAATCCCTTGCTAAATAGCGTGGATTTAGTGACGGAAAAATATTTACTGATTTTATTATGTTATATATATATAGGTGAAATAATTTAAAATGAAATGATAATATATCAGAAAACGACGCTTAAGTGATGGAAAATCGAAGTTAATTTCCATCGCAAAATTGTGCCTAAAATACCGACGTGCTTTTTAGCGACAGTCGTGTTCTGCTGCAAATCCTTCGCTAATGTCCCTTAGCGAGGGTTTAGCGACAGATTTTTCCACTGCAAAATCAGTGTTTTCGGGTAGTGTTAGCTTTTTCTGGCCATCCTTCCCTTTATGCTGTTTCTGCTTCCTTTTCTTGTTGTTATTACCACCCTACTGTGGTTTTTGGGCTTCCTTGGTTGCAATAACAACAACTTTCTCTTTCAGAAACAAGCTCTCATGTCTCTTGGATTTTTCCACAAGCTTCTCGTATGAATCATCAAGACGTTCCACCAATGGTCTTCCTATGTAGGTATCAAAACTCATAACAAACTTCTCGTTCTTTTCGTAGGGTGTGTCAATGTATGAACGAGCATATCTAGATAAGGCCTCAAATTCTTAAACATAGTCAAGTACAGATCGACCATTCTGGTTCAGTTCCATAAACTTCTTGAATATGGCAGACTTCTGAGCAGTAGAGAAAAAGTTCATCTCAAATTTAACTTGGAACTGTTCCCAAGTTATCTCTTCTTCTAGAGTTTCCAAAGTAACAGAATTCCACCACTCCGTGGTTATGCCCTGTAGTTGTCTTGACGTAAGATTTTTCTTAATTGCATCATCCATGCTCAAATCTCTAAAAATATGAACACAAGAATCCATCCACCTTTGAACCACTTCATTCGGCTCCACTTTTTTTTTTTTTTTGAATGGCTTTCCCCCGAAGAGATGTGAAGTCTTTGCATAGCTTCACGAAATCCACCACCCTAGGCACATGCTCCCCAACAACTACCGTGGCTTCCACTGGAGTGGGTACCCTTCTCATGAATGTTTCCATCATGGCCTCAAACATGTCTGGGTAATCTGGTGTACCACTATTTCCCTCTCCGGGCATAGTCCTCTCCCTAGCAGTATGTCTTAAAGTTCATCGACCCATTCTTAATCTGCAAATTAGAATGATTAGCCACTTATAAGAAAAAATGCTAATGGAGTACAAACGCTACTGTACTATACACTAATATGTAGTATCCATCCAATAGAAATTCTACAAATACATCTCTCACACGTGATTATGTTTTCGAACTTTGGCTAAAATCATTCAGCAGAGCTTTGATACCAAATGTTATGACCGCCCATAACCCCTACTTTTAATAAGAGGAATAATGTACTTAAAGGTGTGCTAGACAATTATACACGATCATTAGAGTAGGTAAACACAAGCGAAACCTGTCATATAACTCACAGCGCAAGGATAAAATATAATAGAATATTTACAACTGGTAATAATAGTGCAGCACATCTGAATAGAAAACACCAGCTCTCATAACAACTGGAGAAAATATCCATACATCAGGATTGCAACATAAATGTCTGTACAAATTTGCCTCACTACAACACTCAGAGTAATCAACAAACAATGGAAATATCAAGTACTATGCAGTAGAAAAGAAACAGCCTCCTGCTCGCCACCGCACTTCAACATCGTCCTCACTAAGCTATCACATGTCACCTCTCACTTAGTCTGCCCATCCAATAATTGGATGAACAGCCTAAGGTAATAAGAGGGAAACATAAAACCTTGAGTCAAACAAAGTCTTAGTGAGCGATTAAACAACTATCTAACATCATCAATAAAGTATATGAGAATAGGCAGATAAACAAACTAATCTACCCACAACACTAGAGAAGAACTCAACTCTCGTCTTCCCCACATCAAACTGTAATAGCCTTTACAACTAGAATTTCAACCATACATCCATGGCAATCAAAAGCAACCAACAATAGCACTTATAGCATCCAAATTATATATCTCACGTAAACCATCTTAATCGAATTCAACTTCCCTCAAGAGTAAGCCCCAAAGGCCTAAACCAATATCAGACAAGCACTCAAGAAATATCTCCTTCGATGTAAGACAATCTACATAAGACTTTACAAACAAAGCATCCAACATCCATGACTGACTCTGGCTATCACCGCCAATCCTGCTTCGAAACCATCATTAACCATATGATTGGCAACGACGCGCCATCAATTATCAAGGGCCAATGGAAAACCCTGGTTCTAGCTAAAACCTCATACGCCATACAATGAAACGTATCTAGGCCCGTTCGAGCTGCCATAGATACTCGACCATATGACGAAATCATGTAACCCCTGCTTTAAGTCCGCTAGAACCTATGACAACGATAATTCCTCGGTCTTTGGTATCTCTAGTCATCATCGACGACAACCATCCAACCATTGTCAACAAACTCAGAACACCTTTGAGTTGTCATTACATTCGTTGCATTACGATGGTCATCGAACAAATCACTTCACTTCGACATTACCCATTGAATTCATTTCGAAGTCATCACCATTCCAAAACTGAAGAAAATCATCAATATAAGGTTCAATCATCAACCCATAGTGTTCATTCATTCACTGCGTAAATAAACCACTGCATTCCAAAGCGCTGTCATAAGCATGTCGATCCACTATTGGTCGGACATGTTGATCAATCATCAAGGATCAATCATTTGATCCATCCTTTGAAGCAACGACCAATCAATCTTCTAAAGAAATGATCAATCCATCTCTTTAAGCAATGATGGTCCATCCCCTGTAACAATGACCGATCCATCCCTGTAGCAATGACCGACCCATCCTTATAGCGATGATCAATCCATCCATGTAGCAATGACCGATCCGATCCATCCCTGTAGCAATGGTTGATCCATCTCCTGACTTGACCAAAACTTCGCCAAACGACTATATCGACGAAATCAAGTCATCCAATTCAAACGTAACATGTTATGAAATCACTAACAATTTGAAAAAGATAATTATCATCAATAATTATGTAAAATTCACCAAAATCATGATAAACGAATAAATGATCAAAACAATGGATCTAACCTGCATAAACATATGAAATTATACGGAAATTACCAGTTTTAAGTTGCTAAGTTAGATCCTATGGTGATGCATATGAAAATAGACCTACCATGATGTAGATCTTGGTGAAAATGACTCAAAATGATGAAATTGTTATCATACAACCCATATACTTGACTAAATGCAAGTGAGAGATGTATATCACACACCAAATCTTCAAATAAGTCAAAGAACGATGAATTATGATTCTGGACCGCGAAGAATTTGTGCTAAACTCTTCGATTCGATGAATTATCTCTTCGATTGATGTAGATCTAGCTTCAAATGATGTAAATTTCGATTTTGTTCCTTAGATCTAGATTTTAATGGTGGAAAATTGTAACAACCCGCATTCTATGTGTCATGAGACCGTAGAATATTTATTTCTTCATCGTATGAGGTCATATGGTCATGTAACTTTGAGGGAAGACTATTAGAGCTATTTTCCATGTTCATGATTTTTGCCGATTTTTAAATGACCATTTTGCCCCTAGCTGGTCTTGTTTTGGCCATAACTTTTGATTGGTAAGGAATTTTGACCTGAAACCACTTCCATTGGATTCGAATGATGGTTTACCTTTCCGTAGAGTGGTCACATTGGCCAAACGGACTAAACGTTTGGGAGATATGGCTGAAACAAGGTCTAGAAGGTGAAAAACAGCTTAACCGGGCTTAATTGGGTAGTTAACAGCTAGGCCCATTGGAGGATTTCGGGTTTGGGACTAATTGAGGGCTGCTAGGGTTAGGGTTTTCAGTTTTAATCATTTCCTAGCCTCCACAAACTTCATAGTAAACCCTAGTAATGGCCTCCAACCTATAGAACACCTCCAAATCACTTTTTGCTTGAAGATTGGGATTAGCAACACCAAATCAAAGGGGATCTACACCAAATCAACATTAGAGCTGCTGTTTGGCATTGCAATCTTCACCAAATCAGAGATTTATTTCAGATCTAAGTTTATTTGTGGCAAAGGTGAGTGATTTGCATAGTTCCTCACTAAGTATGACTAATTAAGGGTAATTAGGGGTGATTAGCGAAATTATATGTTAATAAATTCTGGAAAAATTCCTAAAATTCTAAAATGATGTTTTAGACCTCTGTTAGAAATTTGGTTCCATTTGGTTAAGTTTTGCTAATCATATCAATAGTTTTGCTTGAACATGCTTAAGGGAAAATATGGGGTTTTGGCTATGTTTGATCCATTTTAACCTATCATATTGATGTTTTGGTGTTTGAGGTCACTTGTACATGTTGCTATGACTCTTTGGTATGCTTTGTGATTGATTTCAATAATTAGATCGGTCGAAAACGCCGTCGAGAGGCGTATAAACACTCACTGGAAAGCTGCTGGAAACTGCAGGTTACGGATCGGATCGGAGGAGAAGATACGGATCGGATCGGAGGGGAAGGAACGGATCGGATCGGAGGGGAAGGAACGGATCGGAGCGGAGTTGGCATAAGGTCACGCGAGCTGGGTAGAAGCAGAGGATCGGATCGGAGATGGAGAGGAGGGGCGGACCGTAGGCTGGACGTCATAACCCGAACCGTCATTTGCTGGACACCACGAACCATCACCAGTTGAGTATCACGAACCGAACCGCCACCAGTTGAGCACAACGATCCGAACCGAAACAAGGAGAAGGCAGCGATCCGATCCAAGCCAAGAAAAGGGATCCGAACCGATCCGGTGAAGACGATGACCATAACCCGAGATGCAAAGGTAGTCCAAATAGCAGTTAGAGCTACATACCAATGTAGTGAGGTCACTTGAAAGGTTTGGACGTGATCTCACGACGTTAGGCTTGGTAATGGGTTCGCTTCGTGATTGGGCTTTGCTGCGGGACGTGTGCTAAGGAGTTGTCGATTGTCTATAACTTTGGATCACTATGTTGGGAGGTATATGAACGGGTTCAGGGCCATAATGGCCTGGGTTCGGCTAAGAGCTACAGCCAATGACGTGGGGTCATTTGAAAGGTTTGGACATGACTACCACGAGGTATGCTTGGTTGTAGTAGAGTCGTACAGGGAACTCCGCCATCACCTCAAGTTACTAGTGATCAAAGTGGTGGACATCGTATGCTTTATGCGCTGAGTGAGAGATGTGAGGATGGTTGCTATGTTTGCTTGTTTGACATACACACCCCCACCCCCGTTATCCTTATAAACCATATGTTAGTGGTGGTACCTTAGAGTGTTGTACAGTATGTAGTACTGACTCTTTGGTTGCAGGTCCAGGTTCAGGTATGGTTTAGTATACCTGTTATTGTTATGTTTAGATGCTTATCGCTCACACCAGACTTTTTGTCTGACCCAGAGTTTTATGTCTCTTCTTATTACTTTGGGTGCTCATTCGAGCAGACTAGAGACAGGTAGACTGGTAGTGCACGAGTGGATTGCCGAGGACGAGCAGGAGGCTCCTATGTATTATCTCTTATTATTCTCCCTGTGTCGCTGTTGGTATCTACTTTGGGCATTAGTAGCATACCTATCTTATTTTGCTTAGAGACAGTTTTTGAAAGGTTGTAATAATGGTAGTTTGGATCATAGGCTGTATTTGGATTTTCCGCTACTATGTTGTTTAGTTCTTCAGCTTATGCACTGTCTCATCTGTTTATGCTAAAGTATGTTGATATTATATTTTACTCCATGCGTTGTGAGATGTGTTACAGGTTCTATGATGGTTCATTGTTTCCTTTCCTTCTCAACTTCCTTTCTCTCTTAACGATCCGTCCCGTACTGGCTGGGCATATTCTAAGTATGTGACGGTTGGTGCGGGGCGGGTTGTCACAAAAATTGTTTTGGATTGAGAAAGGAAGATCATAAGCTCAATCAAATGAGAGAATGGAGAAAGTAAATTATTCTCCATGCCTCTAACCCTCTATTTAAAGCCTCCCACCAACCCACTAACGGGCCTCTCCAAATCAGCCCATTATTGGCTTAAAAACCTAAACAACCAACTATGAAACACAAAAACGGCAATTCCTCCCAAACCGCTGGGCCAAACCTTTAATGTGACCACTCTAAGGAATTGGCAACACCATTTCCTTTCCAATGAGACGACCTCAACACCTGATTCAATCCCAGTCAAAAGTTATTTCTTGTACAAGACTGACAGAGGAAAAATGATCACAAATAAAATTGATAAAAAATTATGGACATGTCCCACTTCTGCATAAACAACATATCAAAATATGAGAATGATCCAACCGTCAGGGAATAAAATAAAAATATTTTACGATCCTCCGACACGTAAAATGCGTGTTGTTACACTGGCTATCCGGTCTTCTAGCCATCTGGTCTTCTGAATTAATGGCACTCAAATAATGAGCTCCTCACTTATGGATTTATTATTTCCAGTGTTTCGGCTTTCAGATTTCTTGATCCTTATAGCAATGGCTTTTTGGGCTTTCTTTAATCTTAGATATTCGCGTTCCAACCCTTTGGCTTTATCTCTTATGGCTCTATGGAATGTAAATGGTTGAGTCGACCTATCCATGCACTAGAGCATTATAATCCCTAAGCTTACTCTTTGCTCGACAATACACCATCCGGTCTTCAATAAAATGGATTTTCTGACATTTCTTGGTTTTTTTTACTAAATTAAGGCTGCCTTGAAACCATTTACAACTTCTAGTCGTCTTGCCTTAACGAGATCGCCTTCAAAAAAAATTTGGTTTTGGAATTAGGATGGCTAAGCTCATTTACCCATATATGGAACCAAAGTGTCCTCAACATGCTCTCCTCGGATAAAGAACCATCCAGTCTCCTTTACGAATAAATTTGAAACCAAAAATGGCTAAGTGTGCATACCATGTACGGGAACCCGCGAGATCCTTAAGCATGCTCTTTAATCGCTGAGTTTTCCTTTCAATTTTACTGAAAAACCCTAACCTTTATGACTTTAATAAAATTACTTCATGTGGCAAATGTTTATGGAGTATGAAATCTAAAATAAAATTGCAAACTCTAATTTTTCCTTTTGTTTCTTCCTCAGTTGATCTTGCCTCATTCAAGATCGCCTTAGATCTCCCTTCCTGGTTGATCTTTCCTCATTCAAGGTCACCTTGGATTCCCCTAAACCTTGGTTGGTCTTTCCTCGTTCAAGATCGCCTTGGCTCAACCTTGGTTGGTCTTGCCTCGTTCAAGATCGCCTCGACTCAACCTTGGTTGGTCTGCCTCATTCAAGATCGCCTTGGCTCAACCATGGTCAGTATTTCCTCGTTTAAGATCGCCTTAGGTCAACCTTGGTTGGTCTTTCCTCATTCAAGATCGCCTCAGATAAACCTCGGTTGGTCTGCCGTCATTCAAGACCTCCTTGGACCATATACATGCCTTGGTCGTTTTACTAAGGTAAGATTGCCTTAAGTGCAATACATCCCTTACTTTCTTGCCTCAACAAGATCACCTTGGAAAATTATGATCACCTTTGGCGGCCTCGTCTGTGACACAACGGGATCATCCACAAATAGTTATGCATATTTCGTTTCTTTGTAGGTAATTGGACTCCGCTTGTCCCTCGGATACTATGGCTATTCAGGTTATCTGTAAATGATCCAAATTGATCGTCGACTTTCAACGGACCTCTAATTAATAAGATCTGAATAGATCGTGGACTTCTATTAATACGATCCCAAGTGATCACGGTTTTGTGAATAATACGATCTGAAGCGATCGTGGGTTTCTTGATTTCTCTTCTTCTCGCAAAGCATATCTTCCTTTGACAAGCAAGATATGTTTTGGGGGGGAAAATGTTAACATGTTTTTTTGTCAAAGCTATCACAGGTCAAGAATATCGTCATAAAACATAAAGCAATTCGATCGAAGTCGCGACATATTCATAAAGGGATTGAAAATGGCATCGATTCGTATAATCATCGTTGATGCACTCCAACAAGCTGGCGTAGTGAAAATAGGTGATTGACACTGACCAATCAGCTCAAAAATTTTTAGTGATTAGGTCCAATCACATGGTAGAACTCGTCGTATAAAAATATATGGATTTGGTAAAAGTTGTGTCACACACTCAAAAATAGCTGATGTACATGTGTTGATCACGAAAAATGGATTCTGCAACTCATGGTGTCAAAATATGGTAAACTAGCAAAAGTTGATCCATCACGTCAAAAAGGCCTGGTCGACATGCGAAAATCATGAAAAACCATGTGTTTTATCTTGGCTAATCAATCTGGGAAATCTGGCAAGCTTATGCTTAGCACGATGAAAAACAATAAAAAAAAACATGTCCTACCCCTCAAAAATCAAGTGTGCACCCTTGGCTCATCACTTAGAAGTTTTGACCATCACCATGTTTAGTATGTTCAAAAAGCCCTGAGCAACATGACGGACCACCTGCGCGCATCGGGGATCGGAGAATTGGCAAAATAGCCTGGCATGTTTAGACCGCATCGCATCAAAGTGATGTTATTTCCCCGTGCTCGCATCCACCTCGGTAGGCAAAAGCGCGGGCGTGCATCACATAGTGTGATGCGAGTTTTTTGGAATGGGCAAGGGATGAGGTGGATCCGCCACTTTTCTTTGACGTGATTTTCCCAGCTTCGCGTTGGGCTAATGAGATTTTCCTCTGATGCACACTTCAGATCTGATGCGTTATTTTGTGAGGCGAGACTAATCTGGCAACGTGGCAGATCATTTGGCAAGCTTCAGATGTCGTGCGGATCTGGCAAAATCAAGTGATCCACACATGTTTTCACCACTTTTTGGTGATTCAATTTGGCACAAGATGCTAGTTGTGATTTTTACACTTCGTTTAAGCTATGACGTGATATTTTTTATGCAACGAGGCATTCGATGCAATTTTTTTCACTCGAACAGGTTGTGATGCAATTTTTTTTGTGTGGGCTCTATGTGATGTGATTTTCTGATAATGGATCCCAAAATCTGCCTACTCCTACCTAACATACTTAACCATAAATACCCCAAGGCTTGGCCTTCATATGGATCTTTTTCCCATGGAATTTTGGCTTTCTTGGAGACCTCAAGTGTCATTAATGCAGCAACCTTCTTCTCTATGGCTATTGGACACGGCATGGACTATTAAAACGTTGCACAAATAATGTTTTCCATAACCCATGGACTCTACAAGTATAATTACACTGCTTTTTGACTGAATTGGACATTCTGGGATTTCTTGGACATTGAAGGTAACTTTTGGACATAGTTGACCAATTCAACATATTTTCTGCTCAATGAAGAAGACAAAAGGCATTTTAGTTAAATTTTAGAATCAATAAACATCCTGTTGTTCTATTATGATGCTTTGTACTCCAGTATTGCTTGAACTTGTACATCGTTGTAATCAACTATTATATTTTTCCCTTTCTATATAGCACACCTACTGAGACGACCCGATTTCCCGTTCTCACGGAAACAAGGTTATCTTTGGAATATAACACAGAAACAGATAATAGCAGAACAGAATTAAATAAATACACCAGAATGAACAACAAAATATACTGGATAAAAGTAATCATCAGAGTTACACAGTATACAGGATCTTACTTAGTACAAATACAGTTCAGCTATTCATAAATGTCTACAGCGGAAATAAACAAAATATGTACAATAGGAGCTGAACAACATAAAAAGAAATAAATGATAGAATCCATCTTCAGCTCCAGCTATCCAGAAAAAGAACCAGCTAAACCTGAATACAAGGCTGCCCATGTGGAAAAAGGGGCACCCGAGTTTGAGAGTGAAACAAACTACGAGTCAGTCATGGGACTGGTATGAGAAATCCACTCAACACATATATATAATTGGCTAATCACAGGACCACGCCACTTTCGTGGAACGGGTTTACTCCATTGGATTGCCAGTGCTTTAAAACAAATCTTTCTTTTAAACATCGCTATGCTTTTTATCAAAATGAAGCCGTTATAAGACTCAGTTCCCATCACACAATGCAACGCAAACCGGAGGATAGAGTTTTTACCTTATAACAGCCAAAATATGCTTGATACGAATAAAACAAAGGCATTTGATATTATTGCTAGTGTTTATATGTTTTTGAAAACAATTTCAAATCATAACTATCAATCATAGACGGCATTAATGCCCCATACCACTATGTCGCCATATATAGGTATACAATCCAAAACCGCACGATGTCGTATTTGGAAATTGGATTTCCGTCATGAACCAAGGCAAAAGATAGTCCTTACCGAATTCGAGACTGCCTAGCCCGAGTCTCAGGATCAGAGCTCGAGTGACCCTTGGATCGTCAGGGCCGGTCCACCGATTGTGGATTAAAATGCCTGAACCATACGTTTCCCCGCCCTTTGGGGCGTAAACGAGCCAACGAATGACTCCATCGGACCCGGATCGTCCGATCAAACCGAGGCGCCTCGCAACAGCAACAACCACATAAGTCAAACTCGTCAGGGCGTGTAAAACCACTGACGCCACTTTTAGCTAGGAGGAAACGCAGGCCCTCCCTGAGGTCCTTTCTCCCGTTTCTGGTTCATACCGGGGTGTGAGGCTCGCGAATTCACGTTATACACAAAGCTACGCCACACAGGCGGTGCTTTGATCATCACCACAAGACTTTGCTTTTCAACAGAAGCCCTGATCACTGCATCTTAGCATGCCACACAGAATAAATCCTATGTCAGACACACAGTCCATTTACAAGTCCGTTCTGGGTCTGAACGAAGCCGGAGGCACTAAATACCTCGCAAACCCTTCGATCAACACGTACGTCTGGACGATCACCACTCATTATCCATATTTCGGGATGCCTCCCAATCAGGACCTCGGTTACCATCCAAACGAGGTGAAGATCTCCGGTCTTCGACCGTCGTCTTCATCTTCGAATTTCAATCGTCGGTCGATTATTCGAAATGAGAATTAACTCGGCCTTTTCAAATAATCCACGTATATTTAGAATTTCAAATTGATTTATTTCAATGGTTAAATTATTCGACAACACCAATATTGTTCTTTAATGTAATTTTCACACCAAACACATTCAACCATCAAATACAACATAAATCGAGCAAATTCAGTTAATTTCCATTCCATATCGCTTAGGATATTTTATAACTATTTATCGCTATTTTTATTTATTTTAAAATAGCTATTTTATTCAAAACGACGCTTCGGGCCATAAAGCGGCCGTGGCGCTGTTTTTCTTCAGATTTGATTTACACATATCTGAAAATCTAACCGTTGGATCTTCACAAAATTTACATCATTAGAAAGGTCTTTTCAAAACGAATCCAACGGTTCCAGTTTCGGGAAAATCCGACGGTCGGATCTCCCGGTACAATCGTTTGAATTTTCGATTTCAAAATACGAACTGCAGCGTCGTTATTCGATTAAATATAATTCTATTTATATTTATATATAAATAAAATCGATTCTGGCGCTGTTTTTCTTCAAATTTGAATTAAACATTCCAGACAATCCAACCGTTGGATTTTTACAAGGTTGGTGCCGTTGGAAAGATTATTCCAAGGCGAACCCGACGGTTGAGATTTCGGGAAAATCCGATGGTCGGATTTCCCGTACTAGTCGTTTGAAATCACGGTTTCAAAATACAAACTGCACGGCTTCGTTTCGTTTTAATTTTATTTATATATTTATATAAATATAGTTCATTCAATGATTTCTATATCGTTTTCACTTCAAAAATTTTTCTAACTCCTTAAATTTTGGAAAAATTTCGCCATAACCTCCCCTGCACCGGGAGCGTCGGGAAATCGCAAATAGCGTCCCGGTCCTTCTAATCTCAAAAAGAAAAAGAAAAAGCCAAGCGGCTAGCCAACAGGCTCAAAATCATCACCCAAACAAATCAGTAAATGTGTACCTATTTGTCGGGCACAAAATTTTATTCCTCTTCTCTAGCCCCTTTGCTATAACCTGTTCAATGAATATGCATGTATATATATATACAGTTCATATCATTTTTCATTTTCTATTCAACTTCATATTTGATTTCTATTTGGTTTAAAAACTCCATTCATTCTAATGTTACATAAATAGGTGCAAATCATTTCATTAGCTAATTAATGAATATTTCAACTCGTATATGTTTATTTTGAACAAGTGGCTATTTTTAACACTTCATATTTTAACGATTTATGCATACAATAAAAATGTGATTCTTATTTTAAAACAATTCATTTCAAAACACTATTCTTCTATATGGTTCATATAGTCGATAAAAGGTGGTTTTTATTATCAAACAATTTATTTCAAAATATGAATACCATTCAACACATGAATTTCTAAACAACGAATGAATATCAATTCAACACATGAATGTTTTCTATAGTTTTTATATATAGATAAAATGTGATTTTTATTATCGAACAATTTATTTCAAAATATGAATACCATTCAACACATGAATTTCTAAACAACGAATGAATATCAATTCAACACATGAATGTTTCTATAGTTTAAGCAAATGAAAATAATTCAAACACACAAATATTATTCAAAATTTCGGCAGCATAACGGCAGGGTAGTTACACCGGCACCGTCCCTAGTACGGCTCCTCGCTCTACCTTAAAACCTCGCGGTTTTTGACAATGGTAATCATGCATCTAATTCGCACGCAGGCGGCATGTATATATTTATTTCATTTCCACAAACTAATCCTATGTGGTTTCAACCAAATATTTCACAACCACCAATGGGTATTTTTCAACCTCAATCAACCAATATCAATCACAAACAATCCCAAACAATCATTCAATTTTCACAACAATTTCAACCAATAAATATCGTCCATGGTTTGTGGACGAGGGGGCGTATATATATATATATATATATATATATATATATATATAGATATAGATATATATATTTATAGATAGCAATTCACTTTCATTTCACACATATATATATAAATTTTTAAATCAGAAATCTCACCAATAGCTATCCAACACCACGACTCTTCCTTTATAGAAATCTTCGCCTTTTGTCGCTTTCGCCCGTATTCTCTACATAGGTAAAAATCGAATTTTTACTATGTTATTCAATATATAAAAATCGAATTTTGACTTCGCTATTCAATATATAAAAATATGATTTTTACTTTTACTTTCAACATATAAAAATATGATTTTTCAACATATAAAAATATGTTTTTTTTACTTTTGCTTTCAACATATAAAAATATGATTTTTCAACATATAAAAATATGTTTTTTTACTTTTGCTTTCAACATATAAAAATATGTTTTTTTTTACTTTTATAAAAATGCAGTTTTTTTTATCTTAAAAAAAATGCAGTTTTTATTTTTATAAAATGCAGTTTTAGTTTCTTCTTCTTCAAAAAAAAAAAAAAAAAACAGTTTTAAAATTCTTTTAAAAATTCAGTTTTTAAAATCTTTCTAAATCAGTTTTACTTTCTTTTTAAAAATTCTGTTTTTACATTCTTTTATAAAAATGCAGTTTTTACTTTATAAAAATTTCAGTTTATTCAACATAAAAATTTCTGTTTTAACTTTATAAAAATATTCAGTTCTAAACTTTATAAAAATTCAGTTTTAAACTTTATAAAAATTTCTGTTCTGAACTTTATAAAAATTCAGTTTTAAACTTATAAAAAATTCAGTTTTATAGAATTTAAAAATAAAAATAAGAATAAAAATACTTACAGAGGAGCGGGGGGGGGGGGGGGGTGGAAAGGAGATCGGAGGCGCTTCGAGGTGGTTCGTCGATGGCGGCGTCTTCAAGGCTCCAGGGGGCGTCGCTATGCTTCGGGGTTCGATCGATGGAGGGGGGGGACGCGAGGTCTTCGTCGGAGCTAGTACGATCGGGGGCTTCTGGGCGTCTCGAGGGGGGCGCGGCGAAGTCTGGAGGGAGGCGCGCGATTTGATTTAGGGTTTCCCTCTTTTTTTTTCTTTTTTTTTTCTTTTGAAATCGTTTAACTGAATCGGGGGGGGGGGGGGGGCAGAAAGGATATAAGGGAGGGAAGGTATTTTTTTTATTATTATTTAATTATTAAATTTCGCAAAAGGTTGACTTTTACATACGACCTCGAAACGAGGCCCACCGCCTGTCGCCCCTAGCGTTTTACCCCCATTCCGAACACAATGGGATATGTATCGCAAGCTGATTTGATCGTTACAATCAGTTTCCTTTTGAATTTACATTTAAATCACTATATTGAATTTTAAACGCACATTTCAAATTACCGGGGTCACATACTAACTAGAAAAAATCTAGAAAAATATTTTCTAGCTTCGTGTCAACGATACGGTCCTAACAAAACTAGTTTCGTCGAATTCTGAGACCGTTTGAAAAATGGCCAATTTCCAGTCGATTAAAAACAACGAAAACTGGTCAAACGCGTTTTCTTTTGCCACGCTCACATATTGATTCGAAAAATTATGAAATTTGAAACCTAGCAATAACTTGACACTGCGGATCTAACAAAAGTGGTTTCGTCGAAATCCGAGGTCATTTGCAAAATGTCCATTTTTTTAAGGGCCTGAATTCCATAGCGACTATTCAGAATTTTCAACTGGACATATCTTTTGATTCCCGCTATCAAATTTCGATTGGTCAGATTCGTTAGAAAGATATTATCATTTAGATCCAAATGTTTTTGGTTTCACTAAAATCCGGATTGTTTTGCACCCGGTATATTCAATTGAAGTTTGAAATCGAATTATCGAACTACCGCGCTATTTTCAATTCTATATATAATTATAATTAATTATATTCGTTTTCAATCGTCGATTCAAACTCAGTTTTCATCGCCATTATTTAAAATATTTATTTTAAATATTTAAAATCCATTATTTTAGCCAATTTAAAAATTTTAAATTGGTTCAGATTTTCTGGGTCGTTACAATCTCCCCCACTTAAAACTTTTCGTCCCCGAAAAGGAACTAAGTCGAAAGTGGTTTGATAAATCTACAATCCCACAATACAACAACCAATTTGTTTCTAATATTCAGAGTATAGAATAAACAATGCACATCCATGGGAAGAAAATAGCAACAGAATAGAGAATTAAATGGTGAGGTAAAGTATGGTAAATATACCTTGCACCGGAGTCAATCAGAGATATCTACTCGGCATCTAGGATAAGCTTTCTGAATGCTCTCCTCCGTTTCCCAAGTACAATCTCGCGGATCTCCACTCCATTGCACTTTGACTAGGTGAACCTTCTTGTTTCTCAGCTCTTTGGTTTCTTTGCCGATAATCTTTAGCGGCTCACGCCTCACGGCTAATTCTGGAGTAATTTCGATATCCTGCTGAGCTGCTTCTTCCACGATCAAGTCTGGATCATGAACGTGCTTTCGAAGTTGAGATATATGAAATGCATCATGTACTCCAGGCAACCAGTCTGGCAATTTAACTTTATATGCGAGAGTCTCAATCCGTTCCAGAATAGGAAACGGACCAATAAATTTAGGCGCTAACTTTCCAGTTTTACCGAACCGGATAACTCCTCTCATCGGCGATACTTTCAAATATACATAGTCGCCAACTTCGAAGGATATATCCCTTCTTCTTTTATCGGCATAGCTCTTTTGTCGGCTTTGAGCGGCGAGTAATCGCTTCTTAATAAAATCGACTTTGTCGGCAGCTTCTCGAATCATATCAGGACCCAACACAAGTCTATTTCCAGGCTCGACCCAACAAGCAGGAGATCGGCACGGTCTACCATACAATGCTTCGAATGGCGACATTGTCAGACTCGCCTGGTAGCTGTTGTTATAAGAGAATTCAGCCAAATGCAGATGGTCTTCCCATGATCCACCGAAATCTATAACACAAGCCCGCAAGAGATCTTCTAAAATGCGATTCACCCTCTCAGTCTGACCGTCTGTCTGAGGATGATAAGCGGTGCTCAAGTTTAACTTCGTTCCTAGCTCGACTTGAAATGCTTCCCAGAATTTACTAGTGAAAATTGTATCTCTATCACTTACTATACTGAGCGGCACTCCATGTAGTCTAACTATTTCCCTGAAGTAAATCTGCGCCAGACTCTGAGCAGTTCTGTTTGATTTGACAGGTATAAAATGGGCGGTCTTCGTGAAGCGATCTACGATCACCCAAATACTGTCATTTCCTTTTCTGGTTCTGGGCAAACCATCGATGAAACCCATAGAAATATGTTCCCACTTCCAGCCAGGAACTTCTAGCGGTTGTAATAATCCAGCCAATTTCTGTTGGTCACTCTTGACTAGCTGGCAGGTAGGGCAGCGGCTAACATATATTGAAACGTCTCTTTTCATAGCCTTCCACCAGAATGTTCTTTTGAGATCGTTATACATTTTGGCCACGCCAGGATGGATACTCAGCTTGGACTTGTGACACTCGTCTAACACTTCCCTTTTGAGTTCGGGGATGTCAGGAACACAAATCCTTCCTTTTAATCTCAAGGTCTCGTCGTTATCTATTTGAAAACACGAGGGTTCGCCTTTCTGAATCCTTTTGGTCATATCTTTAATAAAGTTATCCTCCTTCTGAAGAATAGATATTTTATCCATCAAGGAAGTCGTGATAATAAAGCTGGCGATCATTACATTCTTTCTGCTTAACGCATCGGCCACGACATTGGCTTTTCCTGGAGTGTATATAATTTCAAAGTCATATGCTGCAAGAAACTCTAGCCAACGTTGTTGCCTCAAATTCAAGTCTTTCTGAGTGAACATATACTTTAACGACTGGTGATCTGTAAACAGTTCAAACCTCTCGCCCAGAAGATAGTGTCTCCAGATTTTCAAAGAGAATATGATAGCCAATAACTCAAGATCATGAGTTACATAGTTTTTCTCGTGCGGCTTCAATTGACGGCTAGCATAGGCAATTACTTGGCCCCTTTGCATTAACACTGCGCCAAGGCCTTCTCTGGAAGCATCAGTCCATACTTTTAAATCCTGGTTGCCATCAATGATGGTTAACACTGGAGCAGTCGTTAGTCTCAACTTTAACTCTTCGAAAGCTTCCTCACTCTCTTGAGTCCATTTGAACTTAGAATGCTTCTTTGTAAGCTTCGTTAAGTGACCAGATATCTTCGAAAAGTCTTTAACGAACTTCCGATAATAGCTAGCCAATCCGAGAAAACTGCGGACTTCAGTGGGAGTACTGGGCTGTTTCCAATTCTGAATAGCTGTGATTTTGCTTGGATCAACAGCGATTCCATCTTTTGATACGACGTGGCCCAGAAATTTCACTTCATCTTGCCAGAATATACATTTGGAAAACTTGGCTTTTAATACATTCCGTCTGAGAATTTCTAACACTTGTTCCAGATGCTTTTCATGTTCGGCCTTTGATTTAGAGAAGATTAGAATATCGTCTATGAAAACCAGAACAAATTTATTCAAAACTCCTCTGAATACCTTGTTCATCAGATCGACGAAATAAGCTGGAGCATTACATAAGCCGAACGGCATTACTAACCACTCGTAGAATAAGTCGGGGCCTCTGAACGCTGTCATTGGAACACACTCTTCGACAATTCGAAGTTGATGGAATCCTGTAGCTAGGTCCATTCGTGAGAATACTTGTGCTCCATTTAATCGATCTAACAAATCATCAATCCGCGGCAATGGATACTTGTTCTTTATTGTCTGCTTATTCAGATCACGATAATCCACACATAGACGTAGAGTACCGTCAGATTTTGGGACAAACACCACTGCTGCACCCCAATCAGAGAAACTAGGCCTGATCAGACCTTTCCATACCAGTTATCGTGTTTGATTGTCTAATTCCTCCTTCTCTTTCAAGGACATTCTTCGAATAGCGTGAACTACCGGCCTTGCATTGGGAATCAAAGCAATCTTGAAATCTATTTCTCTCTGCGGAGGTAGGCGAACAACTTCTTCGAACACATCCGCATAGTTCTTGACGACAGGAATATCTTTAATGAGGTCAGGAATATTCTCAGTGATCTCAGGGATATTTTCTATTTGGGATGGAGAAACATCCAAAGCTGCCCAGAAATCCTTTCTATTAGCATTCTGACCTTCACAGGGAATGGTTATATAATCGCCTGATTTAATCTTCGCCTTTACGACTCTGTCGGCGCATTTAACTTCAGCTTCATATTTAGTCAACCAATCTAACCCCAAGATAAGATCAAACTCTCTAAAATTCATGACGACTGCGATGGTAGGAAACCGATAACGAGAGAAAGAAACCGGCACTCCACAAACCCAACTGAGATCAATGGACCCCCCAACTGGATTCTGGACAGTCATTGGTTAATTCAGCTTTTTCAAATTCAAATCCAGTTTCCTAGCTGCATTCTTTGCAACAAAGCTTCGTGACGCGCCAGTGTCAAACAGTACTTTGACTGGAATATCTTTGACAGTTAGCGTGCCTTCCAAAACATCGGGCCTTTCCTGAACAGACGAAGATGCAGGTACTTCTACCACCTCATTTACATGTACTGCTTTAGGTTTTCTGAGTAGCGGACAGGCCTTTGAAAGATGACCGGACTGATGGCATTGACTGCACTTTCTATTCTCTTGGAACTTCTTACCGGATTTAGTTTCATCTTTCCTCAGCTTCTTCGAGGGTTTACAATTCCTAGTCAAATGCCCCTGTTTATGGCAGTTACTGCATACAGCGGTCGTCACTAGTTCTTTACCGGATCTGGCCCTTTTTCGATTTACTTCGGGCTCCTTACTGGCTTCTGGAATATCAGTTTCCAACTCTTCTTTGTCACTACAACAAACTTCTTCTTCGTCGCATAACATTCCTTTCTTATGGAGATCTTCATACTGATAAGCCATATATATCATTTCAGAAAAAGGAAGCTTCACATGCCCCAATACCTTATTCTGGTATTTCCTTTGAAGCCCGTGAATAAATCTCATATTCTTCCTCTTCGGATTTTGAATTAGATGAGGAGCAAAGTGAGCAAGTTCATTGAATTTCTTATGATATTCGGGAATGGTCATATCACCTTGTATTAGATAAGAAAATTCATCACATAATCTCTCGGTTACTTCGGGAGGAGTAAATCTTTCTAAGAAAATCAATTTGAATCTGTCCCAGGTGATATCACCTTCTGGATTATTTCTGATGATTGATTCCCACCAGATTAAAGCTTCTTCTTTGAGCGCCCAAGATGCTACTAACCTTTTCTGGTCATCTCTCAGCTGGATATGCTCAAAGATTTTTTCGACAGAACTCAACCAAGCTTGAGTTTGAATAATAGATTCATTGCCCGAGAATTTTTCTCCACCCAGATTTCGATATCTCTTGAATAGAGCCTCTAGATCGGGTTCTGTATTCCTTCTGTTTCTGGCACTCATTTTTCTAGTACTTCTGCAATTGGCAGATCAAGTGTCAGGTCACAGAAAAGGTATTTTAAAAATATAGAAACACATACTTTAAATGTAAATGTGTCTATCGAGGTGAAATTTCATTCTGCTTTACTCATACTAGGATATTACTGATCCTATCTGTATGGAGTCGCCCGTCCTAGAAAACTACTGGTTCTATTTCTGACGAGTTCGTTCAAATGTTATATTCCAGAACTAAGCTTAACCAAAGCTCTGATACCACGATGAGACGATCCGATTTCCCGTTCTCACGGAAACAAGGTTATCTTTGGAATATAACACAGAAACAGATAATAGCAGAACAGAATTAAATAAATACACCAGAATGAACAACAAAATATACTGGATAAAAGTAATCATCAGAGTTACACAGTATACAGGATCTTACTTAGTACAAATACAGTTCAGCTATTCATAAATGTCTACAGCGGAAATAAACAAAATATGTACAATAGGAGCTGAACAGCATAAAAAGAAATAAATGATAGAATCCATCTTCAGCTCCAGCTATCCAGAAAAAGAACCAGCTAAACCTGAATACAAGGCTGCCCGTGTGGAAAAAGGGGCACCCGAGTTTGAGAGTGAAACAAACTACGAGTCAGTCATGGGACTGGTATGAGAAATCCACTCAACACATATATATAATTGGCTAATCACAGGACCACGCCACTTTCGTGGAACGGGTTTACTCCATTGGATTGCCAGTGCTTTAAAACAAATCTTTCTTTTAAACATCGCTATGCTTTTTATCAAAATGAAGCCGTTATAAGACTCAGTTCCCATCACACAATGCAACGCAAACCGGAGGATAGAGTTTTTACCTTATAACGGCCAAAATATGCTTGATACGAATAAAACAAAGGCATTTGATAATATTGCTAGTGTTTATATGTTTTTGAAAACAATTTCAAATCATAACTATCAATCATAGACGGCATTAATGCCCCATACCACTATGTCGCCATATATAGGTATACAATCCAAAACCGCACGATGTCGTATTTGGAAATTGGATTTCCGTCATGAACCAAGGCAAAAGATAGTCCTTACCGAATTCGAGACTGCCTAGCCCGAGTCTCAGGATCAGAGCTCGAGTGACCCTTGGATCGTCAGGGCCGGTCCACCGATTGTGGATTAAAATGCCTGAACCATACGTTTCCCCGCCCTTTGGGGCGTAAACGAGCCAACGAATGACTCCATCGGACCCGGATCGTCCGATCAAACCGAGGCGCCTCGCAACAGCAACAACCACATAAGTCAAACTCGTCAGGGCGTGTAAAACCACTGACGCCACTTTTAGCTAGGAGGAAACGCAGGCCCTCCCTGAGGTCCTTTCTCCCGTTTCTGGTTCATACCGGGGTGTGAGGCTCGCGAATTCACGTTATACACAAAGCTACGCCACACAGGCGGTGCTTTGATCATCACCACAAGACTTTGCTTTTCAACAGAAGCCCTGATCACTGCATCTTAGCATGCCACACAGAATAAATCCTATGTCAGACACACAGTCCATTTACAAGTCCGTTCTGGGTCTGAACGAAGCCGGAGGCACTAAATACCTCGCAAACCCTTCGATCAACACGTACGTCTGGACGATCACCACTCATTATCCATATTTCGGGATGCCTCCCAATCAGGACCTCGGTTACCATCCAAACGAGGTGAAGATTCCGGTCTTCGACCGTCGTCTTCATCTTCGAATTTCAATCGTCGGTCGATTATTCGAAATGAGAATTAACTCGACCTTTTCAAATAATCCACGTATATTTAGAATTTCAAATTGATTTATTTCAATGGTTAAATTATTCGACAACACCAATATTGTTCTTTAATGTAATTTTCACACCAAACACATTCAACCATCAAATACAACATAAATCGAGCAAATTCAGTTAATTTCCATTCCATATAGCTTAGGATATTTTATAACTATTTATCGCTATTTTTATTTATTTTAAAATAGCTATTTTATTCAAAACGACGCTTCGGGCCATAAAGCGGCCGTGGCGCTGTTTTTCTTCAGATTTGATTTACACATATCTGAAAATCTAACCGTTGGATCTTCACAAAATTTACATCATTAGATAGGTCTTTTCAAAACGAATCCAACGGTTCCAGTTTCGGGAAAATCCGACGGTCGGATCTCCCGGTACAATCGTTTGAATTTTCGATTTCAAAATACGAACTGCAGCGTCGTTATTCGATTAAATATAATTCTATTTATATTTATATATAAATAAAATCGATTCTGGCGCTGTTTTTCTTCAAATTTGAATTAAACATTCCAGACAATCCAACCGTTGGATTTTTACAAGGTTGGTGCCGTTGGAAAGATTATTCCAAGGCGAACCCGACGGTTGAGATTTCGGGAAAATCCGATGGTCGGATTTCCCGTACTAGTCGTTTGAAATCACGGTTTCAAAATACGAACTGCACGGCTTAGTTTCGTTTTAATTTTATTTATATTTATATATTTATATAAATATAGTTCATTCAATGATTTCTATATCGTTTTCACTTCAAAAATTTTTCTAACTCCTTAAATTTTGGAAAAATTTCGCCATAACCTCCCCTGCACCGGGAGCGTCGGGAAATCGCAAATAGCGTCCCGGTCCTTCTAATCTCAAAAAGAAAAAGAAAAAGCCAAGCGGCTAGCCAACAGGCTCAAAATCACCACCCAAACAAATCAGTAAATGTGTACCTATTTGTCGGGCACAAAATTTTATTCCTCTTCTCTAGCCCCTTTGCTATAACCTGTTCAATGAATATGCATGTATATATATATACAGTTCATATCATTTTTCATTTTCTATTCAACTTCATATTTGATTTCTATTTGGTTTAAAAACTCCATTCATTCTAATGTTACATAAATAGGTGCAAATCATTTCATTAGCTAATTAATGAATATTTCAACTCGTATATGTTTATTTTGAACAAGTGGCTATTTTTAACACTTCATATTTTAACGATTTATGCATACAATAAAAATGTGATTCTTATTTTAAAACAATTCATTTCAAAACACTATTCTTCTATATGGTTCATATAGTCGATAAAAGGTGGTTTTTATTATCAAACAATTTATTTCAAAATATGAATACCATTCAACACATGAATTTCTAAACAACGAATGAATATCAATTCAACACATGAATGTTTTCTATAGTTTTTATATATAGATAAAATGTGATTTTTATTATCGAACAATTTATTTCAAAATATGAATACCATTCAACACATGAATTTCTAAACAACGAATGAATATCAATTCAACACATGAATGTTTCTATAGTTTAAGCAAATGAAAATAATTCAAACACACAAATATTATTCAAAATTTCGGCAGCATAACGGCAGGGTAGTTACACCGGCACCGTCCCTAGTACGGCTCCTCGCTCTACCTTAAAACCTCGCGGTTTTTGACAATGGTAATCATGCATCTAATTCGCACGCAGGCGGCATGTATATATTTATTTCATTTCCACAAACTAATCCTATGTGGTTTCAACCAAATATTTCACAACCACCAATGGGTATTTTTCAACCTCAATCAACCAATATCAATCACAAACAATCCCAAACAATCATTCAATTTTCACAACAATTTCAACCAATAAATATCGTCCATGGTTTGTGGACGAGGGGGCGTATATATATATATATATAGATATATATTTATAGATAGCAATTCACTTTCATTTCACACATATATATATAAATTTTTAAATCAGAAATCTCACCAATAGTTATCCAACACCACGACTCTTCCTTTATAGAAATCTTCGCCTTTTGTCGCTTTCGCCCGTATTCTCTACATAGGTAAAAATCGAATTTTTACTATGTTATTCAATATATAAAAATTGAATTTTGACTTCGCTATTCAATATATAAAAATATGATTTTTACTTTTGCTTTCAACATATAAAAATATGATTTTTCAACATATAAAAATATGTTTTTTTTACTTTTGCTTTCAACATATAAAAATATGTTTTTTTTACTTTTGCTTTCAACATATAAAAATATGATTTTTCAACATATAAAAATATGTTTTTTTTTTTTTTACTTTTATAAAAATGCAGTTTTTTTTATCTTAAAAAAATGCAGTTTTTATTTTTATAAAATGCAGTTTTAGTTTCTTCTTCAAAAAAAAAAAAAAAAAACAGTTTTAAAATTCTTTTAAAAATTCAGTTTTTAAAATCTTTCTAAATCAGTTTTACTTTCTTTTTAAAAATTCTGTTTTTACATTCTTTTATAAAAATGCAGTTTTTACTTTATAAAAATTTCAGTTTATTCAACATAAAAATTTCTGTTTTAACTTTATAAAAATATTCAGTTCTAAACTTTATAAAAATTCAGTTTTAAACTTTATAAAAATTTCTGTTCTAAACTTTATAAAAATTCAGTTTTAAACTTATAAAAAATTCAGTTTTATAGAATTTAAAAATAAAAATAAGAATAAAAATACTTACAGAGGAGCGGGGGGGGGGGGGGGGGGAAGGAGATCGGAGGCGCTTCGAGGTGGTTCGTCGATGGCGGCGTCTTCAAGGCTCCAGGGGGCGTCGCTATGCTTCGGGGTTCGATCGATGGAGGGGGGGGGGACGCGAGGTCTTCGTCGGAGCTAGTACGATCGGGGGCTTCTGGGCGTCTCGAGGGGGGCGCGGCGAAGTCTGGAGGGAGGCGCGCGATTTGATTTAGGGTTTCCCTCTTTTTTTTTCTTTTTTTTTTCTTTTGAAATCGTTTAACTGAATCGGGGGGGGGGGGGCAGAAAGGATATAAGGGAGGGAAGGTATATTTTTTTTTTTTATTATTATTTAATTATTAAATTTCGCAAAAGGTTGACTTTTACATACGACCTCGAAACGAGGCCCACCGCCTGTCGCCCATAGCGTTTTACCCCCATTCCGAACACAATGGGATATGTATCGCAAGCTGATTTGATCGTTACAATCAGTTTCCTTTTGAATTTACATTTAAATCACTATATTGAATTTTAAACGCACATTTCAAATTACCGGGGTCACATACTAACTAGAAAAAATCTAGAAAAATATTTTCTAGCTTCGTGTCAACGATACGGTCCTAACAAAACTAGTTTCGTCGAATTCTGAGACCGTTTGAAAAATGGCCAATTTCCAGTCGATTAAAAACAACGAAAACTGGTCAAACGCGTTTTCTTTTGCCACGCTCACATATTGATTCGAAAAATTATGAAATTTGAAACCTAGCAATAACTTGACACTGCGGATCTAACAAAAGTGGTTTCGTCGAAATCCGAGGTCATTTGCAAAATGTCCATTTTTTTAAGGGCCTGAATTCCATAGCGACTATTCAGAATTTTCAACTGGACATATCTTTTGATTCCCGCTATCTAATTTCGATTAGTCAGATTCGTTAGAAAGATATTATCATTTAGATCCAAATGTTTTTGGTTTCACTAAAATCCGGATTGTTTTGCACCCGGTATATTCAATTGAAGTTTGAAATCGAATTATCGAACTACCGCGCTATTTTCAATTCTATATATAATTATAATTAATTATATTCGTTTTCAATCGTCGATTCAAACTCAGTTTTCATCGCCATTATTTAAAATATTTATTTTAAATATTTAAAATCCATTATTTTAGCCAATTTAAAAATTTTAAATTGGTTCAGATTTTCTGGGTCGTTACACCTACCTCTGTTAAATTGAATATTCACATGGAATATACATGTGTACGTATCGTAAAGGCAAAGAGCATGGAGCGATTACATACTAAAAGACAGTAAGAAGAAAACCTTACTAGCAATCTAGACGATGCCCGAAGAAAATCAACGGGAAGAAAGAGTGTATGCAAGGGCAGAGTGCTGACTATAGCTTCAAAGGCATATGAGCGAGGAATGACTGACGATGTCTTCTCATAGGAGGGGACGATAAGTAGACGTTTCCTTTATGGTTTCTTATGGTGTCCCCCTACGAATGTGTGACATTGTACTAATAGAGGTTGGTGGTAAGTGGGGTTGGGGTTGGGAAGGAATCTGTAGTGAGCCGAGGTTGCTTAGCAGAGTCGTTTCAAATGTGATGTATAATTAACAAGACAAAATCCGCAATTTATTGTTGCGAAGAGCATGACCATCATAAACAAGGAATTTTAACTGAGATAATACTGATGACACTTTCTTTATTGCAACTCCAGGTTTATACGAAATTTTGTTTGCTTGGTATGGAGGGAATTGTAGTTTTGTTTTGAAATTCCTTCTGTAGAAAATGAAATGTTATTTTTCTTTTTATTTGTCAGCGTTTTGATTTTTGGATGAAACTATTAATGGATGGAACATTTTAGAACGTAAAAGAGAAACAACATTCAGAAAAATAAAATGAATGAATAGGGACAACTGAACCAATCCGTCCTAATTTACTTTATAAATATGTTTTGATTTTTTTTAACTAACCGAAATATTTTCATTCAAAAATAAAGTGTCGCACTGTACAACCTAACCCCAAGGATGACATGGATGCACTTATGTATCTATGTATGACTTATCTCATCGATTCCACTAATAACGTTAAATACCAAACAATCCAATATAGCTCTTGAAATTCCTGTTATTTAAATAGGAATTTAAATGATCTGAAATTTTGGCTCCTAAAAATCAACAATAACACATCATATGTATTCATGTATCCCAAATACACTACCAAAAAGGTTGATTGTTAGAGGAAAAGAAAAAAGATAGAAGAAAGAAGACAAAGAACAGAATCTCACAACGGAATGAATAATCTATAATAAAAAAATGCTCTTTATGAAAAACGAAAAAATGTAATATACATACATCAATCAGAGTACACAATGAATCAAACTGGACAGTTATAATAACTTGTCCTTACCATTTCTGATATATACAGCAGAGTAAGTAAATAAATAAATACAAGCATACATCTCAGCAACAACATCTCTTCTGAAGCTTCAAAGGAATCCAAATCCAATCAGGAAAATATGCTCTGTCTGACCCAAGCATTATAATAAAATAACATCTGGATCAGGCTAGGCAACTATGTGAATAATTCTATCTCCCACTCTCTCTCTCTCTATATACACACACACACACAAAATTTGAGGTCGTACGAATGTCTATAATAGTTATCCCCTCAAAATCATTCAACCAATCATTAGGTGAAATATAGTTGTATGATAGATAATTTCTAGGGTGTAGAATATAAACAAATCAAATAACTGGAATGGTTTTATTGGTTACATTCGATAACTATTAGGTACAACCGAAACTGCTAAGACACATTCGCATATTGGATTTTCCATCTGAGTTCTCTCCGTACGAATCTGACCTCCATGCACAAGGGTTAGAACCTACCTCTGTGCATTATACATCTCTATATAAAGTATACCATAAGGTAACCACAACTAGCTCATGCACGACAACATCAATGTGCACCACGTGGAACCAAATATATCGAACTTCTATCTGCAACATCGAGGAGCTCCTGAACGTATCGACAAGAAGCACACACTAGATTTGGAGTCAATATAACGTTTTGTGGGTTAATAAAACCCTGAATTGTGGTCCTACTCTTTTTCCTTCTATTTCTGATGCCATGGTTTCATTCGGCATCTTTCACAAGAGTTTTTATCACTCGAACAGAACAATAATCCCCTAAATGAAACCATATAGATCAATAGATCTCAAAACTACACATAGATTCCTCAATATTTCTCAGAGTCACACATGGATTCCAATACATCACTAGATCTTAGAATCACACATAGATTCCTTAATAGATCTCAGAATCACTACATGTGTTCAAGCATATCAACATATCTTGAACCGCTACATAGACTTAACTTCATATCTGTTCCAAAACATAGAACCCCTATACTAGTTTTAAAGTGGTTTTCGATAAGTAGAACACTTATCAATCCTTGTATCCTAAAAATTGATTGTTGGATTTAAGATAAGGTTCTATAGAAGATTAACCGAGCATCAAATCACATAGTAGACGATGGTATATGGAAAATAGCCTCGCTTAATTTCCATAACAAACGAGTAAACAACCAAAACGCTATCAAGTCACGAAGCATGATGAATAGTTAAAGCATGATTAACTCAAATAAATGGTTTCTAATCCCTTTCCCATTTTATTAATCTTTCATTAATAAAATATTTTTTTATTAGGAAAACTCCTTTTATCTTATAAACTTCATTTGTCCGATAAGACTTCATTTATTAGTAAACCACTCCTACTTGATTAATATTCTTTTATATGTTGTGTATATACTCAATTTTTATGTACAAATGGTATATGTCCATATTCTACTAAATCCCTATTCATTTTTGACTTCAATACTTAAAAAGGTACTCGTATACTTATCCAAGCGGTATAAGTATATCAACAATTCATTTCCAAGATTTTCTTTCATTAAAATATAATCAAAGAGGTTAAAACCATTGTTTATTAAGAACCTCTTTTCTTTTATAATTTAAAACGTCTTTTTCACTACCTTTATCCTGAAAGATTCCCATACTTGTTACTTTCTCTTAAATATCACTATTAAATATCTAAACTGTTCTCAAAATCAATAAACCTTATAGTTTCAGTTTGGCTATATTTAAAGGGTTTAAAAACAAGTGTTGTTAGAACACTGTTTGCAGCAAACCCAAAACATTTCCATTATAATTATCTTTATACGTTCATTTAAAGATTCAATTATATTTACTTCAAAGGCATAATGTGAAGCCTCATCCCGAGGCCCGCATTACCTAGTAATATTATCTGTTAATATAGAGAATAGGGCTTGTTAAAATCAACCACCTGCAATATTGTATCAGATAAATATTGAATACGTGAAGATTTATAAAAAATTGTGCACATCAACATACTAGATTCTTATCTATTATAATACTACAGTGGCTACAGGATCTATTAGAAACCAAATCTAATGTAATAGTATACACATATTACAGAATAATAGAAACAGATATGTACATATATACATACGAGTACGTCATATAAATTACATCATACATCATATATAGTCGGATAAGTCAATGTATAATATGTATACATCATTACCCCCACAAAAGAACAAACATTGACAAGTCTGATAGAAGCTACATAAAATTACGACAAAAACTATGTGACCCAAAAGGTAGAGTATGATATCTGTAGATGAATTGATAAGCATGAGCTAGAGAACCTAACCTACGACTTTGTCTAACCTGAGGAATAAACATATAGGATAGTCTAACTTGAGAACGCTTTAATGGACTCATTCCTTTAGGTCATAAAGGAATATAATGTGAACCTTTATAAATATCCAGAAGGATATAACCTAAAACCATTTTTTGGTGATAAATGTGGAAAAATAATTATGTTCCAGATACGGATTCTTTCCATCGTATACATTTAAGGGTTATACATGAGGTCACAAGAAAGTTATGCTAATCCAAAATCACCATATGCAAATCACCAATTAAATCATTGAAACAACATGCACACAATCATCGGAATCTCCAACTATTTTGGAGCATACTATTAGGGAATGCGGATTAAGGATCTTATCACAAACTAAACACTGGAGGAGGTGAATAGTTTTTTTGATTTTATAGATTTCTTGAAATCTTTTTAAGTTTATCAAAATGTTATGCAAATCGCAGAAATGAATAATCACATAATCAATCACGATCGCAGAGAATAGTAATAAAAAGCAGTAAATGGAAATAACACACTAGGATTTTATACTGTTCGGAGTTACCCTACATTCAGTCCCTCAAAACACTGGGTAAAGGTGGATTTATATTCAAATAATATCCAAATTACAATCCTTGATTTCCATGCTACAAGGGCACACCCCAACTGTTTCTGGAGTACAATGATACTCAATTGATTTCTGGGTCATAACCTACATCCAACTTATTTTCGGACTCCAATCATACTTAGAATTTATATGAGACATTACCACACCTTTTCAGTATCAGTTTTGGATGATAGACTAGATAGGACTTGGCCTTGCGATCTTTGATTACATAATGTCTATAACTCTTGAGTAGCACTAGAATCTTTGAGAGAGTTTGATAGAGAATTGAAGTAGAAAGAGATTGATATAATTCTCTTTGAAAATCGGTGGAATATAAGTAAATAATTTAAGAATATTAATGGAGAGAAGAGGAAGGAAGAAGAATTGACTAAAAGTTAGTTAAAAAATTGAATTTAGAAGCATATTTGTAGTCTCTCAATAGTCAAATCCATTCAAAATAGTTTTGAATTCAAAAGACAACTTTTCAAATTTTGAATTTGAAAATAAACGGCAACTATGTTGACATACTAAAATGTCTACGTCGACATACCTCAGAGTTTTTCAAAAAATATAACTTTCGAATTAGATCAAATAATAATTAAATAAATTATGGTGATTCTTGAGCTAAACAAACTATATTCCTTTATATTAAAATTGAATTTTTCAAATACAAATATATATTAGAAACATATATTAAGATGATTTAGAAATATATAAAAACTATATATAAAATGATATTAAAGCATATATATAAAACTACAAATATAATAAATACTTTAGAACTTAGTGTAAATATAAGTAAGGAATTTTAAAAATTAAGCAACTATAACTAAATATACAAATTCGCATGAAATATATATATATATAAATAAGAAGTATTTGAATGAAAAAATTAAAAGTATTTAGGAAATAAAACATATTTAAAAACAAGAGTAAAAATAAATTTAAGAACAAAAATTATATTTAAAATAAGGAATTTATTTTGAAATTAAGATTGGAATATTTTAAAATAGTGAGAAAAGATTGAAATAAGGATTCATCACTAGTCAGAGTTTTAACATAAAAATCTGGACTTAATTACTTTTTATTTCTTGAACTCTTGTAACTCACGAGCCTTGTATCTCGAACTCTTCTTCTTTGAAATCTTGATTCTCTAGTATGTGCAATCTTCAATAATCAATACTTGCATATAGTTAGTTTCTGTATATACACACACACCATATACATACATACATACACGCACATATATATATATATTACAAATAATAGTGTTAGTATATACTTCGTAACAATAATATTTAGAACAAGGTTGTTGTCATCAAAACTGTCATTACAACCATCTCAATCCCTAACAATCCCCCTCATTTTTATGATGACAGTCTTAGTTTATAAAATATTTGTACCTAACATCTTGATTCTCCAGTTACTCCCCCTTACTCCATTAACTCTTTCTGAAGCTACTAACTCCCTATTAATCTAAGCCTTATTTTTTAATTCCCCCATTTGTCACCAACAAATACAATATATTTCTAATTTTACCATAATACACCCCTAAAACTAAGACAGTTCTAATAACTCAAACTAATATGGTTTTAATACTTTAAATTAATCAAAACTAGGACAAGATCTAATATTTGATATTCTAAATAATGATTTAATGAGTATAAACTAGATTAAAGTATTATTATACAAACCAATACATACAATCAATCAATTCAATCAATCCAATCCAAACCCATTTAGTTATTTACAAATTATCGTCTCAAGATACTTGAAAATGCAGCTTATGGCGACTAACTACCTCATCTATAAGCTTTAAATGCAACCAAATGGAGCATTTAAGCCGTGTTTAATGGCAATTATGAACCAAATATTTGGCCACTTACCAAAATTGAAATTTATAAGCTGCAAACTGTTATTTATTGCACCGATTAGCCATTATAAGTCAGTATTAAAATGCTCATAAATTAGAGAAATAACTTGAAAAAGCATGAATCGAATGGGACTCAAATTTAGCCAACTGAAATTCTAAGTGACACAAATGACCAATAAAATTGATTGCGATAAAAAAGGTAAAAGAATGAGTATATGAAGGCGGTGTTAGATTTCTGCGATTTGCTAATCCAAAATCACCATATGCAAATCACCAATTAAATCATTGAAACAACATGAACACAATTATCGGAATCTCCAACTATTTTGGAGCATACTGTTAGGGAATGCGGATTAAGGATCTTAACGCAAACTAAACACTGGAGGAGGTGAATAGTTTTTTTTTGATTTTATAGATTTCTTGAAATCTTTTTAAGTTTATCAAAATGTTATGCAAATCACAGAAATGAATAATCACATAATCAATCACGATTGTAGAGAATAGTAATAAAAAGCAGTAAATGGAAATAACACACTAGGATTTTATACTGTTCGGAGTTACCCTACAATCAATCCCTCAAAACACTGGGTAAAGGTGGATTTATATTCAAATAATATCCAAATTACAACCCTTGATTTCCATGCTACAAGGGCACACCCCAACTGTTTCTGGAGTACAATGATACTCAATTGATTTCTGGGTCATAACCTACATCCAACTTATTTTCGGACTCCAATCATACTTAGAATTTATATGAGACATTACCACACCTTTTCAGTATCAGTTTTGGATGATAGACTAGATAGGACTTGGTCTTGCGATCTTTGATTACATAATGTCTATAACTCTTGAGTAGCACTTGAATCTTTGAGAGAGTTTGATAGAGAATTGAAGTAGAAAGAGATTGATATAATTCTCTTTGAAAATCGGTAGAATACAAGTAAATAATTTAAGAATATTAATGGAGAGAAGAGGAAGGAAGAAGAATTGACTAAAAGTTAGTTAAAAAATTGAATTTAGAAGCTTATTTGTAGTCTCTCAATAGTCAAATCCATTCAGAATAGTTTTTAATTCAAAAGACAACTTTTCAAATTTTGAATTTGAAAATAAACAGCAACTACGTTGACATACTAAAATGTCTACGTCGACATACCTCAGAGTTTTTCAAAAAATATAACTTTCGAATTAGATCAAATAATAATTAAATAAATTATGGTGATTCTTGAGCTAAACAAGCTATATTCCTTTATATTAAAATTGAATTTTTCAAATACAAATATATATTAGAAACATATATTAGGATGATTTAGAAATATATAAAAACTATATATAAAATGATATTAAAGCATATATATAAAACTACAAATATAATAAATACTTTAGAACTTAGTGTAAATATAAGTAAGGAATTTTAAAAATTAAGCAACTATAACTAAATATACAAATTCGCATGAAATATATATATATATAAATAAGAAGTATTTGAATAAAAAAATTAAAAGTATTTAGGAAATAAAACATATTTAAAAACAAGAGTAAAAATAAATTTAAGAACAAAAATTATATTTAAAATAAGGAATTTATTTTGAAATTAAGATTGGAATATTTAAAAATAGTGAGAAAAGATTGAAATAAGGATTCATCACTAGTCAGAGTTTTAACATAAAAATATGGACTTAATTACTTTTTATTTCTTGAACTCTTGTAACTCACGAGCCTTGTATCTTGAACTCTTCTTCTTTGAAATCTTGATTCTCTAGTATGTGCAATCTTCAATAATCAATACTTGCATATAGTTAGTTTCTGTATATACACACACACCATATACATACATACATACACGCACACACATATATATATATATATTACAAATAATAGTGTTAGTATATACTTCGTAACAATAATATTTAGAACAGGGTTGTTGTCATCAAAACTGTCATTACAACCATCTCAATCCCTAACAATCCCCCTCATTTTTATGATGACAGTCTTAGTTTATAAAATATTTGTACCTAACATCTTGATTCTCCAGTTACTCCCCCTTACTCCATTAACTCTTTCTGAAGCTACTAACTCCCTATTAATCTAAGCCTTATTTTTTAATTCCCCCATTTGTCACCAACAAATACAATATATTTCTAATTTTACCATAATACACCCCTAAAACTAAGACAGTTCTAATAACTCAAACTAATATGGTTTTAATACTTTAAATTAATCAAAACTAGGACAAGATCTAATATTTGATATTCTAAATAATGATTTAATGAGTATAAACTAGATTAAAGTATTATTATACAAACCAATACATACAATCAATCAATTCAATCAATCCAATCCAAACCCATTTAGTTATTTACAAATTATCGTCTCAAGATACTTGAAAATGCAGCTTATGGCGACTAACTACCTCATCTATAAGCTTAAAATGCAACCAAATGGAGCATTTAAGCCGTGTTTAATGGCAATTATGAACCAAATATTTGGCCACTTACCAAAATTGAAATTTATAAGCTGCAAACTGTTATTTATTGCACCGATTAGCCATTATAAGTCAGTATTAAAATGCTCATAAATTAGAGAAATAACTTGAAAAAGCATGAATCGAATGGGACTCAAATTTAGCCAACTGAAATTCTAAGTGACACAAATGACCAATAAAATTGATTGCGATAAAAAAGGTAAAAGAATGAGTATATGAAGGCGGTGTTAGATTTCTGCGATTTGCTAATCCAAAATCACCATATGCAAATCACCAATTAAATCATTGAAACAACATGAACACAATTATCGGAATCTCCAACTATTTTGGAGCATACTGTTAGGGAATGCGGATTAAGGATCTTAACGCAAACTAAACACTGGAGGAGGTGAATAGTTTTTTTTGATTTTATAGATTTCTTGAAATCTTTTTAAGTTTATCAAAATGTTATGCAAATCACAGAAATGAATAATCACATAATCAATCACGATTGTAGAGAATAGTAATAAAAAGCAGTAAATGGAAATAACACACTAGGATTTTATACTGTTCGGAGTTACCCTACAATCAATCCCGCAAAACACTGGGTAAAGGTGGATTTATATTCAAATAATATCCAAATTACAATCCTTGATTTCCATGCTACAAGGGCACACCCCAACTGTTTCTGGAGTACAATGATACTCAATTGATTTCTGGGTCATAACCTACATCCAACTTATTTTCGGACTCCAATCATACTTAGAATTTATATGAGACATTACCACACCTTTTCAGTATCAGTTTTGGATGATAGACTAGATAGGACTTGGTCTTGCGATCTTTGATTACATAATGTCTATAACTCTTGAGTAGCACTTGAATCTTTGAGAGAGTTTGATAGAGAATTGAAGTAGAAAGAGATTGATATAATTCTCTTTGAAAATCGGTAGAATACAAGTAAATAATTTAAGAATATTAATGGAGAGAAGAGGAAGGAAGAAGAATTGACTAAAAGTTAGTTAAAAAATTGAATTTAGAAGCTTATTTGTAGTCTCTCAATAGTCAAATCCATTCAGAATAGTTTTTAATTCAAAAGACAACTTTTCAAATTTTGAATTTGAAAATAAACAGCAACTTTGTTGACATACTAAAATGTCTACGTCGACATACCTCAGAGTTTTTCAAAAAATATAACTTTCGAATTAGATCAAATAATAATTAAATAAATTATGGTGATTCTTGAGCTAAACAAGCTATATTCCTTTATATTAAAATTGAATTTTTCAAATACAAATATATATATTAGAAACATATATTAAGATGATTTAGAAATATATAAAAACTATATATAAAATGATATTAAAGCATATATATAAAACTACAAATATAATAAATACTTTAGAACTTAGTATAAATATAAGTAAGGAATTTTAAAAACTAAGTAACTATAACTAAATATACAAATTCGCATGAAATATATATATAAAAATAAGAAGTATTTGAATAAAAAATTAAAAGTATTTAGGAAATAAAACATATTTAAAAACAAGAGTAAAAATAAATTTAAGAACAAAAATTATATTTAAAATAAGGAATTTATTTTGAAATTAAGATTGGAATATTTAAAAATAGTGAGAAAAGATTGAAATAAGGATTCATCACTAGTCAGAGTTTTAACATAAAAATCTGGACTTAATTACTTTTTATTTCTTGAACTCTTGTAACTCACGAGCCTTGTATCTTGAACTCTTCTTCTTTGAAATCTTGATTCTCTAGTATGTGCAATCTTCAATAATCAATACTTGCATATAGTTAGTTTCTGTATACACACACACACCATATACATACATACATACACACACATATATATATATTACAAATAATAATGTTAGTATATACTTCGTAACAATAATATTTAGAACAAGGTTGTTGTCATCAAAACTGTCATTACAACCATCTCAATCCCTAACAATCCCCCTCATTTTTATGATGACAGTCTTAGTTTATAAAATATTTGTACCTAACATCTTGATTCTCCAGTTACTCCCCCTTACTCCATTAACTCCTTCTAAAGCTATTAACTCCCTATTAATCTAAGCCTTATTTTTTAATTCCCCCATTTGTCACCAACAAATACAATATATTTCTAATTATACCATAATACACCCCTAAAACTAAGACAGTTCTAATAACTCAAACTAATATGGTTTTAATACTTTAAATTAATCAAAACTAGGACAAGATCTAATATTTGATATTATAAATAATGATTTAATGAGTATAAACTAGATTAAAGATTATTATACAAACCAATACATACAATCAATCCAATCCAAACCCATTTAGTTATTTACAAATTATTGTCTCAAGATACTTGAACATGCAGCTTATGGCGACTAACTACCTCATCTATAAGCTTTAAATGCAGCCAAATGGAGCATTTAAGCCGTGTTTAATGGCAATTATGAAACAAATATTTGGCCACTTACCAAAATTGAAATTATAAGCTGCAAACTGTTATTTGTTGCACCGATTAGCCATTATAAGTCAGTATTAAAATGCTCATAAATTAGAGAAATAACTTGAAAAAGCATGAATCGAATGGGACTCAAATTTAGCCAACTGAAATTCTAAGTGACACAAATGACCAATAAAATTGATTGCGATAAAAAAGGTAAAAGAATGAGTATTTGAAGGCGGTGTTAGATTTTGTAAATGTTGGGTTGTTTCTCTTATAGTTACCTGCATACTTTTGTATAGAAAGGAAAAAGGAGATTTCATGCTTGATTTGTTTCATAATCACAAAGGTTATTTCAATTCATATTTGGCGTACATTCGCATTTTGTTAGACATCAGTTACTATGAACAAATGTGAGATTTTTTTTTAAAGGAAAGCGATGTGAGAAAAAGAAAAGGAAAAAATCTTTAAAAACTCGCATAAAAAGTGAATGAAATGCCAATAAATGAAAATAAGTAACTGAAAATTTACATTTGATTTTATATAGTATTTCGGTCCCTTGTACTTGTTATTTGTCATACATGTTTATTACATTGCATGTTGTTTCATTTACTATCTATGTTTGATTCTCATAATCTGTCGATTGTCTTAGCAGGTGGCAATGGTGCTTTGCTTATGGAGCTTGTTTTTATGCAAATGCAAATTAAAAATAAGCAAATACGCTTTCAAAAGCTACATAAGGTACGTATCTCGGTTTACATATCGCATTTGGGTTGTTTTTCTTTTTTCCCCCCTATATTGGGATGCCTCATCGTGTGGATGAGATGAATATTGATATATATTGTATATTTTTTCGGGCAAGCCGTACAAAGGAGGTGCTGCCGAAATTTTCTGTAAATTCCAAGTGTTAGAAAAAAATTGAGTTTTATAATTCTATGACTTATTTTTCTTTCCAACAAGTTTAAACTATGTAAAAGTGTTTGCAAGCGATATATGTGAACTTAATTTTATATGACGTTTCCTTTTTGAGGACGAAAAGTGCTAAGTGGGGGAGAATGTAAAGAACCAGTAATTTTGACATTTTAAATATAAATTAAATTAAGATTTGACATTAAAAAAATATTTTATTTGGATTTCGACATAGAAGTTGGAATTTTATTTATTTTGAACGATATTTGAGTTCACATTTTAATAGGAGTTCTTTTTGTAAATTTAATTTCAATATGAAAATTTGTTAAAGCAAACATTATTAACAAGTTTTGAGCTACTTGGATATATTCTTAAATAAAATTCTTTTCGTAAATTTAATGAACGTCGTCAAATAAACAAGAATTACATTGTTAGCTAATTGAGATATTAGCTTTGAATTCTTTTATAGAGAAACCAACGATATTAATGAATTTACGTTGAAATACAAATCATGTAATTTAGTCTGAGAAAAAAACCAAAAATAACTTTATTTTAGAGCGCGACTTCGAATAAAATGAAATTTGAAATTCAATTATGTTAAAGCGCTAATCGGTTTTGTAGATGTAAACTTATATCGAAATGGCAATCGTTGAAGATACGATCGATATAATTAAAAAGGTGAGAAATAAACCATGGATGAATTATGCGTACTTTACGTTAACATTTAATTTAATTTATTGAACTTATAACATGACAAAATAAGTAACCAATGTCCACTAGTAATGTTCGTTCAACCGTACTCTTATTCGTCAACCTTTAAACCATTTCTTTTGTTTAGCCCACTGTTTAATTTTGGCCAAAATCTGAAAATATCTTGCTCAAGATTTACAGTAGGACCTAGAAATTTTGTACTGAAGATTGTGGCCATCTGTCCTCATCTCTCTGCATATTATACCATCTGGTCATGCACAGATCCTTCTACAGTATACAAATATTTTGCAATCTTGTTCTGCCAGTATACAAATATTTCGAAAACACTGTGGAAGATTTCAAAATCTTCTTCTGTCTGCAGCACCAACATTATATAATCAATACCCCTTTCTCTTCGTCCAGCACAAAAACAAAATACCAATTCGTTGCTCCTCTTTCCTGATATTTGCCTTCTCCATTTTCGTTCCATATACCCAAGGGAATTTGTCCATCTCCTTATTCAAAATTCCAATTCAAAGAAAACGAAAGGGGAATTAACTAATATGGGCAAAGACTTTTTCTTTTATTTGTGTGTTTGGCTCGTGAAAACACTGCGTGGAACCAAGAACCCCAAACTATAAGATCTTCTCCTTCAAAATAAAATAAAATCACTTAGTCTTCCTCAAATCGCGATTTCCGTTCATGGCCACTACGCCTTGGCTACCTGATTCCTCCATCGAGAGTCTGGATCTAGTTCCGCAGTCGTTGCTCCTCACTAAGGACGTCCACCGCCTGTCACCAGTGTAACAACCCGTATTTTCAATAACCTGTTATAACATAAATCGAGGCAGAATTTAATTCAAAAATCTGAATCAAGGGAAATGGGCTATGCCATTGCGTTCGTCTCGGAAAAATACGCGAAATAGAGTCCGAGTTTTCGAAAATCGGAGTCCGTATGACCCAGTTAAGGCCCATTGAAGTTTTCAGAAAATTCCTAAGTAAAAACAGATTTAAATTTGAAATTAAAAAACAAGGGTTAGGGCAAACTGGCGCAGGCGGGAAAAACTCCCGCCAGGACCCGCATGTCGACAGGGTACCCAGGGAGTCGACAGCCCTGTCGACAGGGGGTGGCCGGGCTGCTTGGCCTGGTGCACCATTTCTGATTTGGGCTTGGTTGTGTGGCTTGGTTCTAGAGAGTTCCGAGATCTGATGGACCAAATTCAACCTAGGGTTAATCCTAAGGCTAATATCACTCTAATCTTCTATAAATAAGACCCTAACCTACCCTAAATCACTCATTATTCATTCTAGCAACTAAACTATGGCAAAATCAAACCTCTCATGGCCTCCACTCTCTTCATACAAAATTCTAAATTAATTCCTAAGTGATTTTCCATGCATACAAGTATATTTAGGCTTGTATGATTCTCTTTAGCTTGCATACATCATCAAGTTGCAAGTTTTATTTGCTAAGCTAGAGTTTTTGGGATTTTTGTTGCTTATTGGAGCTTTGTTTTGGGTTTTATGCTTGCATAAAGGGCTTCTCAATCTTTGTTTGTAGATTGGTGTCTTCATAATAGTTGTAAGCCCTCTTACCTTCATTTTAGAAACTCTAAAGTTAATATGTGATGAAAGTTGGGATTTATGCATGTTTAATAAGTTATGCATACTTATGCGAGTTCACTATGCCATGTTGTACATGTTTAATGAGTTATGCATGCTTATGCGAGTTCACTATGCCATGTTGTACATGTTTAATGAGTTATGCATGCTTATGCGAGTTCACTATGCCATGTTGTACATGTTTAATAAGTTATGCATACTTATGCGAGTTCACTATGCCATGTTGTACATGTTTAATAAGTTATGCATGTTTATGCAAGTTCACTATGCCATGATTTGCAAGTTTGACAAGTTATGCATGTTTATGCAAGTTCACTATGCCATGATTTGCAAGTTTGACAAGTTATGCATGTTTATGCAAGTTCACTATGCTAAGTTATGCAAGTCCAACATGTTATGCATGTGTATTATGATATGTAAGATTCATTATGTATGTTGTGCCAAGTTCCCTCTTTCTATCCTTTATACGTTATGACGAATATGTAAGCGATAGGATGACGTTGGGGGGGTTTGGGTAAAACTTAAAATACATAAAAATATAAGATTGGGAATTTACCTATTAAGTTAGGTCTACCCCTTGGGAATTTACCTATTAAGTTAGGTCTACCCAAGTATTTGTTAAACTTGTAATTGTGTTTGAAAATAAAGTGGACATGACCCTTAGAAAACATAAGTGTGGCCAACTCGAGGTTGGTTTGAGTTTGTAGCGTAATTCTACCCGGAACCGACCGGCTTAACTAGTGGCTACAAACAATAGGACCCAATGTGAGAAGTTGGTCATGTGGTGCCAAAACCCGAGGTTAGACTAAGTTGTGGTGTAAACCTACCCGGACCCGCCCGGCCTAACTAGTAACCACAACAAGGTCTAATGTGAGAGGTCAAGGTGCATTAAATTAATTAATGCCTCATGATTAGGGTTAAGTCAGGGTCCACTAATACTTAACCAATTTGGGGATTCGAGGGATTGAAATGGGGTTAAGTGGTGAACTGTTGGTTACACTTAACTAATTTAATCCATGATTAGTGAAGGGTTAAATCACACTTAACCCTCTTAGGAAACCCTAGCAACGTGGTCTGTTCCAGCAGTAATCCCAGTTTGGTATCATCACAACCCTAGAGGCTAGGCTAGGGCGGGGCACGATTACTGGACGGATGTAAGCGACCAAAGCGGCGGCTGAGTGGTACAGCGGTGCGGGTCCAGGCGGACTACGGACGTGCACGTAATCCGGTGTTGGACGAACTCGAGGCACGGGTACCAGTAGGTTTGGACTGTGCATTATTGCTTAAGTGTCTGGGGTTGACACCCGAGGGCTTGATACACCCAAAGGTGGACCCAGCACAGTCTGACTACAACCATATGTGGGCCGTATGGACACCAACACTTGACGTGTTAGGTTTATAGGGAGCCGATCGACTAGACCGTTGGGCTGGGCCTTGAATTAAGGTCACCTCATGTTATTGGGCCAAAGTTTGGGCTGAGGGATCAATACCTGTTATGTTAGTTTGCTAGTACACTATGGTGCAAAGTTTAATCTTCTCTATGTGATGACACCTTTATCTATTGCCAGTATATTCATCTCAGTTTCCATCATGATGTTAACTTTATTAGTTTATAGACTGATCGTAGTAGGGCTTACCAGTCTTTTTGACTGACCTGTTTTCTTTCGTCCCCCCCCCAGGTTCTCAGGGAGGGAGTAGTGGTGCTTAGCTTGGATCGCTTGCTTGTTTGCTGGATAGCTCATGTATGACTGGACATTAAGCTCGCTATGGTTTATCATCTTTATTTTGGGGATAACACTATGTATTTCAGTATTTCTGTTATGATGTACTAGACATGTTTATTTTGGCAGTTGACTTTATGATGTACTAAACTTGTTTTGAGATGGTTTGAGATATTCCGCTGTTTTATTCTCACTTACTCTGATATATATATATATATTTATGTCCCTGTTCTGTCTTGATATATCATTATGCATGCTTACCCAGTTCTAACACTCCCCAGAAGCTAGTGCCCCCGAAAGAGTGACCCTAGCGGAGGTGGGGTGTTACAAATTTGGTATCAGAGCATATGGTTTACAAGAAAGGACAAAAAGTTTTTTTTAAAAAGACATTTGAAAAACTATTTTCAAAACAAGTATAAAGTATTTTCCAAAGAAAAGTCTAGTATTTTAAAAGGCTATTCCCCAAAAAGCCATTAGCGTTATCCTTCGTTCCCTTGACCTAATCTTATCTTATCTTTCGTTCCAGTATGGCTGAGAATCTGGCCATCCCAGATGGAGTGAACGTACCACTCTGGTATAGGAGACTTCTTGACGCTAGGGCGGCAGCTGGCCCCGCAAACCCTACTCCCACCCCTCCTCCTGTAGTTGAGAATCCTCTCCCTAATGTCCCTCCTCCTGTGGTTCCTGTTCCTCCTCCTCCTGTTGCTGAGGCTCCTCTTCCTCCTCCTCCTCCTCAGCATCCTCAGGTTGAGTTCACAAAGGTTTGTAAAGACTTCAAGGCGATGGGAGGCAAGAATTTCCTAGGCACGGAATCTTTTGTTGAAGCTAGGAATTGGCTGAAAGACACGGAGGACTTGTTTGCTATCTTTAGGGTTGATGATGAGAGAAAGATCTTATTGACAGTGTGGCTTTTGAAGGACGAAGCAGCCTATTGGTGGGAGGTCACCAATGGGACGAGGCCCGTCGAGACTTGGGCCGAGTTGAGGGCTAGATTTGTGGCCAAGTTTCTATCCTCCGCCGAGGCGAATTTACAGATGGAGAAGTTCATTGCATTGAAGCAAGATGATATGACTGTCAAGGAGTATGTTAACAAGTTTAATCAGCTGGCCCGTTTTGGTTTGGACTTAGTGAACACTCCTGAGAAGAAGGCTCTCCGATTTGCTAGAGGGTTAAATGAGCCGCTGCAGGGTTTGGCGATGTCGCATATTCCGCATGGAGCTACTTTTGAGAGTTTAGTCGATATGGCTCTGCTTCAGGGAGAGGGAAAGAAAGAGGTCAAGTCGAGTGATACCCAAGCAAAGAAGACGGATTCTCAGGGTAAAGGCAATCAAGGTGGTCAAAGCAGTCAGGGGAATCAGAGCAAAAACAAGAAGGGGAACAATAACAAAGGCAAGGGAAAGTGCAATTACTGTGGTCTACCTGGACACTTTGCTAAGGATTGTAGGAAGAAGAAAAGGAAGCTTAGTGGTGGATGTTTTTCCTGTGGTGAGACTGGACACTTCAGCAAGGAATGCCCGAAGAAGAAAGGGCAGAGTCAGACTCAATGTGCAGGATCATCTGGAGGGCAAGTGCATGCTCTCAACACCACTCCAGTTCCCGAACGAGGTATTGTTTCTGTTGAGAACCTTGTTTATATTTCCGATCTTCCAGTTCGTACCTTATTTGATTCTGGTGCATCACATAGCTTTATTTCATCCGATCTTGTTGATAGTTTGCACCTTAGTACTAGCTTAGTGGATGATCCCGTTTGTGTTTCGAATCCCTTTGGGGGTTCTGCTCATCTATCTATGATATGTGAGGATATGAGGATCTCTATACTCAGTGTAGAGTTCTTGTGTAGTGCGTATGTTCTTGGTTTCAGGGGATACGGATTGATTTTGGGCATGGATTGGCTGTCTAGACATGGAGCCATTCTTGATTGTGAGCATAGGGTTGTGAGGCTTGTGACTCGCCTTGGCAACACCTTAGAGATTTCATGCAATCCGAAGGATCCCTTCATGTTGTGCTATCTTGAATCTCTCGATTCGTCAGAGGAAGCCCTTCAGTCTGTAAGGGTGGTCCGAGATTATCCAGATGTTTTTGAAGAAGTTAAGGGGTTGCCCCCTAAACGAGAGATTGATTTTCGCATTTATCTGGTGGATAATGCTAAGCCTGTTTCTTTGCCCGTTCGGCACATGGCTCCGCGTGAGAGACGGGAGCTCAGCAAGCAAGTAAAGGAGTTGCTTGAGAAGAACTTCATCAGACGAAGTATATCCGAATGGGGAGCGCCTGTGGTGTTTGCTACTAAGGCAGATGGTTCTCTTCGACTTTGTGTGGACTATAGAGAGTTGAATAAGCTGACTAAGAAGAACAGGCACCCATTACCGAGGATTGATGATCTTTTTGACCAGCTTGTCGGTGCTTCTGTTTTCTCTCAGCTTGATCTTGCTACTGGATTTCATCAGCTCAGAGTGGCTGAAGATAGTATAGACAAGACTGCATTCAGAACTCCAGATGGCTTCTTTGAATGGCTCGTTATGCCATTCGGTTTGACGAATGCACCCGCGTATTTCGTGGACTTGATGAGTAGGGTGTTTCGGGAGTTCTTGAATAAGTTTGTCGTGGTCTTCGTAGATGATATTTTGGTCTTCTCCAAGGATGAAGAAGAGCACGCGAGGCATCTTGAAGAGGTGATGGATACGCTTAGAGCGCATCAGTTAAAGGCCAAGTTCTCCAAGTGTCACTTTTGGAGAAGGGAAGTTAGATTCCTTGGGCATATCGTATCCAAGCAAGGCTTAGCGGTGGACCCCGCTAAGGTGGTTGCAGTTCAGGATTGGAAGACTCCAAGGAATGCAACCGAAGTCAGGAGTTTTCTAGGTCTTGCGGGTTTTTACCGGAAGTTCATCAAGGACTTCGCGAAGATATCCGCTCCTCTTACTAAGTTGACGAAGAAGAACTTAGTTTTTGCTTGGGATATGGACTGTGAGCTTTCTTTTCAGAGACTCAAGAGGGCCCTTACCTCAGCACCAGTTCTAGCTTTACCCGATGGTGGTAAGATGTTTACCGTGTACACTGATGCTTGTGGCACGGGATTGGGCGCCGTTCTGATGCAAGAAGGCAGAGTTATATGTTTTGGTGGGAGGCAACTTAAGGTGCATGAGAAGAATTATCCCACTCATGATCTAGAGCTGGCAGCGATAGTATATGCACTCAAGGCTTGGCGTCATTACCTTCTGGGAGAGAGATTTGAGCTGTATACTGATCATAAGTCTTTGAAGTATCTCTTTTCGCAGAAGGATCTGAACTTGAGGCAGCAAAGGTGGATGGAATTCTTGGCGTCCTACAATTTTGATATAGCCTATACCCCTGGCAAGGGGAATGTTGTAGCGGATGCGTTGAGTAGAAAAAGGTTGACACTAAGTCCTCTATTTGTTGAGATGAAGAATTTAGAGTTCTTGGCAACCTTTGATTTCTCTTTGGCGGGTGAGTCGATGACCGGTTCTTTAGCATCTCTGGAACTCAGACCTACCCTTCTTGATCAAGTTGGGGCTTCGCAGAGAGAAGACCCTCACATAGTGGAGATTATGGATAAGCTGATCCGAGGGGAGACATCCAGTCACCTTGCTCGGTATTCTATAGATGATAAGGGTTGGCTGAGGAGAGACGGAAGGCTTTGTGTTCCGATGGTGGAAGACTTGGTGAGGGAAGTTCTGGAGGAAGCACATCGCTCTAAGTTGACTATACATCCAGGCGGGGATAAGATGTACCAAGATATGAGGCGTATTTTCTTTTGGCCTGGGATGAAGAAGGATGTGGCGGAGTTTGTCTCTAGATGTATCATTTGCCAGCAAGTTAAGACCGAGTCAAAGAAGCCCGGTGGGCTATTGCGTCCTCTGGACGTTCCACTTTGGAAGTGGGAGAGTATCTCCATGGACTTTATTGATGGGCTTCCAAGGTCAAGGAAAGGGAATACGAGCATTTGGGTTATTGTAGATAGACTTACGAAGAGTGCTCATTTCATTCCGGTGAAGAGCAAAAGGACCGCATCTGAACTAGCATCAGTATATCTTCGTGAGATAGTACGACTACATGGAGTCCCTTCCAGCATAGTCAGTGATCGAGACCCCATCTTTACTAGTCAGTTCTGGAACAGTTTGCAGGAAGCTATGGGCACGAGGTTGAATCTAAGTACTGCTTATCACCCACAGACGGATGGTCAAACCGAGAGGGTGAATAGAGTACTCGAGGATCTGTTGAGGCTTTGCATTCTGGACTTTGGTGGTACTTGGGAAGACCATCTTCCACTTGTTGAGTTTGCATATAATAACAGTTATCAGGCAAGCATAGGGATGGCACCATTTGAAGCTCTATATGGGAGGCCGTGCAAGTCGCCTACATGTTGGTGGGAGACTACAGATAAGCTTATACTTGGACCTGACATGATTAGAGATACATCCGAGAAGGTCGAGTTGATTAGAAGACGGATGAAGGCAGCCCAAGACAGACAGAAATCCTATGCTGATAGGCGAAGGACTGATTTGGAGTTTAATGTAGGGGATATGGTTTTCGTGAAGGTTTCTCCTTTGCGGAATGTGGTCCGATTTGGAGCCGTCGGGAAGTTAGCCCCGAGATTTGTTGGACCATTCCCCATTGTTGAGAGGATTGGGAAAATGGCTTATAAAGTGCAATTGCCCGAGAAGCTGTCCGGAGTGCATAATGTTTTTCATGTCTCGCATCTCCGGAAGTGTTTGCATGAGTCAGCAGAGATAGTGGAGCCAAGTGTTCTGGAAGATGTGGAAGTGGAGAAAGAAGCTACCTTGAGGAGAGCCCCGATTCGTATCTTGGGGACAGAGACCAAGAAGCTAAGGAATCGTGAGGTCAAATTGGTGAAGGTTCAATGGGGTGAAGCCGAGGAAGACGCAACTTGGGAAACCGAGGAGAAGATGCGTGGGCTTTATCCATTCCTTTTTAAGGGTACACTCTCAATCTTTTTCCTTTGTTAGCATATCTTTCTCTTTGCTATCCATGTTTATCTAGTTATCGTGCTAATCTTGTCATGAGAACCTTAGGTAGAAACCCTTTGGATGAAACATGTGTTTGAAACATGTTATGCTTGGTGGTTGCAAGTGTTTGCAAGTGGTTGCTCGTGGATGCATTATACACGATTAGGCACTAGATCGGCTCGCACACTCCTCATATTGCATGTGCATGAGTGTTTATGCTTATTCATGGATGAAAATTGTGTGTTATCAAATGGATGTTGCATATGGACGTATGATTGAGCACGCATGTAGATATTATACATTACGTTAGGAATTTGCATACATATGGATACATTTCACTAACATCTTTTGAATTGATCTTTGCATTAGATAAGTACATATACACACACCTCTGCATATGTTCATCCAGCATTTAGAATCTTTTAAGGACAATGATTGCTCGTGGATGATGCTTTGAGTAGATGGATGATTGGATGGTAGGATACGTTCTTCCTAACTTGAAGATTTCGGGGACGAAATCCTTTAAGGAGGGGAGAATGTAACAACCCGTATTTTCAATAACCTGTTATAACATAAATCGAGGCAGAATTTAATTCAAAAATCTGAATCAAGGGAAACGGGCTATGCCATTGCGTTCGTCTCAGAAAAATACGCGAAATAGAGTCCGAGTTTTCGAAAATCGGAGTCAGTATGACCCAGTTAAGGCCCATTGAAGTTTTCAGAAAATTCCTAAGTAAAAACAGATTTAAATTTGAAATTAAAAAACAAGGGTTAGGGCAAACTGGCGCAGGCGGGAAAAACTCCCGCCAGGACCCGCATGTCGACAGGCATGTCGACAGGGTACCCAGGGAGTCGACAGCCCTGTCGACAGGGGTTGGCCGGGCTGCTTGGCCTGGTGCACCATTTCTGATTTGGGCTTGGTTGTGTGGCTTGGTTCTAGAGAGTTCCGAGATCTGATGGACCAAATTCAACCTAGGGTTAATCCTAAGGCTAATATCACTCTAATCTTCTATAAATAAGACCCTAACCTACCCTAAATCACTCATTATTCATTCTAGCAACTAAACTATGGCAAAATCAAACCTCTCATGGCCTCCACTCTCTTCATACAAAATTCTAAATTAATTCCTAAGTGATTTTCCATGCATACAAGTATATTTAGGCTTGTATGATTCTCTTTAGCTTGCATACATCATCAAGTTGCAAGTTTTATTTGCTAAGCTAGAGTTTTTGGGATTTTTGTTGCTTATTGGAGCTTTGTTTTGGGTTTTATGCTTGCATAAAGGGCTTCTCAATCTTTGTTTGTAGATTGGTGTCTTCATAATAGTTGTAAGCCCTCTTACCTTCATTTTAGAAACTCTAAAGTTAATATGTGATGAAAGTTGGGATTTATGCATGTTTAATAAGTTATGCATACTTATGCGAGTTCACTATGCCATGTTGTACATGTTTAATGAGTTATGCATGCTTATGCGAGTTCACTATGCCATTTTGTACATGTTTAATGAGTTATGCATGCTTATGCGAGTTCACTATGCCATGTTGTACATGTTTAATAAGTTATGCATACTTATGCGAGTTCACTATGCCATGTTGTACATGTTTAATAAGTTATGCATGTTTATGCAAGTTCACTATGCCATGATTTGCAAGTTTGACAAGTTATGCATGTTTATGCAAGTTCACTATGCCATGATTTGCAAGTTTGACAAGTTATGCATGTTTATGCAAGTTCACTATGCTAAGTTATGCAAGTCCAACATGTTATGCATGTGTATTATGATATGTAAGATTCATTATGTATGTTGTGCCAAGTTCCCTCTTTCTATCCTTTATACGTTATGACGAATATGTAAGCGTTAGGATGACGTTGGGGGGGTTTGGGTAAAACTTAAAATACATAAAAATATAAGATTGGGAATTTACCTATTAAGTTAGGTCTACCCCTTGGGAATTTACCTATTAAGTTAGGTCTACCCAAGTATTTGTTAAACTTGTAATTGTGTTTGAAAATAAAGTGGACATGACCCTTAGAAAACATAAGTGTGGCCAACTCGAGGTTGGGTTGAGTTTGTAGCGTAATTCTACCCGGAACCGACCGGCTTAACTAGTGGCTACAAACAATAGGACCCAATGTGAGAAGTTGGTCATGTGGTGCCAAAACCCGAGGTTAGACTAAGTTGTGGTGTAAACCTACCCGGACCCGCCCGGCCTAACTAGTAACCACAACAAGGTCTAATGTGAGAGGTCAAGGTGCATTAAATTAATTAATGCCTCATGATTAGGGTTAAGTCAGGGTCCACTAATACTTAACCAATTTGGGGATTCGAGGGATTGAAATGGGGTTAAGTGGTGAACTGTTGATTACACTTAACTAATTTAATCCATGATTAGTGAAGGGTTAAATCACACTTAACCCTCTTAGGAAACCCTAGCAACGTGGTCTGTTCCAGCAGTAATCCCAGTTTGGTATCATCACAACCCTAGAGGCTAGGCTAGGGCGGGGCACGATTACTGGACGGATGTAAGCGACCAAAGCGGCGGCTGAGTGGTACAGCGGTGCGGGTCCAGGCGGACTACGGACGTGCACGTAATCCGGTGTTGGACGAACTCGAGGCACGGGTACCAGTAGGTTTGGACTGTGCATTATTGCTTAAGTGTCTGGGGTTGACACCCGAGGGCTTGATACACCCAAAGGTGGACCCAGCACAGTCTGACTACAACCATATGTGGGCCGTATGGACACCAACACTTGACGTGTTAGGTTTATAGGGAGCCGATCGACTAGACCGTTGGGCTGGGCCTTGAATTAAGGTCACCTCATGATATTGGGCCAAAGTTTGGGCTGAGGGATCAATACCTGTTATGTTAGTTTGCTAGTACACTATGGTGCAAAGTTTAATCTTCTCTATGTGATGACACCTTTATCTATTGCCAGTATATTCATCTCAGTTTCCATCATGATGTTAACTTTATTAGTTTATAGACTGATCGTAGTAGGGCTTACCAGTCTTTTTGACTGACCTGTTTTCTTTCGCTTCTTTTCTTCCGTTTTCCCCCCCAGGTTCTCAGGGAGGGAATAGTGGTGCTTAGCTTGGATCGCTTGCTTGTTTGCTGGATAGCTCATGTATGACTGGACATTGAGCTCGCTATGGTTTATCATCTTTATTTTGGGGATAGCACTATGTATTTCAGTATTTCTGTTATGATGTACTAGACATGTTTATTTTGGCAGTTGACTTTATGATGTACTAAACTTGTTTTGAGATGGTTTGAGATATTCCGCTGTTTTATTCTCACTTACTCTGATATATATATATATATATACATATTTATGTTCCTGTTCTGTCTTGATATATCATTATGCATGCTTACCCAGTTCTAACACTCCCCAGAAGCTAGTGCCCCCGAAAGAGTGACCCTAGCGGAGGTGGGGTGTTACAACCAGCGTCAACTGCGCCTCGACATCATCTCCGACCTAGAGTACCACCATCTTAGTGCCAACGCTCCTTAACATCGAACCGCCTACTTCGAATTAAGCCAATACCCTCATCTCCAAATAAAACGTGACTGAGGTTCCTTGTCAACCCAAAAAGGGGAGCTGCTACGCACCAGTAGCCACCATGTCAGTTGCTGTCCAAGGCGCTTAGCCTGTCCACCACCTGCAGAAATCCAACGGCCTCCAAATTATTCATAAGTTGGCACATAGAGCAACGCGCCTTTCAGGTGCTTGAGGAAATACCTAAAAGACTGTTGGGTGGGATTTGATGTACTGTTGAGTCGGATCTTGGGTTATGATTCCTCGGCGCTTCGCTGGTCTGCTGTGAAGCCATGGTATCTTCTTGAACCCATTTGTTAATGATTAAATTTTTCATAAATTGGAATATATATAAGAACATAATAAGATTGGGTTGGTTTAATATACATTGAATTTTTTGGGTTAAAGGATCGAGTTGGAACGGGGTTCGTACATCTTCAATATCACATTTGTTTGCATATATACCAATGAACATATGAATACAAGTTTATGGGATGCATGCTCGTCGAGTGGCTATCAAGTTTCACCCTCAGATCTCGTGTCAAATTTCACATTTGTTTTCTTGCTTCATAAGGTGAGTTTTTCTCACTCACAGACTAATTAATTATTAAGTGAATTAAACACTTGAAATGTTGAATGAAATGTTTGGGTGCCCTAGTTTTGTTTTCTTTGTGATTGTGCACGTGTGATGCACAAAGTTATTCTACATGACACAATATGTATGTATGATTGACACACTATGTTTATTTTCTCACCATGCAAGTTCACCTTAGATTAGAAAACATTACGGGTTGAAATGATACATACCTGAACCCCCTTGTGTAATTGAATCGATTTGGGATGCGGGTTGAAATGATACATACCCGGGATTCGAATATTCTAAAGAACAGATTGAAATGATAAATATCCCATAGGGTAGAAAATTATATACGGACACTGTGGTCAATAAAAATAAAAATGATTATATCAATTTTCTAAAAAGAAATGTTTCATGAAAATTTCCATTTAGCATAAAGAAATATTTAAAGGAAACTTTAAATTTTATAAGAATTCCTATTTGCAAATAAAGTAGTTTTAAAATGAGTTTATAAGTTAAAATTTCAGGTAAAATTTATTTTAAATGAATTCTCTATAACTTTATGTTTCATATACTAAATTTTAATAACCTGGAATTTAAAAGTTGATGGTTCAATGTAAAGGGTTTCAACTTATTAAATGCTTTAGAACTTATTTTAATATATATATATATATATAACTTGGCTAATGATTTCTACCATTTTAATGTAAAAAGATTTGTCAAAATATAAACTTGTTAAATTCAAGTACAAGAGGAATGTTCTTATCTAAGCCATGGTGGATTTGAGTTTGTTCACTAATTTGGAATGTAACAAGTCATCCTTTGGTCGACAAATTAAATCGAAATTGTTTGGGAATTATATTACAAAGGGAAGTCAATTTGATTATGAAATCTATTTGGGAAAAGAAACAGCGAGACATGGATTTAAGATTGGATTGGATTAATATTTTGAATAAAAGCCATTTTTTGCATTACTTGGTTTTGAAAACATTCTTTTATAAAATAATTCTAATCACTTTAACTATATAAAATTTATAATAGATTTCAACTATATATATGTGTATACATTATTTTAATTTAATACACACATACTATTTTTCAAAACTTATCTTTTCTAAATATATCTTATAAATTTAAATAAATTCAAATGTCTAATCCAGTCTAGTGAATCCAAAGGGTGAAATAAAGAATTTCAAGTCATAACGACATTTCATGGAAGTTGAAATTTAAAAAACAGTGGTGAATATTGATTTTAAAATCTTAATTGAGCTAATGATAAATGGTTTGAGTAATTGATTTTGGGGCAATATTCGAAATAAATCGATTTGCGGTACTTGGAATTTGGTTTCAAATTTAATGGCCACGGTGTGAAAAATGTAAACGTTCGGTTGTTAAAGAGACTGAAGTTGGTAGATGTCATATTCGGTGCCAATACCGACAACTATGTACGCAGTGGAGATCCAGAAAAGAAGTAGGATGGTATGGAGGCGATTGCTGGATTTGAAGAAAGAGAACGCTGATGGATTAGCCTTGACCTTCGGGTCATAATTAAATTGACTAAAATCGGAGCCATGCTCGGGTTAAGTGAGGTAGCACCTCTGATCGAACACGCTTCTTTGATACCATCTCTATTACTATGTGATTGATTTGGGTCGCCCCTTTTTGATAATGGGAGTGTTGATCGAGGTGGGCGGTAGTGGCTGCTATGCGTTACCACTGGCCTGGGAGTCACAATCCGGTAGAATCCTACCGGGGGTATTCCTCGTGTACTTTGTCATATTATCCTTATCGAGCCCCCTACAATTTTGATTTGTATCGTACCTATGGAGTGTCGTCTGATGCCATCGGTTTACGGTGGGTTTACAGTACTGTATATACTACGGTATTATAAACGGTGTAAGGGTGAAAATGTCATCCCGCTTACGCTATTTTCACTACATTTACTTTACTGAATAGACATTACAATAATAGCTTACTATTATATAGATATTAGTTTTGTCGGATCCTTAAAGGATGGAAGTCCCAAACATCCTTTAAGTTATTGAACATTTCAGTGAACACTTCATTTGAGTAAATTCACATATATGAGGCTGTTAGTCCTGACTCGAGTATTTTTTTTGTTTTATTTCTTGCAAAGTTCCTGGGTAAGACCGAGTATTTCAGCTTGGAGATATATTTGTTAGAGCTTGAGATTCTTTGAAGATCCAACATCCATCTACTATGTCATATATAGTTGTGACCATATCTGCTTATTACCAAACATTAGTATGATTTTTATTCATCCTTCTACTGTATCTATATTTATTTATGTACTCTGATATATTGTAAATTTAACAATTTTGTAATATTACTTCTGCTGTGAGATATTTTATGTTCTGTGTCTGTGATTTTGTGATGATTTGTATTTCAACTTCATAAGCAATAACAATCTGTCCTTTTGAACGGGTTGAGTTAGTTTAATTACGGACTTGAGGCGGTCAAAAAGCCAGGTCGTTATAGTTGTGGTATCAGAGTTTTGGTTACACAAAGCTTAGCTTATGTTGTTGAAACACTCATTAGAGATGGAGTAGAAAAATTCTAGAATGAGTGAAATCGTCTTGGAATCAGACCCGAGAGAGCGTATTTGTAACGACCCAAGGATTTTTGGCCCTAAAAATCGACATAAGTATGTTTACCGCCGACCCTCCAAGCACCAAAAACACTGGATAGTTATTAGAAAGAAATTAGAGGGTGAGATAAGAAAAAAAGAAATATAAGAATAGAAGAAGAAGAAGAAACACAACAATATAGAATCAGAGTCTCACATCGCAGCGGAACAAAATATAATACAGAAATAAATCTTTACTGAGAGCTTTTAAAAATGCTTACAATTTATCAGAGTACATCACACATCTGGCAATTATAATAATCGGCCCCATATACAACACACAGTGGAATAGTAGCTATATAATATCATACATCTGAACACCTTCAGCTCGTCTCTGGACTTCGCAGCGTCCGATAACCTGAACCTGTGCACCCCGGGTTAACCCGAGCATTTACAAAACACCAGGTCAGTCTGGCGAACTAGAGTGAGAAAAACTCGCATAGTAATTAGGGGGATCATCCAACTTGATTTTTAAGTTCAAATTTCTTTCAAAAGAAAAGGATAAATCATAAGACCAAATCCATACATAAATACGGATGGTTTTTACCTTACGATAACCCAAAACATTTTTGAAATCAATATCTTTTCTGATATTATAATAATGTCTAAATACAAGTAATTATCAATCTAGCGGAACGGTTCCATCTCATACTCCACATATATAATATACAATCAAAACTGCAGGCGCTTATTGGAGATTGGATTCCGACTATGACAAGGTATGGGACCACTTGCCGATAGTATATCTCTAGAGGCGAATAAACTGGGTTCAACAAGAATGTCTTGCAACCCGGCCCACACATGACCGACCACTCATTCGCTTGAGTGTATCGAATGTATATCCCCAACAGTTGGGATCAGCAACCGTTTTTCCGAAAAGGGACAACATCGATATATTAAAGAAGGAAAAGGAATTTCTCTAGATTAGTGATTATACACCCTAATAGGAGCGACCCACATAGCCATGCTGCCTGTCCGATTTTTTTCATTTCCCGGTTGATGATGCTTGAGGTTTAGATTAACTTTTAAACACCTGGTCATCATTCACTTTGAATGCCACATCGTCAGATCCGCCAAATATCACTAATTGATGCCCACAAAAATACTCTAGTTAGAAGCCAAGAGAATGACTATTCTCCGCCACCAACTATGATACGTTTGAAGAAATCAATGTACGTGACTCTTTGGAAATACTCTGTTAGACATCCGTCCATACAAGTCACCCAGGAACAGGATGAACCAAAGGTACTCTCCTACTGCAACCAATATAGGAATCACCTCATGGATCAGTAGCTAGTAGTCCTTGCAACCCGTAGATTCCAACCAAGACAAAATCACAACTTATCTCTACTTGCCAAGCAGAGAATATTAATGGTTCTTCCATTTATGAAAGTCCACGGTCTTCAATGCTCCATCTCGATCATCTTCTGATATCTTCACGTATTTGTTGGTCAGAATGGTTTTCGAATATGGATTTGATCTGGTCTTTCCGTACCAACAATTGTATTGGACAGATTTGATAGTCGGTGATTTAACTATTAAAGTATATAGTGATTCAATCATGAAAATCCAACGAGTTCACTGGTTCGGTATTCGGCATCACTTGGCCCTTTAATTAAAATAAACTAGTTCACTTCTACTTAATTAAAACTTCTAACTCTTTTAATTTTTAAAAATATGATAATTGGATTCTTGTTTAATATACTAATGTCCTTAAAACCAATTCTTTATATACTTAGTAAAATAACTTATAACCATATTCACTTTCCACTGAATTCTCCTTTCAAACATTTGTTACATTTTTCTTTATTATTTAAATTTGGGAAATCTATTCAACTTATTATTCATAAACAACGTTACGTAATGTCTTTTATTTTATCCTTGAAACAATAACTAATATTTATTAGTATAGAATAAAGTTAAACATTACATTTCCTTCCTTACCCGAAAATATCGTTATATCTTCACGCAACCCCTTTCTCTTCCCTTTTACTTTGGGATTCTTATTATATAATTTCCCTTCTCACTAACTTCCTTTACTTCGGATCTCTCGTTATATATTCTCCGAATTTTCACCAAATGCTGCATTATTATTTCACTAATGGAAATAATAAATTATCACAAGCCCTTTTTACGATTACCAACTAATATCATCTTCAGATAATCCTGATGTTGTTCAAGTTGGGGTATTTTAGTTACCTCTCAGACCTTGATCAACAACGTTCTTATCCTCAGATAAATATAAGTTGTAATCAAAAACCAATATTCCATCCCAGTCTCTAAAAAAATCCCACTTAACTTTTCAAAATACAGTTTCACAACCCTTCTTTCTTAATTCCATAATTAAGAATCTCTTATAAACAACCCTTTTTAACTCTGCCTGTAATGACCCACATTTTTTAGCTGTCGAATAATTAATTAATTTAATTATTAAATATCGATTTGGCGATATCGATAACTGTAATTAAATAACTTTGAATATTTAATTAATATAATAATTAAATAATATATTTAATTTGAAATAATCAGAATTAGCTGAAATGGCGATATGGTGTGAATTGGGAAATTCAAAATATATAATTCGGTTTAGAATTTGATTTATGATAACGAATATATTTAATTAACGATAGTTGAACGTGTAAATTATATTATAATTATAATCGAGCTCGAAATGGTGCGGTAGTTCGCGATTTGGCGATTTGAACTTCAACTGGAAATACATAATCCATTTTAAATCGGATTTCTGTGAAATAAGAAACGTTAGGAGCTGGTGAAGTATATTTTTCTAGTGGAAAAGAAAAATCGGGATTTCGTCGTGTAGATTTTTAGTTATGTCCAAATTAAATATTCAGAAAAACAGCGGTATATTCGTTCGTGGCCATAACGGTTATTTTAAAATATTTGAATATCGGGTTTGGATTTTGACAAAGTTCTTTTGAGACGTAGTGATAATTTAATTTTTAAAATTTTATTGTAATTTTAAATTAAATAAGTAAGCAACTTTTTATTTGGAGTATTTTGCACCTTATATCAATATTTCGGAGGTTTCACAGAATAAGTTAACGGATCTATTTTATTATATTTTTGGGGTCGTGGCGCTTTGCTCGACGCAATGATATCTTTATTTCTGTCCGTTGCAGTTCGTACTTAAAATGGAGTTTCATATAGCAGGTACTCTAACATTTTAGAACAAACAACCCGTTACTATCCATTTCTTTCCTTAGAAATGAAGAAGCTGCACCCTATGTATACAGTAGCCTTTGAATAAACCTGAGTTGTCATAGAGACAGTTGGTAAATGGAGTGGTTTTGTATATACATGTATAGGCGCCTACACAATCCCGCTTTGGACGCTATGACCAGATAATAATGTATTCATTTACTTGCATACCTGTTTACTCTAATAGTTTTAATGTTTATGGATACACTATAATACCGATAACTAACGTAGATATCAGGATTTCAGCTATGACCTGTAATAACTCTGTATATACAGTTTTGTATTCATGAGACCACGTGTGTAAAGAAATGGTACAGTGCCTAGGCTAGGAAAAATCAGTGCTGCGAGGCCTGGAGTAATCCCATCCACAAGTGCTACCAACCTTACGCTCTCCAGCTAGGTATTACTTAAGCCTTAAGTATTCTCGACACATAAAAACAGCACCGAACTTCTTTACTCCTCTTCTTCCTTCAGCCTCCAAGTACCATGGCCGTGAGTCCCAACGCCAACAGCATTTAAATGGCACCATCGCTGGAACCAGTGCGTTCGAACATACAAGAGGGACCGGAAGCATAGTCTCATGATGGTGGAAGAAGGTGTAAACTCGGACGTGAGGCTGTAGGCGTTCAAAGTGTTGTATGCAACACGTGTAAAGGAGAAGCAGGATTTGTGGTTAAGGAAGGAAGCACTGTACAGAGTGCGGACTGAAATGGGAAACAAGAGAAGTGTTCATTGACGTGGAGCATGGGTTTACAAGTGCAGGGAGAAACGGTAATATGAATGTTAGAGGAGGAAGCCGCAGTGTCAGTGAGAAAGGCGGTAGTGGGAACTTGCAGGTAGTGGAATAAAAGTGGATGGACTATATAATATATAGTAGGCGATTGGGCAGTCATTAAAACTTGTAACAGGAGGAGCAGCGTTTGAATGGTGGGATAGAAAGCTTTTGAAAATGGCGTGCTTTTGTATAACGTGTAGCGTGAAGATTAAGTACAGGAGGAAAGGGTGAGCACTGTAATTAACCCGGTGATTTTATTTCAGGGAAGAAGAGTTTTGTATGGATCGGGTATCGGAAGCTGTGGGCTGTCAGGAGTGGATTGGGTTGTTTACAAAAAGGTGAATCCTATTTTAAAAACAAAAAATGATAACTTATATAATATGTCAGCATAGGATGGAATAAAAGAGGTAGATTTGTGAAATGGGAGTACGGTTCCGTTCATGAGGAAGAAGGGTACTCGGTACCGTGCAGTGGGGGTATTAAAGGGGATGGGCAAATTTTGGAAAAAGATCGTCGAGTGGTCGGCCACGTTGGAATTGTAGAATCGTAGGCTAAGCAAACTGACTGAGAGTGGATTGGAGCTCGTTACAATTTATAGCGAAATAAATCATCCGATCTAAATCAACAACAGTTATTCAGTTATTCGTTTTTAACGATAACCATCCAATTTGAGTAAAACTCACCAACTCTGAACAGTTATATTTTTATAATGTATTCTTAGAACTGATAATTATCTGTTGATTGTTGTGTGTTAACTGTTTGGTTGAATTGTGTTTGTATTGGTTGAAATTATAGATAATGATATTTATATATATCGTTAATCAGATATCGATTCTGTTTATCATAATATTTCATATCGAAGTGAAATCGATGTTATTATATTGTTTAACATCTGTGGATGCAGGGAAGCAGGTTGGAGGAATCCAACTGGATTCCTCAACATTTATTTTACTGTTTTCATATATTATAATATATGATGTGATATAAAATCTGTTGATGATGATGTGTGTTTAAATGATATCGATCGTTGCGATTTGGTATTTTAAATACCGTAAGGAATACTGGCGTGTAGAAAGGAGTTTTTCAAAGTATATTTTGAAAATAAATTAGTTATATAAAATCAATGGATTTTATATAGAAAAGGAAAAAGAGATTTTATAAAAGAAAATATTTATAAAATCAAAAGGGTTTTGAAAAGGAAATATTCATTGATAATAAATATGATAAGGATAAAAGGAAATTTATTTATAAAATCAAAGGATTTTATAAAATGGATATTTGCTTATAAAATGAATTAGAAAAGATGTAAAGGGAATTATTTATAAAATCAAAGGATTTTATAAAGAGGAATATTTATTGGGATAATAAATAGAAGTATAAAGGGATTATTTCTTTGGGAAATAAATAAGAGATATAAAGGAAATTAGTTGTAAAACAAATATAAAGGGAATATATTTGTAAAACAAATACAAAGCAAGATATTTGCAAAACAAATAGAAAGAGAAATATTTGTAAAACATTTACAAATAGATTAAATGGAAATATTTATTTATAGGAAATTAATAGAATGTTATAAATGAGATATTTATTTGTTAAATAAATAGAAAAAATAAAAGAAATATTCATTTATTAAATAAATAGAATTTGAAAAGGGAATAGCTATTTGTTAAGTAAACAAATAGAAAAGGAATAAATCAAAGGAGATAACTCAAAAGAATAATTCAAAGGAATATTCAAGGGAATAAATCAAAGGAGTTAATTCAAAAGAGTTAATCGAAATGAGTTAATCGAATATTAGTTATTTGGTTAGAGTTAATCGAATAGAGTAAATTAGTTAGAATTAATCAGTTAGAATCAATCAGTTAGAATTAATCAGTTAGAATTAATCAGTTAGAATTAATCAGTTAGAACTAATCAGTTAGAGTTAACCAATAGAGTTATTCAAATGGAGTATTCATAAGAGAGTTATTGAATATAGTTTATTCGAAAGGAGTTAAGTGAAAAGAGTTAATCAAATAGAGTTAATCGATTAAAGTTAACCAGTTAGAGTTAACCAGTTAGAGTTAATCAAATAGAGTTAATCGATTAGAGTTAATCCAATAGAATTAATCCAATAGAATTAATCCAATAGAGTTAATTGATAAGAGTTAACTGAATAGAGTAAATCGAATATAGTTTATTCGAAGAAAGGTTTTCGAATCTAGTATTCGTAAGAGAGTTATCGAATATAGTTATTTGAAGGGAGGAGTTATCGAATAGAGATTATTCGAAAGAGAGTTACGTAAGGAAGTTTGTTAAAGGTTTAAAGGATAAACTTTGTCTATTCCGAAGTTAAAACATTGTTCAGTTAAGGTCTGAGAGGTAATTATACCCCAACTTGATTGACTTCCTTCTTAACTAAGGAAAGGTCTAAGGTTTGATAGTAAAGGATGGTTAAGTAAATTTAGTTAATAAGTGTAATGGTTTGAGTTGGCATAGCGATGGTTTGTTTAAACATCTGTCTAAGTCCAATGTAAGAGTTTTGGAAATGTTTTCCAAATAAGAATCAGAAATGTTTTCTAATATAGTAAACAAGAAATGGAAATGTTTTCCATTGTTAATAACGTACATTTTCTAAATTTAGAAAATAAGAAATGTTGAATATATGGAAACAGGAGATGAAAAATGAATAAGTTAAATAGAGAGATAAATATTAAATGATGATTGATCGATATAATTTCCATTTGGAAATAATATCGTTGTTTGCACACGTGTTTTTCTTTGATAGTTAACTCACCGATTATCGAAGTTTTCGACCACTTTAACGTTGTTAATATGGAGAGACCGGTTGGATTATTATCCGAAGAACCACTCTGTATTGTCATAAGCGTTGCGAATCATATATGCCTAAGATAATTGAAGACGGAGTAAAGTGCAAGGGCTGTTGTATAAATCTTAGGTAAAGATTTCCTAAGATGGTTGTACTGAATAGTGCCTTCGGTTTGTCCAGTCCAAGGACGACCTGTATGGAAGAATGTCTGACAGAGTATATTTAATAGATTGCGTAAGTTGATCTCTTCAAACTTATTTACGTTTGGTGGCGGAGGAATTCGTTTCTCTTAGCTGTATACCCGTTGTATTTTTGGGGAAATCAATTTGTGATTTGGCGGGTATGACGATGTGACATTCAAAGTGAATAAACGTGTGATCTGTCGGAGATAAGCGTAGCTTCTAGCCTCACAACCGGGAAATGACAAAAATCGGGCAGGCAGCATGGCTAAGTAGGTTGCACCTATTAGGGTGTATAATCACCTGATCTAGAGTTTCATTTACTTCTAAAAATCTATTGTCGATGTTGTCCCATTCGGGAAACGGTTGCTGATCCCAACCGTTGGTGATATACATTCGATACACTCAAGGGAAATGAATGGTCGGTCATGTGTGGCTGGGTTGCAAGATGTTCTTGTTGAACCCAGTGTATTCCTCTCTAAAGGTACACTAGCGAAAGGTGGTTCCATACCTTGTCATAGTTGGAAATCCGTTACCCAATACGTGCTTGCGGTTTTGATTGTATACTATATATGTAGGACATGAGATGAAAGCGTTTCTGCTAGATGATTATTATATTGTGGTTGATAGACACTATTATTATATCAATGAGTTTGATATTAAGATTATTTTGGATTTTCATAAGGGAAAAACCTGTTCCGTTATACGACGTGGTCTTATGAGATATCGTTTAATGGCTCAAACTGTTTTACTCATACCAGTCTCATGACTGACCCGGAGTTTATTTTGTTTTGTTTTCCCTAAACTCTTGGGGGCCCAATTTTATACGGGCAGTCAAGTAGTCAGGATTTTACAGATATATTTGGAGAGCTTGGAGCAGGAGGCTTTAGGATTATATATCTATAGTTATTTCCGGTGTGTTGTAAGTGTTGTACTCTGATAAATGTTACTATGTACATATACTGATTTTATTTCAAGGATATGTTATCTATTATATGTTGTTCGTTCCGCTGTGAGATTCGTGTTACTCTGATGTTGTATCTTCTTCTTCTTCTTCTATTCTAAGTTTCTATCTTATCTATTCTCACCCTCTAATTTCTGTCATTAACTACCGGTATTTTTCGATGTTTGGTTAGTCGTCATTGAGTTTATGTCGATAACCAAAGTCGCTAATTTTCCGGGTCGTTACACTGCGTCTTTAAACAAATTCTTTTAAAATTCGGACTTGCTTATACAACCCTATGCCCCACTTCTTTACCCAATTTCACTTTTACTAACCTCCTTTCAAATCTATTCTACCATTCCATGCTTTGGAAATCTTATTTCGATTCCTGCTTTTCACTTAATCTCATTTTCAAGTAATGTTAATTTAAGATTAACACTTTACCCTTTTAAATCCCATTTATATCCCTGGTTCATTATAAAACCTTTTTGATCTAAATTTCCTTTCACTTAATTTGAATAATTAAGTAACATTTATATCAAGCTATTCTATTCGCTTGGAATCCCTTTCATAGCTTCGTTATAATAATTTAGGTTTTAAATATAAAACTCGTACATAAACTCCTTTCACCATTCCATTCCATTTCGCTTCAGATATATTATGTTTGAAATTTTGGTTTATGCCCCAAATCCATATTCATGTTTTCAATTCAAATTATGCCCAAAATTTCCCAATACAAATTATGCCTTAATTTTAACGTTTTCTTCTCGTTCCTAATTTCACGCGTTCGCATATTTCAGCAGTATGCCTAGGCTCGAAGGTGGCTATAAAATAAAAAGGGAAAAGAAGGAGGGAAAAAAACATAAATAAGCATAATAACAAGATAGACATATGACGGCAGATATAGGCATAGCAATTGAATAAGCATATAGTGACAGAATTGGGCATAATGACAAGATAGGCATATAGGAACAGATTTGATAAACATGTGATAATAGAACTGATTAGGCATAGTGACATGATTAAGCAACTAGCATAATAGGGACATCATAAACAAGCATAATGAGATCTAAACAGTAAGTTAGATACAAAAGAAATGGAAGATCTATTATGATTCAGATTACTCAATAGGCATAGGCTTAGATCGAAACTTATAGGCATGTCAAGATTACATTTTAATTATTTCTATCTAAAAATAACATAGACTAACTTTGATTGGATCTAAGAAACAGAAGAATGATTGAAGCAAAGATCCCTGAATATGAATAACTCTTGTTTGTTGAAGAAAAATAGGCAATTTTAATCTAGGCAGAGGCAGCATCTAGTTCTCCATTGTTTTTGAATGAATAAAACTAAGAGAATGTGGTCTTATTTATAGCCCATGGTTCACGAATCTGGTCAAAAAACAAGTCCACATACACAGAAATGTATCAAGCTCGAATCTAGGGGTGTCGACCTGGGTGTCAACACCCCCCTTATGGTGTCGACCCATCGGTCGACACCCCTAGGGCAGGGGTCGACCCCCAACGGTCCGGATTCCCGTGTTGTCCCGCATTCGATTTCCGAATTGATTTTAAATTTCTGAAATGTTTAATATATATATATATTTATATATATATATATGTTGACGTCAAAAGTTGACCACTAGTGATGATCAACCCCCAATCGCGTGATCTACACACGAATAAAGATAAAACACACAATAAAAAGTAAAAGAACGGGGAGCACACACAGAATTTTTATAGTGGTTCGGCAAAGACAATGCCTACGTCCACTTTATATATTATTTCTCTCTTTTTTTAATTACAAATACAATGTTTTTTCTGCTTGGAGAAAAAGAAAGAAAATGACTATTTTCCTTTCTTCCTTTTGAGAGAATAAGATTCTGGAGGAGAGTAGAGATGAAAAGTTTGGAGAAAGTCGTCTGGCCAAGCGAAGTCCTCCTCTTTCGCTTTAAGCTTGGAGGTATTTATAGGTGGAAAATGCTGCTTGGGCTGTTGCGAAATGGTTCGGCCATTTTGGGAAGATCTAAGCACGTGGAATCCATCCATTGGCTCGAATTGCGGCTGGAAGACTGATTCCACTGCTCATAAATAGTATCCTCGAAAGTTGTGGTTGACGTGGCATCCGCGGAGAGATATATCAAAAGCAGAGCTTTACCCGCATATGGTTGACCACCTTTACCTCCTTGGAAGTCGGGATATTAAGTGGATTGGCTCTATAGAAATCTTCCACGCTGGCCCGAGATAATCGGTCGACGAGTTCTTTCTGGAAGCGAGAAACTCGGTCATCCTGGTGAGCGATTTTTCAGGTAATGCGCAGTCATTCTGACTGAGTTGGATTTGGGCCGATATACCATTGCTTGATGCAGCGCCCCTGATGGGCCTCTTGGAGCGCGATTTGCATTTGGTTGTGCGTTTGGGCTTTGGTTTCGGCCCGATGAGATTAGTGCCAAAAAGAGGGCCTACACTTTGCCCCTTAGAATGTATCTTCATCGACAGAGGGAGATGTATTCTGAAATCTGAACTGAAGCACAAACGCTCGAGCTGCTATGGTCGCACCAGACCATATCAAGGCCAGAAAACCGACGGTCCGATGTTGTATTAAGACCAGAAATCCGATGACCATGCCGGGTCATATTAAGGCCAGAAAACCAATAACTATCGGAAACCGTATTAAGGCCGAGATGGTGATCGCCAATGGTACAAAAGTTGGTTCCTGCAAATACAAAATAAACCATGGGTCGGGTATTTTATTCCACTTGGCTTTAGAGGGTGGTGAGCATAAACCATACTCGGCTTAGTGGCGAGCATAAACCATACTCGGCTTAGTGGCGAGCATAAACCATACTCGGCTTAGATAGGGCGAGTATTAACCATACTCGGCTTAGGGCAAGTGTTTCTCATGCTCGACTCATGTTGGGTTAGTTAGTTTAATGAGCTATGCATGCTCGTGGTGTAAAGAAAGAGAGTGTAATCCACACTCGTGTTTAAGAAAAAGCGACCTCTCTCACTTGAAAGAGTGGGTGTTTGAAGTAGTGGTGGGCTTTCGCGCTAACCACATAGAACAGGGGGGCAAGCATTAACCATGCTCGTCTTAATGGCGAACACTAATCTGGTTGGGCTTAGAAATTTTACAACAATCGATCTACTTTTGCAAAAAGTAAAGTTCATAACTGCTAAGCAACTATTACAAAGAAAATCTACGGGGACAGCACATCAAGGCGTCCCTATTATTGAAAGCAATACATCGAGAGAAAAGATAAAAAATCTAATTAATGATAATGCCGCGAGTGCTAGTCTCAGGGTCCTTTCCATTTCTAGGAGCTTGCGGACCAACCTGAGGAGCTTGGGCAGAAGGTCGCGGCAACATGGCCGGGGGGCGATTTTTGACATACTCAGCAAGTTCCCCTTTTCTGACTTGCCATTCGATGAGATCGCGCAGATGTCGACAATCATTTGTATTATGTCCAGCTACGTTGTGGAATATACAATGCTTGCTAGAGTCAAGTTCAATCTGGGTCGGTTCTCGTTGAGGTGGCCTTGGAGTGGGGAAGGACTCACGCATATCGAGATAGATATCGAGCAAAGAGGAATTGAGCTCGGTGTACCGATTATATTTGTTTTCATTTCAAGGTTGTACATTGCATTTATTCTTTTCCAGGGCCGTTCCTCTTCCTTTATTCTGGCCATTGCCGTTGAGTGGACCTTGTTGTTTAGCTAGTAAAACTTCAGGGCTCTCCATCTCAAGGCTGGCATCCTCTTGTCGGAGGAATCTTTCGGCCTCAGAATAGAAATCATCTATATCTTTGCGAGGATCCCTAGTTAAGGAGTTCGAGAATTCTGATCTCTTTTGGACTCCTGCGATGGCTGCCATCAACACCATCGATGGCTCGGGCCGATCGACAGATGCTACGACTGCGTTGAACCTTTCGAGGAAGGATCTTTGCGTCTCTCCGGATCGCTGTTTGATGGTAGATAGAAACATGACACTTTTCGGTCGAGAGATATGCACTCGAAACTGATCGATGAAGCGGGTGACCAGAGTATTCCAACTACTGACCGACTCCGTTGTTAGCTGCCGAAACCACATACTGGTTATATATGTGAAAAAGAGTGGAAAGCACTTAGCCATGAAGTTGGTCGATGCACCAAGTACTTCCATATGTCGCATGTATCGTATAAGAAGAATGGTCGGGTCAGTGCGACCATTGTATGGTTCGATCGCAGGGAACCTGAAGTCCGGAGGGTTTCGAGAATTTCTGATTTCTCTAGTGAAGGGGCTGAGATTGACATTGTCTATGTCTTGCTGCGAAGAATTGCCACGAGTGAAACATCGGATGATGCTTGCAAGTTGACTCCCATCTCCGAGGAGTCGTTACCATGAACTTAACTCTACATCCTGAGGGGGTTCCGCATGAGGATCCGGCAAAAGCATGCTCGGAAGGGTGATCGTTGGCTGGGCTCGACCTCCGAGAGTTGAGTGAAGGTGTGAGGGAAGGTGAGATCTGGCGAGTGGTTCTGGGTAGAATGGCCCCTCTGGAACCTGATGAGTTGTGGATTGAGCCATATTTGTAGCTGAAGGTCTAGGTTGATCCAGCATAGCATGTGATGTTCGGGGGCCAGGGTTGCCCCCGTTTGAAGCAAGGTTAAGAGGGTATACGATAGCGTTTTCTTCCGCTACGGTGAGGGCCGGCATGGTAGGGTGGCTTCCCTCGTTCGAAGGGAAGGCTACTCCAACTCTTCGTTGAAGAGGAAGAGTGGTTAGACTAGTCTGCGGCGAGATCCCGGGTTGTAATGGGAATGGCGTTGATTCTGAGGGACCCGGGGGTTGCTCGACTGATTCGGTAGGTCGAGATGTTCCAAAGAGTGGAGGCATATTTGCCAGACGACCTAGATCTTGGCCGCCTGCCTCCTGAGGTTCTGTTGTTGCAGCCGCGCTAGTTGCTGGAAGCGATATTCTCGGCTGGAACCGATCGGTTGGTGGAACCAAACCAGGATGAAATAAAGGTGTTGCCTGATCAATGGCCTGATTTCGTGCAGACCGAAGATCGGTTATAGCCCTTGCTTCGGTCGATGGAGGAATTGATGTTGAAGCGTTCAACCCTTTTTCTAGTCGACCGAGAAGGTGATCCATCAACTACTGTTGTCGTTCGAGGACTTTACCCTGAGATGTCATATGGTTTCTGAGTTCGGCCATGATTTTATCCATGTCGTCCCGGGTAAGGAATCGGGACATGTTGTCATGAGAGGAAGCCTCGTGGCTTGCTTCTGCAGCATCGGCATCAGCTGCATCAGCGTTTGCGGGACAAGAGGATGTTGCATCTTTCTTTCTTTTGTTCGCCATGACCTGGGATAAGCAGGAGCTCGATGGCGGTGTCGGTGCGCAGCCCCTTCCTGGAGCGCCAAAGTGTTGACGTCAAAAATTGGTCACTAGTGACGATCAACCCCCAATCGCGTGATCTACACACGAATAAAGATAAAATACACAATAAAAAGTAAAAGAACGGGGAGCACACACAGAATTTTTATAGTGGTTCGGCAAAGACAACGCCTACGTCCACTTTATATATTATTTCTCTCTTTTTTTATTACAAATACAATGTTTTTTCTGCTTGGAGAAAAAGAAAGAAAATGACTATTTTCCTTTCTTCCTTTTGAGAGATTAAGATTCTGGAGGAGAGTAGAGATGAAAAATTTGGAGAAAAGCCGTCTGGCCAAGCGAAGTCCTCCTCTTTCTCTTTAAGCTTGGAGGTATTTATAGGTGGAAAATGCTGCTTGGGCTGTTGCGAAATGGTCCGGCCATTTCGGGAAGATCTAGACACGTGGAATCCATCCATTGGCTCGAATTGTGGCTGAAAGACTGATTCCACTGCTCATAAATAGTATCCTCGAAAGTTGTGGCTGACGTGGCATCCGCGGAGAGGTATATCAAAAGCAGAGCTTTGCCCGCATATGGTTGACCGCCTTTACCTCCTTGAAAGTCGGGATATTAAGTGGACTGGCTCTGTAGAAATCTTCCATGCTGGCCCGAGATAATCGGTCGACGAGTTCTTTCTGGAAGCGAGAAATTCGATAGTCCTGGTGAGCGATTTTTCAGGTAATGCGCAGTCATTCTGACTGAGTTGGATTTGGGCCGATATACCATTGCTTGATGCAGCGCCCCTGATGGGCCTCTTGGAGCGCGATTTGCATTTGGTTGTGCGTTTGGGCTTTGGTTTTGGCCCGATTAGATTAGTGCCAAAAAGAGGGCCAACAATATATATATAATTAGCTTATATATGTGCAAACATCAAACCTTAATATCTTCTTCATGTGATGTCCGTTTTACGCAAACTTGGAGTTTATCTCAAGCAGAATTCTGAGACGAACACAATGGCGCAGTCCGTTTTGTTTAATTCCCTATATTTAATTAAGTATTCTTTAATTTATCATCTTAATGTGTTATAAATTACGGGATGTTACTATCGGCAACACTTCTTCATTTATTACTATAGTCCCTTGGTTGATTTGATTTGAAAGATGCACATCCTTGATTTGGGAGTGTTTATCCAAGGTGGGCAGAAGTCGTGATTATGCGTTACCACTAGTCCGGGCATGCAAATAGCATATTCATACTCTAGGCATTCCTCATGTGCCTTGTCATTTTATCCTGATCGAGCCCCTACAATTTTGATTTAACGTTGTCATATCATGGCGCATTCCTATCCATTAACGTACTGTGTGTCATATGAAAACTGTAGGACAGCGGTATAAACGGTGTAAGGGTAATAATGGTAATACCGCTTATGCTATTTTCAATAGTATATTTAACCATAGGCACTATTATAATAGCGTATTGTATTATATAGTATCTAGTTTAATGGATCCTTAGAGGATGGTGATCCCAAACATCCTTTAATTTACGTATGAATTTCACTTAACATTTCATTTGAGTTGATTTACTTCCATGAGAATGTTAGTCCTGATCCGAGTTGTTTTTCTTTTGAATTATTGCTCGGGTCAGATTGAGTATTACAGCTTTCGAGATTCACTCTTGGAGTTAGGAGCTTAAATTGGGTTTTGCTCAGCTAATATCTACCTATTGATCATTTGTTACAGACATCCAGTTTTTCCTGTCATTTCTATTTCAGATGGTTATCATTTATTTATATATTAGAAATTCACTTTATTAGACTTACACTGTATTGTTTATGTAAACTCTGTTGTAAAAACATTTACTTGGTATGAACTACTATTGTATTATTAATTCCCGTTATGAGATATTATGTTAGTATGTGTCTGTCATCTGTGATTTTGTGATTTATTATATTTACCTCAGAATCTAATAACAATTTGTAGTTTCGAACGGTTCGGGTTGGTTTAATTACCGGCTTGAAGCGAATCAAAAAGGCAGGATGTTATAGGCAATTTATAAAATTTCTTGTAAAAATAATTCTTTTTAAAATCATTTTCTTTTCTCAAAACATCCAAAAGTGATTAGAAAATCCGAATACTTGTGATTGGAAACACAAGGGAAACACCACCAGAATTTCATGAAAACATTCATCATTTGAGATATCTATACATGTGTGTCCAATACTTGTATCTTCTCATTGTAAACAGGCCTTTATTGTCTTTCCATGGATCTGTATCCACATATTTTATTCCGTATCCATGACGAAATCTGTCTATTACATGTACTCACTCTATCATGGCCTTATATCTCTCTATAAATTATTTTTTAACATGACACCTGAAAAATTATTATAGAGCATAAACATCATATATCAGCAGAAATTTTAGTAGATTGTACCTAGAAAGTAATGGATGCCCATTTAATTAATTAGGAACATTAGTTACATTTGATAGTTTTCATGAAGTTATGCATTTCTCATACAAAGAACAAATCGCTTCCGCAAATAGGAAGTTTGTAACGACCCGGATTTTTAGCCAGTTAATATTAAGTATTTAAATTTATTCTAATTATTTAATTAGGATAATAAGTTGATTTTTATATTGAATTTATCAATTTAATAATCGGTATATGAATAAATATCTAATATATTTAATTATCATACTATGGAAACGATAAATAATTGGATTCAGAATTTAAAACTGAAAAAAAAAGAGAAAAAAAGATTCAAATGGCTAATATAAATTATATATTGAATTGTAACGATAGTTATTGATAATTTAAATTGTTTGATACCATTTATATTTTTAATTAAATTTAATTTAGATCGTTAATTTAAATTGTTTTCTGTTCTATATAGTTGAATTAAAATTCAGAATCCGTCCTGTCGAGTTTGAAATAGCGTTTCACCCTTGAAACATCGATCGTGGTGTTAAAATAACAAGTTCAGGATTGTGTGTTGCGAACCATGAGATATTTTGGTACAGTTTATAAAACAAAATCCTAACTAGTCTAATCAATTAAACAAAGCCGACCATCGTTCATTTCAAAATCAGATCACGTAGCTTATTTCCATCTCGAGCAGACAATTTTGTTTCCCAACCTCAACATCCAGGAAGCAAGAAATTTAATGGCGTTGTACTTCTGTCTGTTGTTTGCCTTATATAAATTGAAGCCTCACCTTCGTATTTCCCATTTCTAATTCCTCCGTCCTTTTTCTTTAATCGTCTTCCAGTTACAGGAAATCAAAATCGCGAGCCTCTTCTAAAATCAAATCGAAGCCCTGTTCTTCGTTATAACTAGCAGTGCGTTCAGGAACGAGGCGCTCTCGATTCAGGCACACGCTAGGGCTTCGACGATAAATCGGTGTGCTAGGGTTCGAGTGATATAGCGAGATGGTGGGGGTCGCGATGCTTCGTGATGGGCGATTCAGTTGCTCAAGGGTCGACAGTGATAGATGGACGGGGTTCGATCACCTCAGGTGGCGTTGGTGGCGAATTGTGACACCCTGGTTCGTCCGAAGTTGAGGTCGGAGGGGGTCATGAGGCGCTTGCGCATGGGAAAATGGGTTGCTGATCAATTCGTCGCCTCGACAAGGGGTCCTGACCTAGATGAGGGGTTTCACAGTTAGTCGACGGGTTTCACAGTTAGTCGACATCAGTAAGGTATCAGTTTTCCAAGATTTAAATTACATAGAAAAGTTATTTATTTATTTTAGAAGTTAATTAAAAATTTATAAGATGTTTAATCGATAATTAAAAAATTTAATCATCATTAGGTTCAAAAACAATTTATTCGAAATGATTCGAGATGACTGGTAGCTAAGACGATATGGGAATTTATTGGATATTCGACAACTGCAATTCTGGTGAGTAAATCTCACTCACCTTTTATTTATAATTATTTTTATTTCGTTAAAAATAATTATTGCTGCTTGTTTGGATTTTTCTGCTGGCTTTATATATATTAGTTATTTAGGCTATATATATATATATATTGGGTTGATTGATTGGTTGGATTCCCGCAGTCTCATTAGCGGATGCCCGCAGTTTCATAGCGGATGATTACCCTATACGCCCCACGCTATGATTAGTGGATGACCTTCTATACCACGATATTCTGCCACGAAGCAGAATGGGTATTATTTATGTGCTAACATCTGTGGATGCAGGAAAACAGGTTGGAGGAATCCAACTGGATTCCTCAAAAATATATTATCTGTTTGTTTATTTGTTTGCATATATACTGTTATATATGATGTGTTAGAAAAATAAACAATTGGTTGCTTTGTGTGTTTTATCACTGGGCTTAAGTAATGATATTTTAAAATATCGTAAAAAGGATATTGGATATTTTAAAAGGAAAAATTCTATTTTTAAATAGAATTTGAATTTTAAATGGAATAAAAATATAAACTTGTTTTGAAAAATAAAACAAGTAGTTTCTTTATAAACAAAGTTTATAAAAAATTCTTTTATAACGAAGTTATAAATGAATTGAAAAGAATTATCATTTGATAATTCAGAAATAGAAATACAAGCGTGGAATTGAAATGGGAAATATATCTTCAAAAGGAATAAAAATAGAATTTGAATTCAAAGGGATAAAATAGAATTTGAATTCGAAGGAATTCAAATAAAGAAAATTCAAATAGAGATTTGGATATAGAAGTCGAATGAAATTCAAATATAGAAATTTGAATATGGAAGTTCAAATGGAATTTTAAATATAGAGTTTGAATAAGAGATTCAAACAGCATTTGAATAAGAGAGTTCAAAATGGAATTTGAATAAGAGAATTGAAATAGAATTTGAATAAGGAAATTCAAATAGTGGTTTGAATGTAGAATTTCAAAATAGAATTTGAAATAAACTTTGAAAATAAGATTTCAAAGTAGAATAGGAAATCCAAATGGTTTGAAATGGAATTTGAATTCAAAGGAATTCAAATGGGTTGAATAAAGAAATTCCAATGGGATTTAAATATAAGATTTCAAATAGAAATTTAAATGAAGTTTAAATATTTAAATTCAAATATGATTTTCAAATATAACCATTCAAAAGGGATTTGATTATAGAATTTAAAGTGGAATTTAATTCAAAGGAATAAATTAAGGTATTGGGATTCAAGAAAATTAAATGTGGAGTTTAACTAATGAATTTGAATTTAGAATTCAAATGGTATTTGTAAATGAATTCGAATTTAGAATTCAATGGTGTTTGAAAGAAAACTGGAATATTTTTCAAATAGAGTTGGAAATAGATTTGAATGTAGAAATTCAAATGGGGTTTGAATATTTAAATTTCAAAAGGGAATTCAAAATGGAGTTGAATATCTAAATTCAAGTATGAATTTCAAATATAGAAATTCAAAAAGGAGTTGATTTGAAATGGAATTCGAATAAAGGATTTGAAATGGAATTCGAATAAAGGATTTGAAATGGAATTCGAATAAAGGATCTCAAATGGGATTTGAATACAGAATTTAAAACTATGGAATTTGAAATGTAAAGATTCAAATGGAGTTTGAAATATATATGAATATATATATTAAAATGGAGTTGAATTCATTTTAAAGAAGTTTAAAAGTTTATATATATAAATATAATTAAAACGAACTCGCCGCAGCGCTGCAGTTCGAAAAATAGCGATTCGAACTTCAATTGAGTATACAGAGCGCAATTGAAGTCGAAATTCTTTGAAACAAGAAACGTCAGGACCGGTTTGATAATAGTTTTCAAATGAAAGAGAAAAATCTGGAATTCGTCGTATAGATTTTGAGTTATGTCAAAATCAAATTTTCAGGAAAGCAGCGCCAGAACCATTATAAAACCATAACGGTTTATTTAATTAAATTAAAGGATTTAAGTAAATAAAAATCGAAATTTCTATTTAGAAAAATCCAGATGTGAGTTATAAAATATATGTGAACTCCAGTAGAGTAATGAGTTGATTTCTGAAATAGAAATCAGATTTTTGATTTATTAGAGTTAACTAGTTCGAATAGAAATTAGTTAATGAGATTTCGAATAAATATTGAGCTTCAAATAAGTGAACTCGATTTGAGAATTTATATTCGAAATAGAAAGGGAAACTAGAATTGAAATCGAAATTCGATTTGGTTATGAACGAGTTAAATATTTTGTTCAAACACGTTATGTTCACAAAAAATGAAATAGGCAAAAGGGCCAATTTAAAGAATAAATGGGCGAAACTGAAATCAAACGATTAGATAGTATTGAGTTGAATTGCAAACAGGTGAATATGTGTTAAGCAGGTTTGGGATGGAATATATGAAGATTTAAATTTACGTGCTCGACAAAAAGGTACATGTTTAATTCATATATAGGTTTTATGCGCCGTATCGGCTAGCCGCTTGGCTTTTTCTTTTTCTTTTTGAGATTAGAAGATACCGGGAAGCTATTTGAAATTTCCCGATGCTCCCGATACAGGGGAGGTTATGGCGAAATTTTCCGGAAATTTAAGGAGTTAGAATATTTTTAAGATATTTTGATAATTTGAAATCATTGTATCGACGTATTGAATTCGATAGTAAAGTGAATATAAAAATCGAATGTTGTAAACAAAAAGGGATAGAGATAAGTAATTGAAATTGTTTTCAATTGCAAATAAAGATATTTTCTAATATATAGAAAATAAAAGAAGTTAATATTTGGAAACGTTTTCCAAATGGCATAAGAGGCAAGAGAATTATTGAAAATATTTGGTTAACAAATATTGATAGAGGAAATGGGAAAGAGATTTAATTAATGAATATTAATTAAAGGGCCCAGTGATTTGTTGTTATGTTTGGATGAACACTTGTTTTTATTCGATAGTTAAATCACAGACTATCGAAGTTTTGACCATCGTTGTCAATATGGAGAGACCGGTTGGATTATTATCCGAAGAACCACTCCGTATCGGCATAAGCGTTGCGAACCAAGTATGCTGAATATATTGAAGACGGAGTAAAGTGCAAGGGCTTTTCTATTTATAGAAATAGTGCCTTCGGTTTCGTTCAATCCCAGAACGAACGTAAATGGACGAATGTCTGACAGAGTATTTCCAATGATCAAATGGGTTGGTCTGTATGAATGTATATGGTTGCAACGGATTTATCCCTTAGCATAATATCCAGAATATTTGTGCAAACTCAACTAGTGATTAACGGATCTGACGATGTGGCATTCAAAGTGAATTGTGTTATCAAGAAATGGTAAGTATGCGTAGCCTCAGGCCTCAACAACCGGGAGAGGACAAAAATCGGGCAGGCAGCATGACTATGTGGGTCGCACCCATTAGGGTGTATAATCACCTATCTAGAGAAATTCCTTTTGTTTCTAAATCTATCGATTCTGCCCATTCGGGAAACGGTGGTTTGAGTCCAACCGTTGGTGATATACATTCGATACACTCAAGCGAAATGAGTGGTCGGTCATGTGTGGGCCGGGTTACAAGATGTTCTTGTTGAACCCAGGTGTATTTGCCTCTAGAGATACATCATCGGAAGGTGGTTCCATACCTTGTCATGTTGGAAATCCAATCTCCAATAAGCGCCATGCGGTTTTTGATTTTATACTATATATGTGGAGCGTGAGATGCAAGCGTTCTACTATTTGGTTATTTATTTGATGTAGACATTACTATAATATCACTGGATTTGATATCAAAGTGCTTTGGGTTATAGTAAGGTAAAAACCGTCCATGTTTATGTGTGGGCTGGTCTTACTATTATCTTTTCTTTCGAAAAGAGTTTGAAAGTTAAACAAGTGGTTGGAGTTTACTCACACCAGTCCCATGACTGACCCAGAGTTTATTTTGTTTTGTTTTTCCCTAAACTCTTGGGTGCCCAAATTTGTACGGGCAGTCAAGTGTTTCAGGCTTTTACAGATACACTTGGAGGAGCTTGAAGCTGGAGGCTTCAATGTTAGTTATTTAGAGTTACTTCCGCTGAATCAAATGTTATGTGTACTCTGATGATGGTATGTATGTATGTACAAAACAGATTTGTATTTCGAAGCTTATGTTATATAATATATTTTATTCGTTCCGCTGTGAGTTTGTGATCTTCGTTTTCTTCTATTCTAATATTTCTTTCTTTCTATTTCTCATCCTCTAACTTCTTTCTAATAATGAGTCGTATTTCTGTGTTATTTGAATTGGACGTGTGGTGTTTTTAGTCAACTCAGATAGCTCGGATTTGCGGTTCGTTACAGTTGGTATCGGAGCTGGTTGCTTAATTGGTACGGATGATAGGGGGTTCTCGCTTCGCGTTTGGTGGCGAACGGGAGACTCTTACCCCTACATCTCCCGACAATGTGGGTTGGTCGAGTCGAGAGGCTGGCCGTAAAAGCAGTTCTGAGGTATCTCTGTAAGCCACGCTGGGAGGTTAGCCCAGTGCCGAGGGAGGAGAGGATGGTTGAAAAGCCTACTCGAATCTCGTGGTCGCTACAGTTGGTATCAGAGCTTAGGTTGAGCGAATACCTAGGCTTGTGTGGCATGTGCTCATTAGAGATAGGGTCAGTAGTACCCTAGAATGAGTTGAGTGTATATACGAGAGAGCGTATTTGTAATTTGATATAAAAATTGTTTTATATTGTGTTGGCTAGTCTGTAGAGTGGTTTATGAATTCTGGTCGAATCGTGGGACGCCACGAAGTCGATAGGAATTTCTAAACACTTGGGCAGAAGAATCGACATAATATAGTTTTAAAATGGGTAGATGAAATAATTTTACCCAAAATTTCTATTTTGATATAGAAGGAATAATTTTCTAGAATTATTATTATATGGATGTGTTGGATGTTGATTTTATAATCAAATACGATTATAGAAATGAAATGGTTATATAGAACCAAACAGAACTTGTATATGAATAAGATATACAATTGAGATGAATCAAAATTGAATTCAGAATCAGAATTAGAATTTTAAATCCTGGGAAGTTTGAAATATTTTTTGGAAGTATATTAGAACAATATAGCTTTGTTTTGAAAAGACCGTTTGAAAGGAAATCATTTTAGATGGATTTAGAAATAATAAAGCACTGAACTCACTTCAGTGGCTGGGAAATAATTCTGATAATGATTGCAACATCATCAGTGTTCATTTCCGAGTTTCTAAGTGATGGATAGCTACCTTAGAAAGTTTTGATGGAAATTTGTCGGAAAGAAAACAAATTGATTTGAATATTCAAATGTTTTGAATTGAGATGGAAATAAATATAAGTATACATTTATGTATTTCAAAGGATTTGAAATGAAAACTCTGGGATTTGGATTCTGGAATTAAAAATTTAACTGAAGCAAGTTAAATGGTTCAGGGTGAATTAAATTGACTAGAATCAATTTGAAATAAATTGAAATGAATATGAATTAGAATGCATATGAATGGAGACCAAAAGTTTTGGTTGAAATTAAAGTCATAGAAATATGAGGAGTTGAGTTCCAACATAAGTGAGATGTGGAAAAGAAATGGATTTGTACCCTTTTTCCTACCTTAGCAATTTCGAGGACGAAATTATTTTAAGGGGGAAAGAATGTAACGACCCGGATTTTTAGCCAGTTAATATTAAGTATTTAAATTTATTCTAATTATTTAATTAGGATAATAAGTTGATTTTTATATTGAATTTATCAATTTAATAATCGGTATATGAATAAATATCTAATATATTTAATTATCATACTATGGAAACGATAAATAATTGGATTCAGAATTTAAAACTGAAAAAAAAAGAGAAAAAAAGATTCAAATGGCTAATATAAATTATATATTGAATTGTAACGATAGTTATTGATAATTTAAATTGTTTGATACCATTTATATTTTTAATTAAATTTAATTTAGATCGTTAATTTAAATTGTTTTCTGTTCTATATAGTTGAATTAAAATTCAGAATCCGTCCTGTCGAGTTTGAAATAGCGTTTCACCCTTGAAACATCGATCGTGGTGTTAAAATAACAAGTTCAGGATTGTGTGTTGCGAACCATGAGATATTTTGGTACAGTTTATAAAACAAAATCCTAACTAGTCTAATCAATTAAACAAAGCCGACCATCGTTCATTTCAAAATCAGATCACGTAGCTTATTTCCATCTCGAGCAGACAATTTTGTTTCCCAACCTCAACATCCAGGAAGCAAGAAATTTAATGGCGTTGTACTTCTGTCTGTTGTTTGCCTTATATAAATTGAAGCCTCACCTTCGTATTTCCCATTTCTAATTCCTCCGTCCTTTTTCTTTAATCGTCTTCCAGTTACAGGAAATCAAAATCGCGAGCCTCTTCTAAAATCAAATCGAAGCCCTGTTCTTCGTTATAACTAGCAGTGCGTTCAGGAACGAGGCGCTCTCGATTCAGGCACACGCTAGGGCTTCGACGATAAATCGGTGTGCTAGGGTTCGAGTGATATAGCGAGATGGTGGGGGTCGCGATGCTTCGTGATGGGCGATTCAGTTGCTCAAGGGTCGACAGTGATAGATGGACGGGGTTCGATCACCTCAGGTGGCGTTGGTGGCGAATTGTGACACCCTGGTTCGTCCGAAGTTGAGGTCGGAGGGGGTCATGAGGCGCTTGCGCATGGGAAAATGGGTTGCTGATCAATTCGTCGCCTCGACAAGGGGTCCTGACCTAGATGAGGGGTTTCACAGTTAGTCGACGGGTTTCACAGTTAGTCGACATCAGTAAGGTATCAGTTTTCCAAGATTTAAATTACATAGAAAAGTTATTTATTTATTTTAGAAGTTAATTAAAAATTTATAAGATGTTTAATCGATAATTAAAAAATTTAATCATCATTAGGTTCAAAAACAATTTATTCGAAATGATTCGAGATGACTGGTAGCTAAGACGATATGGGAATTTATTGGATATTCGACAACTGCAATTCTGGTGAGTAAATCTCACTCACCTTTTATTTATAATTATTTTTATTTCGTTAAAAATAATTATTGCTGCTTGTTTGGATTTTTCTGCTGGCTTTATATATATTAGTTATTTAGGCTATATATATATATATATTGGGTTGATTGATTGGTTGGATTCCCGCAGTCTCATTAGCGGATGCCCGCAGTTTCATAGCGGATGATTACCCTATACGCCCCACGCTATGATTAGTGGATGACCTTCTATACCACGATATTCTGCCACGAAGCAGAATGGGTATTATTTATGTGCTAACATCTGTGGATGCAGGAAAACAGGTTGGAGGAATCCAACTGGATTCCTCAAAAATATATTATCTGTTTGTTTATTTGTTTGCATATATACTGTTATATATGATGTGTTAGAAAAATAAACAATTGGTTGCTTTGTGTGTTTTATCACTGGGCTTAAGTAATGATATTTTAAAATATCGTAAAAAGGATATTGGATATTTTAAAAGGAAAAATTCTATTTTTAAATAGAATTTGAATTTTAAATGGAATAAAAATATAAACTTGTTTTGAAAAATAAAACAAGTAGTTTCTTTATAAACAAAGTTTATAAAAAATTCTTTTATAACGAAGTTATAAATGAATTGAAAAGAATTATCATTTGATAATTCAGAAATAGAAATACAAGCGTGGAATTGAAATGGGAAATATATCTTCAAAAGGAATAAAAATAGAATTTGAATTCAAAGGGATAAAATAGAATTTGAATTCGAAGGAATTCAAATAAAGAAAATTCAAATAGAGATTTGGATATAGAAGTCGAATGAAATTCAAATATAGAAATTTGAATATGGAAGTTCAAATGGAATTTTAAATATAGAGTTTGAATAAGAGATTCAAACAGCATTTGAATAAGAGAGTTCAAAATGGAATTTGAATAAGAGAATTGAAATAGAATTTGAATAAGGAAATTCAAATAGTGGTTTGAATGTAGAATTTCAAAATAGAATTTGAAATAAACTTTGAAAATAAGATTTCAAAGTAGAATAGGAAATCCAAATGGTTTGAAATGGAATTTGAATTCAAAGGAATTCAAATGGGTTGAATAAAGAAATTCCAATGGGATTTAAATATAAGATTTCAAATAGAAATTTAAATGAAGTTTAAATATTTAAATTCAAATATGATTTTCAAATATAACCATTCAAAAGGGATTTGATTATAGAATTTAAAGTGGAATTTAATTCAAAGGAATAAATTAAGGTATTGGGATTCAAGAAAATTAAATGTGGAGTTTAACTAATGAATTTGAATTTAGAATTCAAATGGTATTTGTAAATGAATTCGAATTTAGAATTCAATGGTGTTTGAAAGAAAACTGGAATATTTTTCAAATAGAGTTGGAAATAGATTTGAATGTAGAAATTCAAATGGGGTTTGAATATTTAAATTTCAAAAGGGAATTCAAAATGGAGTTGAATATCTAAATTCAAGTATGAATTTCAAATATAGAAATTCAAAAAGGAGTTGATTTGAAATGGAATTCGAATAAAGGATTTGAAATGGAATTCGAATAAAGGATTTGAAATGGAATTCGAATAAAGGATCTCAAATGGGATTTGAATACAGAATTTAAAACTATGGAATTTGAAATGTAAAGATTCAAATGGAGTTTGAAATATATATGAATATATATATTAAAATGGAGTTGAATTCATTTTAAAGAAGTTTAAAAGTTTATATATATAAATATAATTAAAACGAACTCGCCGCAGCGCTGCAGTTCGAAAAATAGCGATTCGAACTTCAATTGAGTATACAGAGCGCAATTGAAGTCGAAATTCTTTGAAACAAGAAACGTCAGGACCGGTTTGATAATAGTTTTCAAATGAAAGAGAAAAATCTGGAATTCGTCGTATAGATTTTGAGTTATGTCAAAATCAAATTTTCAGGAAAGCAGCGCCAGAACCATTATAAAACCATAACGGTTTATTTAATTAAATTAAAGGATTTAAGTAAATAAAAATCGAAATTTCTATTTAGAAAAATCCAGATGTGAGTTATAAAATATATGTGAACTCCAGTAGAGTAATGAGTTGATTTCTGAAATAGAAATCAGATTTTTGATTTATTAGAGTTAACTAGTTCGAATAGAAATTAGTTAATGAGATTTCGAATAAATATTGAGCTTCAAATAAGTGAACTCGATTTGAGAATTTATATTCGAAATAGAAAGGGAAACTAGAATTGAAATCGAAATTCGATTTGGTTATGAACGAGTTAAATATTTTGTTCAAACACGTTATGTTCACAAAAAATGAAATAGGCAAAAGGGCCAATTTAAAGAATAAATGGGCGAAACTGAAATCAAACGATTAGATAGTATTGAGTTGAATTGCAAACAGGTGAATATGTGTTAAGCAGGTTTGGGATGGAATATATGAAGATTTAAATTTACGTGCTCGACAAAAAGGTACATGTTTAATTCATATATAGGTTTTATGCGCCGTATCGGCTAGCCGCTTGGCTTTTTCTTTTTCTTTTTGAGATTAGAAGATACCGGGAAGCTATTTGAAATTTCCCGATGCTCCCGATACAGGGGAGGTTATGGCGAAATTTTCCGGAAATTTAAGGAGTTAGAATATTTTTAAGATATTTTGATAATTTGAAATCATTGTATCGACGTATTGAATTCGATAGTAAAGTGAATATAAAAATCGAATGTTGTAAACAAAAAGGGATAGAGATAAGTAATTGAAATTGTTTTCAATTGCAAATAAAGATATTTTCTAATATATAGAAAATAAAAGAAGTTAATATTTGGAAACGTTTTCCAAATGGCATAAGAGGCAAGAGAATTATTGAAAATATTTGGTTAACAAATATTGATAGAGGAAATGGGAAAGAGATTTAATTAATGAATATTAATTAAAGGGCCCAGTGATTTGTTGTTATGTTTGGATGAACACTTGTTTTTATTCGATAGTTAAATCACAGACTATCGAAGTTTTGACCATCGTTGTCAATATGGAGAGACCGGTTGGATTATTATCCGAAGAACCACTCCGTATCGGCATAAGCGTTGCGAACCAAGTATGCTGAATATATTGAAGACGGAGTAAAGTGCAAGGGCTTTTCTATTTATAGAAATAGTGCCTTCGGTTTCGTTCAATCCCAGAACGAACGTAAATGGACGAATGTCTGACAGAGTATTTCCAATGATCAAATGGGTTGGTCTGTATGAATGTATATGGTTGCAACGGATTTATCCCTTAGCATAATATCCAGAATATTTGTGCAAACTCAACTAGTGATTAACGGATCTGACGATGTGGCATTCAAAGTGAATTGTGTTATCAAGAAATGGTAAGTATGCGTAGCCTCAGGCCTCAACAACCGGGAGAGGACAAAAATCGGGCAGGCAGCATGACTATGTGGGTCGCACCCATTAGGGTGTATAATCACCTATCTAGAGAAATTCCTTTTGTTTCTAAATCTATCGATTCTGCCCATTCGGGAAACGGTGGTTTGAGTCCAACCGTTGGTGATATACATTCGATACACTCAAGCGAAATGAGTGGTCGGTCATGTGTGGGCCGGGTTACAAGATGTTCTTGTTGAACCCAGGTGTATTTGCCTCTAGAGATACATCATCGGAAGGTGGTTCCATACCTTGTCATGTTGGAAATCC